>OX411543.1:27562057-28034557 GCA_948146395.1 Fragum whitleyi | reverse complement strand
ATCTCATCATGTTGAAGCCTTTAAATAAAAAGATTCAATCTAGTAATGCACGGAAAGAAAAAGACAGATATTCCCGAATTTAGCGAAATTCATTCTAAAAATAATGCAACTACTAACGCCTAAAAAATAATTCTTCAATTTCGTTTGACTTATTTAATCAAAGATACAGGTTAAAGTATTTTACAGCTGTAAGGTCATATCAAAACAAGCAAAAATGAAAAGTTATTTACGGATAAGAACGATTTTGAAATTTATAGACTGGAAATTAATGAACTGGATCCCTTACTGATCTTCGAAAAAATAACTTACAAAATTATTGAAATATGTTGTTTTGAGTGCCAATGCGCTTGGACCATCCTTAATAATCTAAAAATACACTCATTTCCAAATCTAAGACCAAGTTTTTAATTTTTTCAATGAAAAACTTTGAAAGAGCACCTTTAAGCAAAATAGTCAGGTTTTTATTTCTTCAGTTTGTATTTGGTTTATTTTCATGTCTTAATTAAATATAATATTTTCTAGTGAAAAAGTCTGAAAAAATGTAACGCTTTTTGAAATTACGTCAATTTTTCTGCACCATTTTCGCGAGGAGTTACCAACATCTAGTTAAATGTCGATTAAATTAAAATTAACAGGAAAAAATGGTCAAAGGATTATTTTAAAAAAATATATAACAATCTATATTTTGTGAATTAAACGCTTAATTCGAGAATGCAAAAAAAAAATCTGAATAAATGTCAGGCTTTCTCATTTTAATGACGTTTTAAGTTGCGCGTTCGGGCAAAAAAAAAAAAAAAAAATGAAATACTTACCGGAATAATTTGAATAAAAAATTCGGCTCGGTTTTGATTAGTTTATAGTATAGCAAGACCAACAATACAAAGTCTTTTATTTTTTTATATACCTTTTTAAGTCTGTCGGAAATTCAATGCTTCTGTTAATATAAAGTTTGTTTTGTTTCGTTATTACAGAGATTCTTCACCCTGAAAATCTTTGATACGACACTGAACATGATATTTATTTCCATTTTTAATCACCTCTTTTGATATGATTCAGAATATGACACATGGTTGTTTCAAATGAAACGCGTTTGTTGTTTTTTTAGCCAATTATACGTTGCAAAAATAACGTCAAATTACGTTACGCTTTATAGCCTCAGTTCGCTGCGACGTCTCTAAGCTTTCTTCACTAAAGGATAGAGTTTTTTATGGAAGTAATTTGTGCGCGAGCTTACAAAAAAGCTGCGTGCTCAAAGTTGTTTTCATTGGGAAATAAACCCAAAATTTCAGCCAATCAGAATGCACGGATATTGATGGACACAACTAATATTAAATAATGATCAAAAAGAAAAAAAAAAAATGACCAAATTTATTATGCCTTACAAATATTGGGTAGAAACAGATGTGTTAATAATTTAGCGATATCTTGTACATAATGAGATTCACTGCATTATGTTGCCTCGGTGTCATCTTTTGTCACTCTAAACCCTTTTCTGAAATTATTATTCGAAACCATTTGAACCTGTGCGTGAGATTTCCAACAAGTCCGAATATGCGCAAAGTAAAGACTCTAACCAGCCTGTGCATCCGCACAGTCTGACCAGAGTCTTCACTTTGCGTTTAGAAGATGAATAAGGTCTAAAAGTATCTGTAAACCATCAGGTTACTTCATATTTACAGTTGGTGGTTGTCTATACTACCTTATGTTTGCACCTCACAAACATTTCAAATTGTTGGAAATGTGACGCACAGGCTCATTTTAGTTTGGTCTAGCAAAACTATTCAGCGAATATCTCAAAGTGAGTATTCTGTGATTTCAATGAGACTTTATATTGAAAATATCCCTTTGTCCAAAATGAAAACGTTTGCTAAACAGTTTACAAATTGTACCTCGCTTTTCTAGTGTTCAAACGTTCAAAGGGGTAACAATTATGAAACGTTCGCAAACGTTTACATATCCTGAATATAGGAGAGGTGCATATGGTATCAAAACGATTCATTTTTTTATATTTGGTAAATATAGTGAAAACGTTTAAAATCTTGAGATCAGAAAATAAATATGATTTCAATTCAATTTCTCATGAATATTCTGATGATGGATTTCTAATAATTTTGAAAAGTATTTGTATGTGGGTTGTTTCTCCTGTATTCCTTAAGCATGATTTTCTGTTATTCTATTTTTATTAATTACTAATAGGATATTAAGGCCTGTGGGGCGAATGAGACAAGCAACTCGTGTCCTGTTTAAACTAGGAGATGGTTTTTTTCAGAGATAAATAATTACTCAAATTAATAGTGCATCCAGTTTGATTTCAATGCATTTTTGGCATATGTTTTATTCAGGATAACAGGGGAAAATATGACGCGCTCCGTTAAATCATAAGAAATGAAGGCACGTTGTAAATTACATTGTACTTTGTAATATGTTTACACGAATGTATACAAATAAATATACATATAAGAAGGCGGGAAAAACAACGAGACTTCTGTAGTTGGCCTCTTTGTTGGTTTCTACATAATAGTAATTGTGTTTTTACTTTCATGCCCCTATGAAAACAATAGATTTTCTTTTCTTGCGTGTTTAAATGAATTAATATAAAAGTAGCTAAATATACTACAGTTAATAACATCGTGAAAATGACATTCATCTCAATCAAAACCATTCTAAATCGCTCCCTCAGCGCTACATCCATTTATTCCATACATTCACTCAATTCATTCAAAAAAGCTCCAAAATCACTAAAAAGATAAGATCAACAATTATATTCAAAATGAATATAGCTAGAAAAAATCTCAATTTCACTGACATACAGTAATTGGAATTTAGCCTCTGATTGGTTCTTGAAAAATAGGAACCTATTTGTAGAAATTGTTTGCATAATTCATTATATGGGGGTAATAAAAATCGCTTATTTTGTTAATCCTGAACCAAATTTGCGATATTGGGAAAGCTTTCCTTTGATTTCACTCAAAACTCACTCATCACACTAATTCAATTTTACAGAAAAGCCCCAGCTCACCCCGCTGTAAAAAGTGGGTATAAGTTGTTAGAATCCATTGCCTCTCTGTCGCTAAATTACCAGGAGGAAGATAGTTTAATGAAGAAAAAATATTGCGGCTTATCACTACTTTACTTGAATGAAGGGTGCTAGATGAAAATTAGGTGTTTCTTTTGTTAATGTGTGTTTCTCTCTCTTTTTTCTTCTTCTTTCCGTTATACCCGTTACTGTTAGATGGGTACACATGTGACAACAAATGAAGAAAAAAAAAACCTTCTTTATCCGATACCTTTTAATATCTCATTTTTTTTTTTTACAATTTTCAATAAAAAACATAAATGGCGCGTGCCAAGCTGTTGATAATATAACTGTAAACAGGGAATAAGAATGGACTAAATTTGAATATTTGTTTATTGTTCCTAAAATAAACATTAAAACAACGTTGTGATTTATGCAGAAATACGTGTACTTTTTTTTACTTCTTCGTCATGTATTTAATGGCTTGTTCGGCTCGCGCCATTTGTTTTCTTTCCTCAAGGTTTTGGGTGGCAATTAATCATCTTGGAATAGATTGAGATATTTACTCACCAAAGTAGGTAGAATGATACGAAAATATTTCATGAACTTTTATTAACTTTTATTGACTTTTTTTTTTACTTGTGAACGAAAACTGTTTTATATTGTCTATGCCATACAGAATGCCTTTTTTAAAGGTAAATTATTTGTAACGACACAAAGTGTATTTTCACTGACCATTGTAACCAGAGGCCAGATTTACTAAACCTCTTCCGAAAAAAAATAATCGTAGGCCAAATTGAAAATGGGATTTTCATTTATTGTAAAGTTCAACATCGGAATATCTCATTGAAATCGTCTTTAGAAGACGATTCAAATGAGAATATGCATGGCAGAATTCCATATTTATTAACGTCTGAAGAAGACACTTGAATTTTGACTTACGAGAAAATTGATCTGAAAAAGTTGAGTAAACGGGCCAAAGGTTCGGATTACTTCTTTTTCGCGATGCTAAATTAGTTAAAAACTCTAGTAAGTATTTATACAAGATTGTAGTTAGGTTTTTACTATTATTTCTCCACGAAAAAATTAAATTCTATTCGTTGATTATATAGAACATCATCAAAGGAACGTACTTAAACTAACTGAAAAACCGCTACTTAGTTTCTGCCAAAAAAGTAATAATTCATCTGGTTTCGAAACAGATAGTAGTCGATTGATAAAAGAAAACTTGTTAAGAGAGAAACTTTAATTAAGCTTGATTTGAAATGTGAAAAGGAAAATGACTAATTTGGTCAGTATTCCAGGGTACGCTTATTTTAAAATTAACATTGGTCGGTGGGGAAATTTGGACATTTTATGCTTTTGTGATACCCCAAACAATTTGAATGTCTTTTTTTAGTAATATGATATCCGACGAGGAAAAGTGACTAGACTTTGCAAATTTAAGCTAATTCCAAGGATTTCTGGAACTTGAATTTCGAACTTTACTTTGAAAATGTCACTTTCTGTCCTTTTAAAAGAAGGGTTCTAGTCTTCGATCGAAAGTAACAGACACCAAAAACTAAATTATGGTTCTATTCATCTTCCATAATAAGCCAAATTGAACGACCGTTCATATGAAAACACCCTTTTCTTTCATCAAATAATATTAGATATATTAAAAAATTGTAAATGACTGATGGCTGTTTATAAATTCGTTTCAGTGGGTAATTTGAATTCAAATTACAAAAAAAAAAAAAAAAAAAAAAAAAAAAAACAACCTATAGCAAAAGACAAAACAAAACAGTTTCGTGAATTTCTTTACTTTCTTTCAGTAAGTGTTATCTTTATACAGTCGATATTGCTCGAGCGACCACGTCTATTAAGCGACCAATTTTATTAAGCGACCACCGTTAAAAGTCCCTTCACCGTAAGCAAAATCTCTGAAAAAGAGAACATTCTTAACGAAAAATCTGTTATTATTGAGTCGTATGATGTTGGAACCCATTAGAATCGTCTCAATAAGACGATTCTAATGGGTTCGAACATCATACGATTCACTACGATTCACAACGACTTGACCGACAATCTATAAATGCTATCAAATGATATTGATATAATTTATCATGATATATTGTATTAAGCGACCATTCCAATAAACGACTACTTTTTGGTGGTCCCCTTAGTGGTCGCTTAACACAAGTTTTACTGTAATTAGTGTAATCTATATTCAGGCTGCCAGCCATGTTAGAGGGAAGCCCATCATCATTTCCCGCCTTGCAGTCGGCCATTACGGACGCAGATGAATGCCCGAGCGTCACCGAATTTCAACCCCAGCGTACTTCGTCACCAAATAACATGTACTTACTTACCACGGTTAAGTCAAAAGGATCTTTCACGACAGAATCGAAAAAGAAGCATCAGTTGGGAGTTGACCTAAAGAACGAAATTAATGGTGACAAGAAGCCGCCTGGATTATCCTACATAGCCCTGATATCAATGGCGATACAGTCTTCTAAACCAAAGAAGATGTTATTGTCCGAGATCTATCAGTGGATTTCTGATCGCTATCCGTACTATCAGCTGAAGGATAAAAGTTGGAGAAACAGTATCAGACATAATCTGAGTTTAAACGAGTGCTTCGTTAAAAGTGGGCGGAGCGAAAACGGTAAGGGAAACTATTGGTCAATTCACCCTGCAAATATGGAAGATTTTGCCAAGGGGGACTATCGTCGAAGAAGAGCCAGACGCAGGGTGCGGATCTGTGACAAGGATTTGCAACAGCTCTGTGTGAATGGAGGGTCTAATAAAGTTCTATCTTCAGGACCAAAAATAACACCATATGACGGGTATATTCCAATGGCTTCTACAGTCGTCCCTGCCAATTTCATGACGCCAATCGGGTCCGAATCTTCCAAAAGTCAATATGAATGGTACCCATCAGATTATTACCAGTGTAAGGGCTATGACTACAAACCCATTCAGACAACTTTATCTCCTCGGGACTCTATGTGTACATATCAGGGAAATTTGCACCAACCAAATACGGATTATTTTAATTACGGAGGTTCTCCAACTTATTTCTCAAATTCGTCAAATTCCTGCGCACAAGCAGAATCTAAATTTAACGTGAATGTCAGTGTGAATGTGTGTGGTAACGGAAGCTCGGAGCAACAGCCTTCACCCAGTGGAGCGTTTCATCGACCCCCTCAACACGAGCGACAAATGCCCCAGCCAGAACATCAAATCTTTACGCCACATTATCAGTCAGCGTTTACGTCACATTATACACAAATGTACGGAACTATTTATCAGGACAATTTGGCAACACCGATTCTGTAGAAAATATTTCCATAATTATATATATATAATATATATTGAGGACACGTTTGTGCTTATTTGTTTTATAAATGTACACATACAGTCAATTAATTTTATGTAGAAACCAAAATAGGGTTGCCGAATTTAACCTTTTACGAAAAGTTTATAAAGTAGGTCTATGGGGTCGTACGAGATTAAATTTGGGACGCCAATGAAAACAAGACATTTCTTTAAAGCGATTTAAAATGTGTGTTACTGACATATTTGTTGAAACAATTGCAGTTAGTAACATCGTTAAAATGACAAGATGAGTGATTTTGGAATTAAATTGAATGAGTGTTGGGAGCGGGTTTTGAATGAAATTAAAGGAAGGTAATCAAATATCGCTAACTTTGTTCAAGATGAACAATATTAGCGATATTAATTACCTCCTTTTAAAATATTATACATACATGACCGCTGAATAGATTTCTGTCTTCACGAACGCGTAATACGATTACAAAATTAAATTTTGTCAGTGAAATCGTGTATTTTTATGAATTTCAATTTCACGATGTTGTTAACTGTATATTCGACCTTTTTTGAAAACCGAAATGGAAAGATTGCTCACTCTATATTTCTCCACCTTTTTTTCAATTTCACTTGAGCATAAAGTGTTCAATGTGAGCTTTTGTGAATGTAGGATGTCAGATGTCCTTCGTGTATGATTAAAAACTTTCTTTTGAGACACTCTTTTTTTATCAATTTATCAGAAATTTAGTCAGAACTGATAGTTCGATAGTTCTAGGGGCAGTTACCAAGTCTACTCGTTTTCATAGAGTTAATGTTGGATGGAACAAAATACCGCATTCGCATAGTGAATGTACAGAGTAGATTCACGCACTAGTGTGCCACAAATGATTGGGTTCTTTTATACCTCAACACAAAGATTGAAACAAAAGAAAGTTCTAACTTAATTTCTTTAAATTTTGTGTCACCGATTGAAAATTTATGCAAATATTTCACCATTATGTCTGTTCTCCAGGAGAACCTGACCAAATTTTGTAATTTCAGTTGAATAACCAAATTACAAAAATTGAAACAATTTGTAACTTATCCAATTTCAAAGAATTTTCAGACGCAAATTCAATATAAATTTTTGAAACCAGAAATGCAAACATTGAAGAAAAACATCAAGAAAGGAGATTAATTGTATGAAAGAAGGCGATTTCTCTATTTTTTTTTCAATGTTTTTCTTTTTATTACGTTCGGTGCATAAAAAATCCGGTCTGTTGGAAAATGGTCCCACAAAAAGATCAAAGCATTTACTCTTTTTGGGAAAGAACATATTTTCTTCTCTGAAAGTACCATTTAGAATTCAACCAATCTTCACAGGAATGAGATGAAGAAGAAGAAGAAGAGGAAGAAGAAAAAGAAGAATTGTTATTATCATTATCATAATTGCTATTACTATTATAACATATTTTCATTGTTTTAAGGTTTACAAATATTGCGTTTTTCTAAGAATAAGATTTTAAGTCTATTTCCAGTTTCATTGTCATTTAGGCACGTTTTTCTGGAGAACGGGTCATGTTTTCTTAATGAGTTTCGTAGTTCTTACAATCGATAAGGGACCAAATGGATATTACGAAAAGTACCGATCGGCCCTTTTTCGCTTTACAGATCACAATTAGAAGGTCGATGAGATCTATCAAAACACGATAGACCAATCAAAAAGCTCATTTATAATGAGAACAGTACTGATGTACACAAATATTTGCGCCGTATTGTTTGAAATCTTTTTGAAAATTAAGCGACTTAAACGCAAGATGATGTTCACGATGTTCCGGTTCTCTTCCAACGATTTGCTGTTTGTTTGATGTCCTGCCCTGTGTTCAGGATGAAAACGTTAGCGAAGCGCTTTCGAAATGATACCTCGCTTTGCACGTATGTGCACGTGCAAAGCGGGGTATCATCTCAAAGTGCTCGCGATACGCTTTTGCATCCTGAACACAGGGCTTGACAATATGCTTTATGTCTATACAAAGTATGCAGTCGCATCGTGGTTAAATGGGCGCCAATCGTCGAAATAAGTTCCGAGTGGCTTTTCCATTCCACCCCAGTACAAATCTTTATTGATTACACACCAAGAATGTTGACAAGACAACCTAATAAAAAATAAAAAAAAACAAAAAAAAAACACACAAACCACACACAAAAACAAGAGCCATGTTGGACATGTCTTTCCCCCGCCGCGAAAGCTTGGAAATAAACTGAAGCCTAATAGATTGAGGATTCCACGGATCCACAGGTGATCACATTAGACATCCCGATAAAAATAAAGGTGTAAATGATAATAATAATAATAATAATAATAATAATAATAATAATAATAATAATAATAATAATAATAATAATAATAATAATAAAAAAAATAATGATAATAATAATAGTAATAATAATAATAATAATAATAATAATAATAATAATAATAATAATAATAATAATAATAATAATAATAATAATAATAATAATATTATTATTATTATTATAATAATAATTATAATAATAATAATAATAATAATAGAATCTAATAATAATAATAATAATAATAATAATAATAATTATAATAATGATAAAAGTAACAATAATTAAAAGATAGAAAGAAAGAAAGAAAGAAAGAAAGAAAGAAAGAAAGAAAGAAAGAAAGAAAGAAAGAAAGAACGAAAGAAAGAAAGAAAGAAAGAAAGAAAGAAAGAAAGAAAGAAAGAAAGAAAGAAAGAAAGAAAGAAAGAACAGTTCTAGGAAGTGCATCGAAATAACAGTTGTATACTTCTTGGGCATATACTCTTCCTTCATTAAAAAGGCATCAATGAGTCGGTTTTATTGTCTTTTAGAGTTTTAAAAGTTCCACTGCCCTAGAATAGGCGGATCTAAACGAACCCCCGTCTGATGCCAAAAATCCATTTCCATGCATAAATTCAATTAACCTTTCTCCTTCGGTTCAACACATATCCCATTTCAGTGAGAAAAGAGCTTTGGCAGAGAGTATAGACTAAGATCAATCTTCACATTTGTGCAGTCTGATCTTAGGATACCCTAGATACCTTCAGTGTACTTGATTAAGACGGAATCGTTTTTTTTAAAGGACGTTTGTTTAAACGCAATTAAACCTCAGCAGAATTAGGTTAAAATTGTGCAAGTATAAGAGAGAACGAAACCCCTTTTTGCATGTTCGAACCCCTTTTATAGAAATCATGAATCCGCCGTTGCCGAGGGCTATTGTTACTGTGACATTTCCGACGCGCGATCGTAAAATGATTCTTTAAAAATCTTCTCCTCACACAATACTGGACGACATTCAAGCAAACTTTGCTCAAATAATTTTTGGTTCAACCGCTTTTCAAAATTGTTATAAAAATTATGATACATTGAAAATGAGTCATTCCTCTAGTTTTAGGTAATGTATTTTATCATAATACAAAAAATATTTCAGTTGAATCGAAATTAAGCCTTTTGCAGACGTACTAATTTCCATATATGGTAAATATAATGGAAATTTCGAGGATCATTCTCTGATATTCATTACCAGACATTCAGGCCTCAGACTCTTTTGTGGGGTGGGGTGGTCTTAGATTGCGGCCATCCTGATTGGTCAGCGCAAAACTATAGTTACACAGTCGCTAATAATAGTTTTTCGTTGACCTCGCTAATTTCGCCAAGATTTTGGGGTACAGAGATTTCATTTCGAGGGTTTTGTGCAAGACTGTACTTAGTATATATACATTGTATATATACACTTAGTACAGTCTTGCACTAAACCCTCGAGGTGTAAAGACAGCTAAAACAAAAAAATAGCTAAAAAATGAAATAAAATTTATTTTTCAAGCAGATAAAAATAACGAAACGCTAAATCCAGTCGGTATATTTCGGTTAAAGCCGTAGCAATATCGAGTCGCTTTTACGCAGTGGTACATCCGAATGTAAATCCTCGACAGTTTCTACAACATGATCCATTCGTGTTTCTTCGGAAAAAACAACAGAAGAAATTGCTACAAGAGCATGACGGCGGCGGTGGTGCTGGGGGTGGTAATGTTGTCGGTGCTTGGGTCGTTGTCGGTGCTTGGGTCGTTGTCGGTGCTTGGGTCGTTGTCGGTGCTTGGGTCGTTGTCGGTGCTTGGGTCGTTGTCGGTGCTTGGGTCGTTGTTGGTGCTTGGGTTGTTGTCGGTGCTTGGGTCGTTGTCGGTGCTTGGGTCGTTGTTGGTGCTTGGGTCGTTGTCGGTGCTTGGGTCGTTGTCGGTGCTTGGGTCGTTGTCGGTGCTTGGGTCGTTGTCGGTGCTTGAGTCGTTGTCGGTGCTACGGTTGTTGTTGCACCAGGCGTGCAAATATCGAATCTTGAAACACACGAACCTCGGTAACAGAACTGAAACAGAAAGGGTTTAGGTAAAAGTAAAATAAATATCACCCTTTTAAAGGCGCCCGGCAGTTTATTTTGATGCGAGGTTGATTGATAAACAAGACAAAGGGTTACACGAAATTCCCAAATTGTTTAATTCCTTAATGAAAGCAATTTTGATTTCGTAGCTATTTCTTAACTTGCCCACAAAGTAGTCCCGTACTACGGAAAAAAGTAAAGCCTGTGAAAAGAAACCACTTAACTGCTGATAAAGCACGTCGCTTATTTGAATGGTCGCTTTATACAATATTACATGATGAATAACACCGATAATTTTTTAATTCGATGATGTTAGAACCCGTTATAGATGTACAAGTTTTAGTGAGTGATCAAAGGTCATTTTTCTCTATACAGGTATATAGAAAATCGACCTTTGATCACTCACTTCAACTTGTATATCTATAGAATTGTTTCATTGATACGAGTGTAATTGGTTCTAAAAATAAATAGCAAATAGCTTTCAGTTTAAGAATGTGTGTGTGTGTGTGTTTTTTTTTTCTTGCAGTGAATGGACTTTTTATGGTGGTCGCTTAATTGAAATTGGTTCCTTAATAGAAGTGCTCGGTCGAGTAATATCGAGTGAATACATTTTTTTTAAAACCTAAAAATCAAAGAAAATGATGGCGGTGATGCTACTTTGAACAGCGCGACACTTTGTGTACCTAAGTAACAAAGAATTCCTGTTGCTTATTATATCACAATGTTCAAACTTTCCCCATCCTGCTATGACATGCTTCATGCTGCGTATGATCAAAAATTCCCTTTGATCATACGCCGCATGAAGCATGTCATGGCAGGGTGGGGCCTAAGTAGGCCTACTCATTCAATTAAGGCTAGGGAAAACATATAACCGGATATTATTTGAAAGGAATTTGATATCAAACGCTAGTTATAAGCCCTGAAAACATGCATTTTTAATTTTTCAATGATTTCAAATTGGAATCATTTTTTTCTTATTCTTATATTCATTTTGGAAATGCAGAGCCTCGACAATTTTCAATTCTCCCAACCTCGTTAGATTTTTTTTGACATAAAACACTAAGTATGTATTTTATATATCGATATGTTCCCTCTTCGCTCAACGGGTCACAAATGCAACCCAATAACAACCTACCCGTTCACCATTTCCTGCACACCGTGTCCCATCATTGACGGCTACATTCCCTATACTTCCAGTACAGTCACCGTTCGGACGGACGGAACAACGGACAGGGTAACGACTTGTTGACGGTGCCCCGAAGTCGTACACACACTGGTTCGCAATGTCTCGCGGTTGTCCACTTACCTGAAAATAAATATCGTATACGTGAAGAAAATTATGCAAAAATAAGTAAGGAAGATCAAGTGGTTATGGCCTGCTGAAACAAGGTGGCACACTGCCGCAAGATACGTCTGGTACATTGCTTGGTGAAGGGAAATATCTAAAAAAAAACCGAGGTAGAGTTATAGTTCTTGTGAAATTCCCTTTTGTAATCATGAGAGGATTTAATGGAGTTTAACACCGCTTTCAACATTTTTTCAGTTATATTGCCGCGGCTTGAGTACCAAACAATAAATTCCTGGTATTTCCCACACAAGTACAACCATTACATCCTTTCTAAGCCTCCAGCGGCTATCTCACATAGGTCTACAATTATAAACTCATTGGTGAGAGACAAATAGTCGGAAGAAATGAGTGCCGAAGTCGGGGATCGAACCTGGCACCTCTAGGTTTACAGGAATCATGAAAAGAACATACCTGCTAAGTTTCAAGTCAATCGTACATAAGGTGATAAAGTTATATGAGCCTGTGCGTGACATTTCCAACAATTCCACACCTGCACTATGTCCAAACGTTAAGTAGCATTGACGACGACACAATGAAGATGGATGAAGACTTTATCTATCTATAAAGTGCATAGTGAAGACTCTGGTCAGACTGTGCGGCTGCACAGGCTGGCCAGAAGTTTTGCATTGTGCACATTTGAAAT
The DNA here is from genome assembly GCA_948146395.1 of Fragum whitleyi. Lineage (NCBI taxonomy): Eukaryota > Metazoa > Mollusca > Bivalvia > Cardiida > Cardiidae > Fragum > Fragum whitleyi. The sequence continues at coordinate 28,021,836 of OX411543.1, read as the reverse complement.
TGTTGGAAATGTCATGCACAGGCTCATATAATAATGATAATGGTTAAAATACCCCCTTCACTTACAAATGTTTTTTTTTAAGATTTCCCAAATTGATAGTCAAATATTTGTTAATTTTTCAATTTGGTGTTGACCATCGGCTCCCACATTTTGATCTGTTCATTATTTTAAAGGAATATAATTCATTTTTTGTTGATTCCATCGAATTTTATGCATTCTGATTGGCTGTTTTTTTTCATTCTCCGAAATAAAAAAAAAATGAGTACGCAGCCGTTTTATAAGCTTTCGCACAAAGTAGTCCCATAAGAAGTATGTCCCATTTGGAGGAATATTTACACTTTTGCTTCATGATATCTAATCATAAGATTTGAAGAGAGCATTTGTTGGTTTCATGGATGTAAGGAACCAAAAACCTAATCACACTTGTGTAAGAATCCACTTTGCGAATTTATACAGTACGCTAAGTTAAAAGTTTATTACCTCCATGAAATCAATAAATCAATTAATACTCTCTTCATCTCTGAAATGCTACAAAACATTTCTCATGACTTCTATGTAAAACACTCACATAACAAGCTACACTCTCGCTGTACTCTGTTCGCAGTTTACACTGTAAATCCAGGGAGTTGGCCACGAAGCCTGTGGGACCGCGACAAAACTTGGTCCTAAAATCGTCCTCTGATGTCAGTCTCAAACATCGAGAGAAGAACACATTAGAGTTATCCAACCTGTAATATTTTATAAATAATACATTTTTCTTCTGTGCTTTTTAGTTGAATTCACGTGTGCGTGTATATTATTACGAAAACATTTTTTCTTGTATTTATCAGAACGTTGGATATTTCTAGAGCATCGACATAATGAGGAAATTTTAGAAACTTGAATATTTGTAAGAAAATCGACGAAAACAAGGCAAATAGTGGTTAATAGATGAATATAATACGTACTTAGTGCATTGTATGAAAAAATATATAACTCCATTGTGGGAGTTGATAATTGTCTCGGAAGAGTCTCGGAAATTATCAATTTCCCCAACCTCGTTAGATATTTTTTCCATAAAATACATTAAGTACGTATTAAATATATATATATATCCAGCAGTGTGCGAAAAGTTTCGATTCTAGTCAACCTGTCCCATCCATATAAGATAACAAGGAACGAAACTTTACCCACTACCCAGATGGTCCTTTTTCGCCTGACGGATCACATAGCCATTTTTAGAGTACCCAGTTGGCCCTCTCAACCTTGACGGGTCATATTTAAGTCTATGTGTGGCATTTCCAACAATTTGACACCTGCATGGGATGCAAACATTTACCAGCCCTGACAGTTGCATGTCGTAGGGAGAATATTGCCTAACTGTCTACAGACACTTTGAGACCTATTTTATCTAAAAACGCTAAAAGAAGACTCTGTTCAGACGGTGGGAATGTACAGACTGGCCAAAGTCTTGGTCGTGCTCACATTTGTAATTTTCTGAAATGTCATGCACTGCCTACATTTACAATTGTTGTAAATGTCATGCACGGGAGATTTGTTTGTAATTGTTGTAAATGTCATGTACAGTCTCACATTTGTAATTGATGAAATGTCATGCTTATAAGATTTATTTGTAATTGTTGGAAATGTCACTTACAGGATCACATTTGTAATTATTGAAAATTTCATACGCATGAGATTTATTTGTAATTGTTGGAAATAGCATGTAACGGATCACATTAGTAATTATTGGAAATGTCACACACAGGCTTATATTTTGTATACATACAGTGTGAAGAGGTTGGCAATTTGCCTTGCTGTGCAGGTTGAGAAGCGAGAATACGTGTTGACGGTCCTGGATGTCGGGGTTATTATTCTAGGTCCCATAATATTGACGTCTACCGGACAATCGGCAGTGCCACTCTGGGATGAGCCATCATGGTTTGCCCCCAACCTGAAGCAGTCAAATATAATACTTCTATAATACTTCAGTGGGTTTGTAATCCCGCTTCGTACGCATATTTACCTGCAAAGCTGGGTACCCATGGTTTGTCACCCCGCCCCCTCCACACACACACACACACACACCTGAAGTATTCAAATACATGTAGTTCTAAAGACCCGAGTCCCGTTTTATTAAGCATCTAAGGATCATTTTTTTTTGCCTAAGTAAAAGAAATTAAAGATGCTTAGACAGTGGTAAAAAGCCTAAATATGGAAATATGGAAATATGGAATTCTAGCATGCATCATCGCAGTGGAATCGACTTCTGAAGTCTCGATTTATTGCAAAAAATTCAGGTCGTATCATAAATACAATATCAAATTTGCGCTAAAAAATATACGGAATTTATTAATCTGGCGATTTACACCCCCCCCCCCCCCCGGAAAAAAAGCAAAGCCTCGTTTTTTTCTGTTCATAGATAAGGCGTTTAAATAATACGATATTCATAGACCACTCATTAAATATCCTAATTAAATCAATCTTCAATATCACAAAGATATAGAGGATAATCGTTTGTTTAAGTGTAAGATCGATTTTTCTTTAATGCTTTTCGATGGTTTATCGAGAAATAACTCAATGAAATATAAATCGATCTTACACTGAAACAAACGATTATCCTCTATATATTTCATTGAGTGAACAACAAAAGCTATATTTTCACGGGTGGCAGAGCCACGAGTGAAAATATAGCTTTTGTTGTTCACTCAATGAAATATTAATCGATCTTACTCGAAAAACAAACGATTATTCTATTTCTTTAATACAAAAATGAGACAAAATGTGAAATTTTTAGGACATATTTTCGTAAAGCGCGTCGTTTTGCGCGTGATTACTATGCAACGTTCATTGTGACGTCACTTATTTCGCCCCGCATAGATGACGTCAGATAGGATGAAATGCACCAAAGCAGGGTTTAAGTTTTTGATAATTTCACTGCTTTTGCGGTGAGATTATCAAGTAATAATCTACCATTATTTCTCGATAAACCACCGAAAATCATTAAAGAAACCATTATATTTCCAGCGAAATATAAATGCCAACAGCGCAGGTCGTTCGGCCTCGAATTGCTAATCCTGGCCCTAGCTTCGATCCCCGGTCGTAATTAATATCCTTTGCGACCTTACAGTACGCATTGCAGATCCAGGCTAATCTTGGCCTTTATATTTCAAAAAAGCACATTACTTAAAGCACAACGTACAAAGCTTAGCGTACAGTAGAAATATGCCATGGACAGCATATTTTAAGAAGGCTTAAGTTTTAGCTACTCTACCCATGTCATATTCTAAGAAGGGTTAAGTTTTAGCTCTTTACCCATGTCCAAGTCCATGCTTCTTCAGTTTTAGATACTTTACACATGTCCAAATTCATGCTACTGAAGTTAAAGCTACTTTACCCATGTCCAAATTAATGTTTCTTAAGTTTAAGCCTTTTTACCCGTGTCCAAATTCATCCTTCTTGAGTTAAGGCTACTTTACCCATGTCCAAGATCATGCTTCTTAAGTTTTAACTACAAAACCAATGTCAAAATTTATGCTTTTTTAAGTTTGAGCTACCCTACCCATGTCCAAGTACATGCTTTTTAAGTTTTAGCTACTTTACCATTTTCCAAATTCATGCTTCTTAAATTCAAGCTACTTTACCAGTGTCCAAATTCATGCTTTTAAGTTTTAGCTCAAATACCAATGTCCAAGTTCATGCATCTTAAGTTTTAGCTTCTTTACGCATGTTAAAAATAATGCTTCTTAAGTTTGAGCTACTCTACCGATGTGCAAGTTCATGTTTCTTAAGTTCTAGCTACTTTACCCATGTCCAAATTCATGCTTCTTAAGTTTTATCTACTTTACCCATGTCCAAATTCATGCTTCGTAAGTTTAAGGTACTCTACCGATGTCCAAGTTTCTTAAGTTTAAGCCTTTTTACCCGTGTCCAAATTCATCCGTCTTGAGTTAAGGCTACTTTACCCATGTCCAAGATCATGCTTCTTAAGTTTTAGCTACAAAACCAATGTCAAAATTCATGCTTTTTTAAGTTTGAGCTACCCTACCCATGTCCAAGTACATGCTTTTTAAGTTTTAGCTACTTTACCCTTTTCCAAATTCATGCTTCTTAAATTCAAGCTACTTTACCCATGTCCAAATTCATGCTTTTAAGTTTTAGCTAAAATACCAATGTCCAAGTTCATGCATCTTAAGTTTTAGCTTCTTTACGCATGTTAAAAATAATGCTTCTTAAGTTTGAGCTACTCTACCGATGTGCAAGTTCATGCTTCTTAAGTTCTAGCTACTTTACCCATGTCCAAATTCATGCTTCTTAAGTTTTTTCTACTTTACCCATGTCCAAATTCATGCTTCGTAAGTTTAAGGTACTCTACCGATGTCCAAGTTCATGCTTCTAAATTTTAGCTACTTTATCCAATTCCATATTCACGCTTTGTAAGTTTTATCTACTTTACCCATGTCCGAGTTCATGTGAAGCAATCTGTACGGATAGTCCATTGGCCTCAATAATACCAGTGTTGTAACCAAAGTACATGTTTCTTAGATAGCATACACTGTTTAACCAGGCGATTCCTGAAAAAAAACATGAAAGAATATATTATCATTTTTCACGAGGGGCTATCTAATCTTAGTAACTACAACTTATTTACGATATAAGCACGTCAATTATCGCAAGCATATTTACAATAAAAAGAAGTCTTTACTTAGAAATAGTAAAGACTTATTACACAAAATAATGTTTAGTTTCCCTTTGACTTAAACCCGAAAAGTAGTTGAATGTCGACCAGTGCCTTAAAAATTATCTGTTTATCTGCCTAAATGACAATAACATTAACAATAGAATTAAACGTCAATTCAAGAAAAGCAAAGTTTATGAAACAAGAAAAGCAAAGTTTATAAAACAAGAAACAGTATGATATTTCAAACAAGATTTAGATCCATTGCACATTTTCCTATCATTTTTTCATAAACCTAATTTTTTATGCACTGAAGACAATAAAAAGGCAAAATATAGAGGAAAAAAGAACATGTTTGTTTCAAGCCCGCCAGACGCTGGACGTCACAGGCGACCATACAATACGTTTCGACTTTCGGCGGGCGTTTAAGAATGAAGCTATTGCCTTTACAAGCTTATAATATTGTCCACCAAGTTTTCGACCCGAAGAGACAAAGATAAAATGAGCCTGTGCGTGACATTTCCAATAATTTGATATCTACGTGAGGTGCAACATTTAGCAGCCCAGGCTGTTACATATAATGACTAGAAGATTGTTGACCTGTCTACAGATACTTAAATAAGACCTTATCTATCTAAAAATCGCATATTGAAGACTCTGGCCAGATTGTGCGGATGCACAGACTGGCTCTCATACTGAAGACTCTGGTCAGACTGTGAGGACGCACAGAGTGACCAGAGTCTTTGCTTTGCGCACATTCGAAATTGTTGGAAATGTCACAAACAGACTTATATTTTAAATTACAAGAACTAGAAATTGCTGCATGCAACTAAAGATTGTCTCCCGGTAATGGTGTAGTTACCTATGGTCCCTCTTGATATCTGTCCGTTAAAAGTTGTCGCCAAATCCAAACTGGAATATGAATAGGTAATTTTAATATACACGCGTTGATAAAGCTCATGAAGTTGCAAAAATATTTGAATAAATGACTAAAACAGTAATCTGACATACAAAGTCCCGATGTCATACACAACTTTAAACATTATAAATTCGACCGAATCCGTTTTTGAATGTCTTACACCAGATTTAGACTTTAGACGTTCGATAGAATATTCAATTTATCAGTTTTTGAATGACTGGTCTGTGCAAAAATACGTCCGTCCTCGAATAAATTGTAAGTCGAAACCGGTCGCTATGCTGGCCAAAATTTACAATTTGAAAATAGACTATGTAAATACTTTGGAAAAAAGAAAAAAAATGAAGATTAATATCATTTTACGCTTCTTTGTCCTGCTTTTTTCCGATATCCGTCATAAATATTTCAAACCATATTTTAGAATAAGACCAAATATGCTTGAATTTACTGAACTTTTACAAATCACTAAGAAATCAGCTTAGCAAAACTTATTAGCGAATCATTCCAAAAAAGATTCCATTTTGATAATTATTATTTTTTTTTAAAAATATATGCTTTTATTCCAATCTCTTCGAAATTCTACAACAGTCCCCTTTCCCAACTAAATATATCAATTTTGACATAAAAAAAGTACATGTATTTGTTTAATTGATTGCACAATTCATGTTTTTGTTCAATTGGATTTTGAGTTTGTGCATGAGTGTGTGGAGTATGTTTGTGTGTTTGTATGTATGTATGAGTGCGTGCTGTTTATATGTTTGTTTTGTTAACCTTTAATTAATATATGTTTTTAAATTTGTTGTAACGAGAAACTATTTGTAGTTTAATTTACTGAAATAAAATGTCTATGTCTATGTACATGTAAATAAGTGTCGTTAATTATCATGCACTATTAATCGTCGGTTTTTCTTCCAAACCTCGTAACTACAACTTGATTTAGAGATAAAACCGACGTAATCTCACTTTGTTATCAGCATGGAGTAGTCATAACCATCTAAAGTGGGATCCCCAAACTCGGAATCTCTGAAGTCTGACAACACGCCGGAGTACACAGCTCGGTTGTTAACGATATCGGTGTTCTCGAATACCGATCGTCCGTCCGAGTTGTCGGAAACAAAACTGAAGTCGTTAAAACTCGTACCATCGTCCTGTAAAATAGAAATTATGAGCTCGCAAGTGCGTGGGTTCAGTGGGGAAAGGGAAATTTTGGGTCTAAACCCCGCCGGGAACCTGACAAAAATGCAGGTACTAGATTCAGAGGTCTGTGTTCGACTAAAGTTTTGGAATCCTTTTGAATTTGAGCCGCCTACAAGTGAGATTTCCAACAATTTCAAATATGCGTAAAGCAAAGACTCTGACCAGCCTGTGCATCCGCACAGTCTGACCAGAGTCTTCACTATGCGCTTAGTAGATAGATAAGGTCTAAAAGTATCAATAGACCATCAGGTAACTTTATTGGCTGACTGAGCCTCTCAATATTTACACGTTACGAACATTTCAAATTGTTGGAAATGTCACGCACAGGCTCTTTTATCTTTAAGAAGTTTAAGAAGATTGACAATAAATCCTGTTCGACGAGTACATCATTTTATCCTTTTTTTTAAAGTGTCTAAATCAGAGCATGGCTCAGTGAAAAGTAAATCCTATCATAAGTATTCCATCTACGGAACCCGACGCCTTAAAAAAACACATGGTTTGAACAGACCTTATTTTTATAGGAAGCAGATGAGACATCCTCGTACACCCCATGGCCAACCCAATTGCTAGCTACATAGATGTAGCGTAGAAACAAGAGAGACCCTTGTATGTACAAGGATGCATGTGAATATATAAATGGTCCAGGGTTCTTCAACCTGTATTCTATTCAAATATGAAGCAGTTTTTACCAATCCATTACGATGGTTTTGAGAAAATTGATCCTTTTCACAATGTTTGGCTATACTGGTATGAGATGGGGTGTTTCGTGTTGTAAAACACTTGTTTGTGCTCGTCTAGAGTTTCGATTTGGTTTACAATTTATAATACAATTCTGCTGTTTATTGGCAAATTCAATAAATTTAAGATTGAGTCAAAAAGTCCTTACAAGGACATTTGTGATGTCCTTGTGCGTCATATTCTCCGTTGTTTCACCTTCCTTTTCCCTATCTGTCCATTCCTACCCCTCTCTCTCTCTCTCATCCACCCACTCTCCCCCTTCTCTCTCTCCCTCTCCCTCTTGTGTGCCTTTTCCGCGCCTCTCTATCTGCAACCATCTTCTCAATGCCCCATCTCCTGGGACCTGATTTACTAAACATCTCACGATTATTTTATTTTGCTGAAGTCAAAGACCAAAGTTGCTTCTACAGTAGAAACTAAAGATGGAATTCTGCGATACAACGCCTCAAGGGAATCGTCTTTTAAAGACGATTTCAATGACACGTTGCAAGGCAGAATCTAACAAGGAATGAAAACATCAGGCACGCTTTTAGAATTTGACTTACGATTATTTGTTTCGTAAGAAGTTTAGTAAAACGGGTACATCTATCTCGTTTCTGTCGCTTACCGTTGGAAAGACGACTCGGTCCAGAACGACTGCCAGGTCCAGAGGTCTACTGACCCCATCACGATTGTATCTAAAACCGTACGGCTTCAACGAACTGTACTGGATCGTCATCTAAATAAACAAACAAACAAACAGAAATAAATGTAGCCAGCCCGTCATGCAAAAATGGACCTTCTGTGTAGAGCGTGACGTGTCAATACTTGTCAGACTGCGCGAAATGTACAGTCTTAGTATAGACATTTTTCGCGCTTGCCTGATTTACCAAATCCAGTGCGTAGATAAGTACTACGCCCTACTGTATGTATACTGACGTCAATAAAACCGCCGTAGTCATATAGAAATGGGCAATATTTACAAAAGACACATTCCATGTTCAAAATTCTTGTTTCACATTCAAGACATATTCAAAGTCATTGCAGTCCGACTCGAGCAAGAACCGTTTTTGAGTCAAGATTGGTAAAGGATTTATCCAGCTTCAAAAATTGGCTCCCCCTATTTTGAGACATTAACATTGCTGAACAAATTCTATCAGATTGTCTACTGCTAACGCATACAAGAGATACTTTTTTAAAAATGTCAGAAATGACTCAAATTAAAGCTTAAAATACGTTTTTTCTGGATTCGACCCCATATCTAGTTGTCAATATCACCGTGTCAATTATCGTTTTATCGTCTTTGTATAGGATAGAAAACGAGTGTCGTGGTATATGGGAAATAGACACGAGCGTCAGCGAGTGTCTATTTTCCATATAGCGCGGCACGAGATTTTCTATCTGACTTAGACCAAGCTTTTCTAACATTGTCTGCATTTCTCTCCCGAACCTCTGAACAATAAAAAAGAGTAAAACTTGCTTTGATATTACTGTAAATATGTGTAATTATGCTGGAATTACTAATCAATCTAATTCCGTTGCTAATTGAAGCTATTTTGCATTTTAGCAACGATAAAAAGTCGTTTGACAAGGGCGCTCATATAAAATGCTCATCATCTTTTTGAAATGACGCGGCACACAAAACCTGTCGAGATCCACGTGCACGGCACACTGCAATCGTATATCTTTAAACACGGCGCTCGGAGTTGTATCTGTGATATATATTTTTAAAATACTGTTCTCTGATTGGCCAATTCGCTTCAAGCGTGGTCTAAGTAACAAAGCGTGTGGAAATTTTTCAACACTTCTTGCTCGAATCACTAGCATATCAAGTACTTAAGGCACATGTGTAATTTTGTTTCGAAGTAACAATGTTAAGAACGTGAATGGAGCACTGAGTGAGCGACTTAGAAGTGTTTTGATTCAGATGAAAGTCAATTTTCACGATGTTACTACCTGTTTAAGACGATAAAGGGGAAAAAAAACACCAAGAAAACTCCATGAAAATCGAGCGTGACTTTTTTTTAATCTGTTACTCTTAACCCTATATTGTGGTTAGTTATTGAAACCACCCAGAAGTTCTGATCAGAAAATCGTTCCGGACCGAACTGGTAAAAATGGTGGTTGGACAGTTGTATAGGTGGTCATATACTCGCGCTGCTGGTAGCAGAATGAAGATGTTGCCTGAATAGTGGTCGTGTCATATCAGCTTAAGGTAGTGGACCCGTAATAGATCCGCAAAATTTCGGTAGTAATGAACCTTAACAGTGTTAACTGAGGTTTCCTAATGATTTTCATTAAGAATCCTCGGTTGACGTCGTGAAAGTTCATGAGTTCTGATATGTTGCGGAACCATTCCGGGTCTACTACGGGACAATACTTAAAACGGAGGGAGGTCCTTAGATTTAGATTCTAAAGAAGCTTATTAAGATTTTTTTAAAAGAACTTTTATTAGATTAAGATTTTTAAGCAGCAAAATAAGAATCTCAAGGTATCTAAATGAGGAAACGAAGGTAATTTTGTATTGGCTTTAACTAGTAGTATTGATGACGTCATATCTTATGACATCTAAATAATCTTCGCTCTAAAAAACGCACCTCGTTCCCATAGTTTCCCACCGATCCCTCAAAAAAGTACATTGTTATTACCTCGTTGACAAACAGGGTTAGATAATCCTCAACCTCTTCTTTTGCACGTGCGATATCATTATCAACAAAAGACATCCACCTAAAAGTAAATAATTATTCTAATAATAATAATGATAAGATGATAGGAAATAATTCAGACTTTTGCATTCTTACCTTCAAAGGTTCCTATTATTCTTTTTTCGTGTGAAGAGTCAACTTTGTCTGTTTCAGCGAACTAGCCCAATATAGATCAATGATGACGTCGGTTAGATATACATTAAATGTGAAGTATCATGGGTTGAAATCATGCGATATTGATAACTTTTCTATATCATTGGATAATGGCCGGAGACCCCCACCCCAACACTCCCCATTCTCTCCTTTAATGCCTTCTTGTTCTGTTCGAATTTAAGAATCAACCAGGAAGGCAAAACTCAAAGAGTGCACATTAGATACTGAGGTCTAGGCTCTTTACCAATAGAGAACCGAAACGCACCTCATTGCCTCGGCGTCACATTGTATACGAGGGATGATCCAGAAGTTCGGAGAATGGGCTAATAACCTTCCCATTTCTTGCTTGTTCAGTATATATTTTGGTCAATTTGCGGTTTAGTAACTACGGAGCACATGAATGTTATAATCTTTGCGGAATTATCTTTAGCAGTCTTAAAATACGTTACCATAGAAACATATGTATGCTAAGGCATCATCCACTGAATTACGACATCGAAACAATATTAAAATAGCCTTAAGGTTCAAAGAAAAAACTCACAGATTCATGTAAGACTGATCACAATACATGGCTAAGCGAATAATTCCAACAGTGTTGTAGTCGGGCTCGATTGAACGCTTACTCTTTTCTTTGTTCGATTTCTCAAGAAGTCGGAAGACATCATCTTTTTCCGTAACGTTACCGTAAATATCTGTAACAAAAAATCAATTATCGATAAATCATTAAATGAGATACCGGAAGTTAATAGCGAATTGTCCATATTGTCCTATTTCATAAGCAGGGATTTCGGGTGAAAAATATTTAAATTTAATCCGTAATGTATAAGAATAATTACACGGATAGCAAAATAGGCCAGAAGGGAGTATTCTGAGAGAACGGTGCCTTAATTGTTGCCCAAACACATAACTAGAGATTCTGCAACATTTCTATTCATTTTTTTACTTACGAAAACCACCGGTATTTTGAGCATTTTAAGTCCTTCATCAAATGCGTTGTCCATACACATTGCACTCTTCTTTGATATAATACCGTCGGAAGGACTGAGCACTTAAAACCAACCATCAGATGTGCTGTCCATACAAATGATGTCCTTCTGTGCCGAAAAATCTTATTCATCTCCCGTAAGGAGGTGTGTTTGATTTTAGTTCTTCATTACATATGTTTTCCACATATATAGTGAACTCTTCATTGGGGTAACATTTTCAATTATCTATTTCTGACCAAAGCCGTTGGGAGGTGTGTGTACTTTCAGTTCTCCATCAAATGTTTTGTCCGTACTCATAGAGGACACTTCCTCGACGTTACATTTTAAATCAATTATAACTTACCAAAACCGTTTGGAGGTGTGTGTACTTTTAATTCTCCGTCAAATGTGTTGTCCATGCATATAGCGGATTCTTCCTTATCGCAACATTTTAAATCATTTATAACTTACCAAAGCCGTTGGGTGGTGTGTGTACTTTCAGTTCTCCATCAAATGTGTTGTCCATACACAAAGCTGATCCCTCCGTGACGTAACATGTTTCTTCTTCATCCTGGTCTAAACATCGCTGTAAACGATAATCAAAAAGGCGCGTGGTGTGATAATTTTCTACGTCACATATCACATAGTTCATGGCATTCTATGGCAGATTAATAAGTTTTAGTGGGTTATCAAAAGGCAATTTTGTCTATACCTGTATAGACAAAATTGACATTTGATCACTCACGCAAACTTGTGCATCTCTGTAAATTGATACCAATATATATAGGGTTTTTTTTTTGTTTGTTTTCTTAGAAATCTGTAGTAATGAAGTTGGCTGCGTTTAGACTTCCTGCTTTCTATACTGAATAATTGTGGGAATAACTTTAGCTATCTGGAATGTGTGAAATGCCCCTCAAATTGGTAATTAGTTTGAAAGGAAATTTAAATTAAGCAGGAAAGGGGTAAGATGATACCTACCAGTTTGCATTTTCTGCCTTTACATTCTCGTCTGCATACCGTTTTAAGATCTTCTGATGCTAAAACAGTAGCGTCCTGTAACGAATGAAGTAAAAGTTTGTGTGAAATCAAAGTGACGGCTTCTAAAATTGCACCATTTTTTTTTCTTTTATTTGACAAAGATCTAATTTTTAAGGCAATTGTCATGGAACGAGATTCATAAATTCTGATTGAGACGAAAATAATGTTCCTCACAACTTCTAATGATAAGAGTATTTTTCAAAATATTTATTTATCTATTTACTATTTAATTCTTATCGATTTTTTTTCTTTGAAAGAACAACAAAACATTTCTTTCATATCGTCGGCTCCGTTCTATAAGGCCGAATACGGGAAAAGCCCACTTTTCATGAGAAGGAAAAAACTTAATCTCTTTTTACCTATTAACACCGGTACAACCATTTTGGTCGAAACATTTTAAATCGAATCGCTAAATATATTATCTGTCGTCATAAATATTAAATTTTGTCTCTATAATAAGCTACTTAAGAAAAACAACAAAAAATCGTCAAGTACGTCATTTTTTTCACTTATTTTTTTACAGCACAAAATGTCGTATAGACATTAAAAGGCATAAAAAATGCACGAAAAAACTAATTAAATTTGATGTTATATAAGATATAGGACAAATCGCCTGTAAAAAAATTATTTTCTGGTGCTACGAGACCCCGAAAGCCATTGAGTGCGACTCTTCTCGAAAAAAAAAAAAAATAAAAAACGCATATAACAATTTTTATGTATGTAACTGAGACACGCGTATAATCTGGCCTAGGTAAAGGTTGTGTTCTTTTTCAAACTGATCTTTTAAAATAAACTTTTATCATAAGGAAACATGAACAATTATCAAATTGTTCAATACGTCATTTCCGACCTTCACTTTTCGACCACCTCCGATGCGAATATGACGTATCTTAAAGTCCATGAAGCTTTTTGGGGGGATATGATTAGCTATCAAGTCCAGCATTTACGCAAAAGACTCGGAAATATCATATATGTGCGAAAATGCATAAAAAAAAAAAAAATAAAATTGGCCTATACGTCCTTATAGAACGGAGCCCACCATATGTAATTTTAAACTACAGCTTTTAGAGCTCATGAAATTAACGAGTTTTTGATCTTACACTAAAAACAATTGGTTTATCTGTATATAAAAAGCAATAACGAAACTAAATTTGAAATACGAATTATTTTCATCAAAGCGTGTCATTTCCCTTGGCTTCCTAGCAAAGTCATGGCGCTTTGGGTATAATGCCCCCCCCTCCAGCATTGATGGCGTCAAGTATAGCAGCCCTGCTTTCAGAGTGGAAGATCGGTGCAATCTGCAAATTATATACCGCTTTTCAAGTGAACTTGCCTTTTTAATCTGGGTATGGTTTGCAAATAGTTTGCACTGTTTTATCCTGAACATTGGACTGGATTCTATCTGTTGATAAATTCACTGATTTTGAGGAAAATTACCTTGCGTGATACTCTTCTTAGAATCTCGAAATTCCACGGGAAAGTATCAAAGTAACCATGAAAATGTCGATAAGAATGGAAAAAAAACTTTGTTTAAAAAACCTTACCACTTCTTTTCTACCCGCTTTTCTCGTATCGATGGACCTTTTCAACATCTTGACCGACTTAGCTTTGTGCCCATCAACCCTTAGACTCAGTCTGTCTGTCTTTCCTCGTCCATTTCTCCGTAACTTTTCAAACGCTCCTCTGATTCGAGAGCGCCCTGAAAGGCAGATTAATACATAAAAGGAATAAAAATAAAAGAGACTTTTGCCTCAAAGTTTATGTCTATATATCATTCAACCCGTCGTTCGTTTTTATAGATCGTACGTCCCCTGAGTGTTTTTAAGACGTAGCATTGTCGTGGGGTTAGGGAAGTGGACCCGTAATAGTTCCGCAACGTTTCGGAAGTCATGAACTTTAAAAGTACTTACCAAGGTTTCCTAATAATTTCATTAGGAAACCTCAGTTGACATTGTGAAAGATCATGAGTTTCGAAATGGTGCGGCACTTTTACGGGTCCACTTACTTGAATCAAAAATCGTAGTAGACGTTGTGTAGTAAGTACTTTATAAGTAATTGCATCGTGCTCTAAGCGCATGGCTCGTAAGTCGTGTGTGTGCCTTATTAGTTCTAAGACGTAAGTCACGCGGAAGAATTGGGCCTATACTCAGAGGCACATAATGAGCGGGTTTATTGTGCTTGTATTGCAAGTGAAGTGCTCGTTATCAGAAATCGTAAGTTGCGAAGCAAGGGCAAGAAAAAGGAGCACTTATGTGTAAAGTGCGTCAAATTGGAAGAACTAGCGGATGTTCTGCCCCTTTTCATTAAAGGTGCACTGGGAGTTGGGAGTCTGAATCTCTTGCGTGGATAGTAAGTCTATGGGCATAATTTCAAGACGTCCCCCCAGCTTTCCTCGACTCGAACTGCTCGAAATGTTCGAGGCCGATCGAGAACCAGCGATCAGTCCTTCAACGCCACTCAAACACGCGTTTTAGAATACCACTCAAGTATAAATTAGTATTGGACGGCTAGTGAAATGAGCGATTTACACAAAAAGACTAAAAAAAGTTAAGAAACCAAGTATCTCCGACTCATGTTTCAGAATGGAGCAAATCAAATGGAAATTTGACTGATTTTCGCCTTATTTTGACTTAAGGACCAACAGCTCACACTGGCCTCTGAATAACCTGCAGTCTCACAGTCGCGGATAAGAAAAATACTACGTAGAGCATGCGTAGCGATTGCGCCTAGAAGAATAGTAGTATTGTTTTCCTCTGAACCGCGATATGTAATAGTATAGCGACGATTCCGAGAAATAAACTATATTCGATCACTTCGTTCAAGATGAAAACATTCGTGAAACGTTACGGAATTGTACTAACGTTCCTGTGTGCAAAGCGCCGTACAATAGTTAAACATTTAACTTCACCCTGAACACAGGTACTTGGTTTTACTTATGTAAGTATCCGGTCATCATAGACAATTTTGGCTTTTTTTCTTAACGAGAACTCCCCATAAATACACCCCGATCCCTGTATATAAAGAAAGTTGTAAGCCAAGATTGCTTGTGCATGGTCTCATTTGACTTAAATTTGAAGACAATTCCATCTAGCCTATGCACAAAAAATTCTTACTTTTGTAATCTTTCAATTTCTTTGAAGAAGATAATAGGAGATAATCGACAGAATGTCGAGTTATATCGAAATATGCATATCACAACATCTTTCCATTTGGACATTTTGTCAGATACCAATTCAGCATCCGCATGTAAAAATATCCGGGATGGTAGATACACATGTAGTTTTCGCAACTTCTACTGGTATTTGGTTACCGATGCACCAAGTTAAAAGAGTATCAAAATATCACAGACGAAAATTCCAACCTTCCATTTTCAGTAGACATTGATTTCGAAAACTGTAAATATGACGTGGTTTCGCAAGAAGTCCAATAATGATTCCCTACAGTTATCTTTAAATACATTTATCCCAAATGGTCACTTTTGAAATCCGTTTTTATTTAAATCGTCGGAAGTAGCTTCTATCATTTAAACACACATATATTTTAATTTACAACTTTTTTTTTATTTTTTACAATTACAAAGTTCGGAATGCTTTGACATGAATGCAATATGTTCACCAACACGACTTTCAGTACTTTGATCGACATAAAAAAGCGGTAAATATCGAGAGTCACGTGTTTTTCAGGGATGAAAAGATACTCTTTTGTCCCTCGAGAGAGTGGGGGGGGGGGGGGATTGACGACTCGGAATTCAAATTAGTCACTCGAGGGGACCTAACTGGAGGACTCCTCTAAGGTTCCTCAAGGCTTCCTTTTTCGAATATGAGTCGAGGTCGAGTGGAGAAATTGTTTTGAAATTGAGCCCTTGGCCATTAAATTTCATGACAATTACCACTGGTTTCCGTATGCTACCCGCTTTACTAAGTGTTTGTTTCTTTCTAACTACAGTTAAGAACATTACGAAATTGACAATGTGAATGATTTTGGAATGGTTTCGGAATGAAATTGAATGAGTGTGTGGAGCGAGTTTCGAGTGAAATTAAAGGGAGGTTACCAATATTGCTAATTTTGTTCATGATGAACAAAATTAGCGATATTAATTACCTCCCTTTAATTAAATATACGTTTTTTTCTGATTATTCGTCATCGTTGACCAATTAGTCCATGAGCCAGAATGGGTTTTGTTCCCCCCCCCCCCCAGGGGGAATTTTGTAGACCATATTTTTCTGAAAGCCCATGGTATGTAGAACATTTTGAGACATGTTAGCACTCTGGCGAGTGGGGCTTTTGTAAGATACGTTACTTTAAAGTAGCACACCCTACAAATTTTTGAAAATGAATTTTAAAAGACTACCCAAAAAATTGAAGTCTAAATGACAAAAAGTTGACTTTTTATACATATATTTGTGTTGCTGATTAACTGCAGGGTCCATTTATGGAATTTTTAGAAAAATCTGGTCATCTTAAGAGTCGTGATATTGCAGTAAAATACGTTACCCTTAAATTTCATAGAAAACTATGAATATAGAAATAAATTGTCTATCCCTGTTTCACTGAGAATTTTGTTAACATTGCCTGTTTGATAGTCCATGGTATATAGAACATTTTGAGACTTGTAAGCACTCTGACAAATGGGGCGTTAGTGAGATACGTTACCTCAAAGTTAGTTACCTATCAAATTTTAAAGACAAGATTTTAGGTTTGTACAATGAAAAAATGAGTCAAAATGACCAGAAGTGATCTTTTAGTAACAAAATTTATGTTGCTGAATGTATGTAGAGCAAATTAATAGTAATACTTTGTAAATTAATCCCCCTCGAAGGAATGATATTGAAGTAAAATACGTTACTTTTTAATTTCAAAGAAAGGCACATAGATAGAAATTATTTTTCCATAGCTGCCCCATTGGGAAGATTGTTAACAATGCTTTTCTAAAAGCCTATGCAATCTTGAACATTTTGAAACTTGTTAGCAGTCTGGCCACTGGGGCAAATGCAAGATACGTTACTTTAAAGCAACCAACCCATAAAATTTTTATAAAACAATTTTATTTGTTTGTCTTGTTATAGAAATTACCTGTAATTTGGTAAAAATTAAATGATATTGTGTTTTGTTAATGATATATGTGATTCTGGAGATGTTTGAAGCCCATTTACATTATGACTTGAAAAATATAGCCCTTACAAGCAATGCATAGAAGTAAAATACGTTACATTTAAATTTCAATTTCATGTATTCAAAAGAAATGTTATATTCACCAATGCTCTACTGAATGTTTTGTTTACTCTGTTTTTCTATAAGCTTCTGTTCTTTGGAAGATTTTAATATTTTTTTATGCATCTGTCCATCAAGCTATTTGCACAATACGTTACTCTAAAGTAACCAATTTACCCATAAATTACCATAGGCTTATTCATATCTCAGCTGATTACAATTATTGTAAAATCCCTCATTGCCTAAATCAACTATAAACCACAACTGTTTAAAGTATGTTTAAGGTATCAATATAAATTTTAATCATTTCAAGACTCATTGTGGTTTTAAAAGCGTGCAAAATACGTTACCATTTATTTATAGGTATAATTATTATTGAGCCGCTATCATAGTTTTCGGAAATGCACCAAACACAATGTTGAGGCAGCTTCCAAACACAATGTTGAGGCAGCTTATGGTTTCTTCTATGTTTGAGACTTTTTTCACATTTTTAGAATAAAACACAAGTTAAATATGTTACTTCTGATGATAAGAGACAGTTTTCATTGTGAAAAATGATGACCAAATAAATGAAAAAAGCTGTTCCTACAATATTTTTTTGCAATATTTCCATCAATTTAGTACAGAAAAGTTAAAAATATTTCTTAGAGTTGATCATGATTGTAGCCTAGTTGGTAGCACATTGGATTTGGTAGCGCATTTGACTCCATATCATAGGTACAAGGTTTCATCAGCCAGTACAAACAAGTTGACTATCATTAATCTTTGTTGAATAAGCAGCTATAGGCTTAAAAAGGATGATGTGATGAATGGAATGAATGATGTGTACGGTAAATACAAGGAATTCATTTTTAGGTGGATAAACCACCCCGATAAAAGTGTTATACTGTTAAAATGATCTGAAAATTCCTTGAAGCAATTAAGCTCTATATTGTTTCCAATTGAATGGAAAGTACATTGCATGCAATCCTAGTTTTGCCAAGAAACTGGGCAATTCAGTTCAATACTAAAAATTTACATGGATATTACCATATTATGTTCAAATGAATAGAATATTGCCATATACATTTTGATTTAGCTATCAAAGAGAGTAATATATGTTACATTTGAAAGACCTTTTTTTAGAAAATCAAACATAATCACTCATGGTTCTTGGTCATAACTCTCATATTTTTCCCATGTGCACAAGTACAAGACTCTTCTTCTAACCATTAAGTTTTATTCAAACCACTTGGCCAACATTCCAGACAAACAATTTGAAAACCATGCAGTAAAACCAAAAATTCCATCTAAATCAAAGAGAAATAATAATTTTGATTTAAATGGCTAAATTATTGACACTTAAGTGCATTTAAGATAATTGCGACTTGTTTCATACAAATGGTAACATATGTTACTAGATTATGACCATCGGTATTCTGTTTCAAAACATTTATTGGCAACGAATAAACCAATGCACGAAATTAGAGATAAATGATATACATACTTAAGTGACTAAGTAATTTTGAAAAAAAGTTTCAATTAATTAAATTCTTTTAGCTGTTATGTTGCATTGTGTGATTGATAGATATGTAATTGCACTGAACAGATATTTCCCTATGATGAAATTAAACAACAGGTATAGTACAGCACAAAGTACCTATCCATATCTATCAAAAAGCCAGTATTTTTATTGAATATTTCAAGATATTTGTAATTTCTAATGTGTGTGTAAAATGATTATCAAGATCTGTACTGATTTAGAAGGGTATTTCAATTTCAGCAATTGGGTATACATGTATTAATGATTTGGCTATTTTAAAATTATGATCTCAAATCTTGTTATCATATGTTTAACTTTGTGGGATGGGCTACTACAAATGATACTAACTTTAATTGGTGTGACTTATCACTTTACATTAAAAGACAATATGTAAAAACTAGCATTTAATAAGAATTTCCTTCTTGGATGTTCAAAAATATAACATTGACTTCTCAATTAATGTCTAAATTTTAATATCATAATTGCTAGGAGATCTTTGATCTTTTGTTGGTCACACATTTGCATTCAGTACCGATGCATTTTCTAAAAAAACAGAACTGAGAGCTAAAAATTCAAAGAATTTTAAGCCTTATTGATTAAAAATAAAACAGTTTAAACAGGTTTTGGTAAAATATTTTGAGGTAACATATGTTACAACATTCCTTTAGAGACATAAAGCATTTGTTGTTTTAGAGATATCAGTTATAAATGATATTCTTGTTTTATTATGCATGATCAGAGTAGTAAATTGCACCTTCCATTCTCCTTTTTTATGTTATGAACGGCATATGAAATTACGTTGTATCAATGGTTTGAAATGACATGTGCTCAAATCTTTTCATTACTACGTATAAAACAAGTAATATGCAGGCCAAAATAAACTATATAAATGTGAATTCATCATATTATCTTGTGAATTTTGCCAACAAGTGTTGACTTTGAATATTTTTGGCGCCCAAATGCCAATATCTTTATATAGGCGAATATTGAGAAACAATTTTGTAATTGTAACGTATATTTCATGTGTTTTCTTAAATCATACAGGATTCTGTGGGTGTTTTATCACTCATACTCAAGAATCATGTATGACATAGTACTAAAAATTGCAATTTGCCCAAAGAATTTCACAAATATGGAGCAAAATGTAGCATTTAATAAGGATCTAGGGTGGGTGATTTCAAAGTAACGTATCTTTCAAAAGCCCCACTCGCCAGAGTGCTAACATGTCTTAAAATGTTGCTTATACACGTACCTTTCAGAAAATCATAGTGTACAAAATTCCCCCTGGGGGGGGAACAGGGGTCCCAGTAGCCCATAGTCTAAATCAGGCACTTTATTGTCCACACCAGCTAATAAAATCGTAGAATAAATTGATCGATTTGAATTTATTGTTGAAAGTCTTGAATGGTTTCTAAGTGTTTTTTAATTATTTCTGAGCGTTTTTGATCGATTTGAGTGAGTGTTTGGAATGAATGGAGCGTTGAGTGAATGATTAAGAATGATTTTGATCGGAATGATTGTCAATTTTACGATGTTTTTAACTGTACGAGCGTACTCTAGCCGTCCTAATTGATACATGAAGCATGTAGCGAACAGTTTTTTCGCTACGCGTTTGATGTACCAAAGAAGTACTTTCCAAATACGTGCAATTCACTCCTTTATCAGAATTTTTGTGCGCAGATCGCACGTCAAAACAATTCTAATCGCTTGGTCAGTGCTCCATTCATTGCAATTAAACACTCGCTCTAATAGATTAAAAAACGATTCAAAATCGATAAAAAAAACTACCAACTTTTCATTCAAATTGATTGAATTAATTCCACGGTTTTATTTGCTGATAGTGATTTTAAAGGGTGCGTGCAGACACATAAATATATAATACATACTTAGTGTTTTGTATGGAAAAAATATCTAACGAGGTTGGGAGAAGTGATCATTGTCGAGGCTCTGCCGAGACAATTATCAATTCTCACAACCGAGTTAGATATTTTTTCATACAATACACTTAGTACGTATTATATCTATCTTATAACCTCTATTTGTCTTGTTTTTGTCGATGTTTCTAACTGAAATGCAAGTTTCTAAAAATAACCGCATAATATTTGTTCTAAAAATAACTATGTGATATCATAAAAAATATCATATGGGAAGTTATCATATGGATATGTGTATAGTTATCAGATAAAAAGGAAATAACGAGCTTATTTCGTCCAATTTAGCGATATTATATTATCTATCTTAAATTTTATTCAAAACTCGTCCCACAACTCATTCAAGATCATTCTAAATCAGCAAACTTGTCAATTACACGATGCTTTTAACTGTAATAAAACAGTGTTATTACATAACCATAGTCAGGTCACATATGAGCCAATGTGTTAGATTTCCAACAATTTCAAATATGTGCAAAACAAGGACTCTGACTAGCCTGTACATCCGCACAGTCTGACCTGAGTCTTCACTATGCGTTAAGTAGATAGGTAAGGTCTCAAAGTACCTGTAGACCATCAGGTACCTTTATATTTACAGTTTGTGGAAGTCAACGCTACTCAATGTTTGCACCTCACGAAAGTTTCAAATTGTTGGAAATGTCACGCACAGGCTCAAATAATTTTTAAGTTTCGAAACATTTAAAATACGCCGGTGTCGGTACAATATAATTCACGGATAAAAGTGACATACCTTTCTTCGCCAACCCCCCTCCTACCAAACATACGAGTACCAACAGAAAAACAACTCGCATCTCAGACAGACAGTTAACACGAAATGACAACTATTGCTTGCAACACTGAATGGTCGAGAATTAGTAGTTTAACCGCTGTAATTATAAGTATGAATCTCGTCAAGGGAAAGGGGACCATCTTGGAGCAAAATTAAATAGATATTTGAAAAAGAGATTGGAGCCACTACAGGTCAACTCGATGTCGCAATTCAAAAATGCTTATACAGAAAGGAAAAATGATAATTCTAGATTCAGAAAATCAGGTTTTTCAGACTTTCTGTCCTAGTCAGCATGCGCAGTTCGCGGTGTCCAACCTGGGTCGGCAATTTACTTACAATCTGATTGATTCCTTTTCGCATGACGGGTCGCATTTATTTACTTGGATAGCTTGTTTATGTAACCTTATGCCCCTTTATAATGTGGACAACTGCTGAAGCAACGTGATAGAATTGTTCATCCGTGAAAATATTGAAAACTATTATGAAAATATAAATATAATTATATAATTTGGTAAATTCACCGTTCAAATTATGCTCTCTTGTGAATTATTATCATCCGACCCCGTTTGTTGACATATTTTTAAAATGAATGGGTAAAAACATACTCATGTTCATGCTATGAAAATAACATCCTCGGATAACCCCGGGCCTATCTATTTGCTACGCTATAAGGGAGATTCCGGGGTACCCGAGAATGTCAAAATCAATATTAAAATCACTTTGCTAATAGCGCAATTGCTGCATTAGACGCAATATCCATTTAAAAAAAGAAGAAAAAAAAAGAAAAAAAAGTAAAAACAACAATGTTTGTATTTTTTTCTGTAACCTATCTCTGAACCAGCCTTTTTATTTACGTCAACAGGTAATAATAATGAAAATATAGATAAGATAAGATAAGATAAGAAATTGTTTTATTATAGTGACATGTGTGAATTGAACATACAAATACAAAAGTATACAAATTCTAAAATAGCACACCCGGCCCTTTTAAGTCACCTATTTATAAACAATAGTCTGTTTGTACGATAGTAGTAAGTCACGAATAATATTCTTATTCTCAGCCTGAGCAAAAGTTTTATCGTTCTATATCAATTTACATGAAATGACCAGCGAAGATCAGCGTGCACAATTGTGCGTGCCGATCCTCGCTAACAGCCCATTATTCAAGTTAAGTGTTTATACAAAATTACATCTCGATCGAATTGCACTTATAATGTTTCATGTTGATATAGTTGAAAATGGCTATAGCAGAAGTACATAGTGAATGAATTTCAAGAAATAATATATAAAAGGGAGGTAATTATTAAAAGACATTAATAGTACATTGAGAACAATGTCTACCATTATTGTTTATCTATACACTGATTTCCTTCTGAGTTCATAGGCTTTAGCTGTAAACTTAGCAACACGTCTTGGATAATTGCTAAATAAATAAACAAATTTTTCTTCGTTGCATAATTGTGTTATATTTTCATCGTGTAAAAATTCCCGTCTTAGGTTGCTATACAATCGACAACTTGTGAGAAAATGACATTCATCCTCAATTTGTCCCGAGTCACAAAAATTACATAGCCGTTCTTCTAACTTTTCACCCAAATAGCGTCCGGTTTCTATTCTAAGCGGTAGAATCCCGCATCTCAACTGTGACAGCATTGAGCGCTCATATTCCGAAGATTAAAATGAACATAATCCTCGGATTTAAACTCGCTTTTAAAACGTAAATATGTCCTAAGCTTAGGAACATTAACAACTTTTTCACGCCAAATTGTATTATAGTAATGACGAATTCGTTCTTTGGCAGTATTTATGTCAATGACTAGTTTCTGTTCATAATTAGACTGAAAGACCAATGCTGACGTAATTTCATTTAATTCACTACACCAGTTTCTTACTTTTGAGTTATATATATGTAATAATAAAATAATAATAATAATAATAATGTCGTCGATGACGACGATGGTGATGATGATGATGATGATGATGATAATTGGATCGACGTTTAGACAGGCTTTTCAATTATAGAAAATAAAGTTTAATTTACGACTCTAATTAATAAAGTTGCAATGATGAAGTTGCGACAAAAAAGTGTTGTTATGGATTTACAAGAACGTTTTTTTTAATAAGAAAACAGCAGATATTTTGGGAATGCGTATCTAAACCATAGGCAATTGAAAAATACATATCGGGGGGTAAGCGCAACACTAATATGAAGGCACTTAAAATAGTGATGCACTGACCCCTTGATATATATATAATACATACTTAGTGTATTATATGAAAAAAAAATATCTAACGAGGTTGGGAGAATTGATCATTGTCGAGGCTCTGCCGAGACAATTGTCAATTCTCACAACCGAGTTAGATATTTTTTCATACAATACACTAAGTATGTATTATATTTATCTTATAACCTCTTTTTGTCTTGTTTTCGTCGATGTTTCTCACCGAAATGCAAGTTTCTAAAAATAACTGTATGATATTATTGTTCTAAAAATAACTATGTGATATCATAAAAAATATCATACGGGTTGTTATCACACAGATATTTGTATAGTTATAAGATAAAAAGAATATAGAAATGGAATGGCATCATAAAAATTAAAAAAGGGGGCATTTTCGAAATAAGAGTCGTCAAAATTTAGAAACCCGATATAGTGATCTCCCTTCTTAGCATTTTTTTTTTTTGGGGGGGGGGGGGGGGGTAGAGAAAACATACAAGAGGAATTTTCTTAAATTGCCTGTAAAAAAAAAACATCAAAAAGTTTAAGACCAAATAATTTAATTTCGGTTGTCTCTATTTTAAAATATTTGTGCATTTTGAGTGGCCGAAAAAATGGTTTTATTTCCAAAAAATGAGTATGCAGCTATTTTGTAAGCTTGCGCTCAGATTCCAAAAGCAATTAAAATTATGACTTAGTGACATTAAATTATAAGATATGAACAGAATATTTTTGAAATTCATTAGTCGTTAAACTAAAGACCAAATGACAATGAATCATAAAGTATGATTTTGCGTTTAGTTTCATACCTCAGTGAATTCAAAAGTAGTCATTTCATCTCTTAGTTGAATCATTCTTATTTTTTCTGTGATTGAACATTGAATACGGTCAATTACAGTTAATCACTGAAGCAGACGTACTTTTAATACCTTAGGCATATGAGAGACCGGGTGAACGCAAGTCATTGAACGTTATACCATTTTGGAGTCAATGACAATGTTATTTTGTTGTCATGGAGGTATGAAACTGAAACATTATCATACTGTAGCCCTTGCTATTTTGCTTGTCTTGTTTGAAGTTTTTGATTGCATCTTTAACTCCATCTTTCTAACGTTTTAAATTCAGTCAAACCTGTTTGATTTTTTCCTTCTTCGCCTTCGATAACAATTCAATGAAGATGCAGTTTTCTCGAATAAAAAGATGTAATTTATGGGAATATAGACATCGTAAGAGAATCGGCGCATATTATGTGTCCGTCCGTCCATTAGTTGGTCGCACAGGTTAATCAGAGTAAAGAGAACATCCCCCACGGAGATTTTTATGCCCCCGTATCGAGAGATCGGGGGCATATTGTTTTACTCAAGTCCGTCTGTCTGTCTGTCCGTCCGTCTGTCTGTCTGTCCGTCTGTCCGAAAACTTGACCCGAAAACTTAACCTTGCCAATATCCTCAAGCCTATTCAAGATACAAAGCTAATATTTGGCATGATGATACATCTCAATGATCCGCATCCGCTGGTATCAAAGTCAAGGTCATGTGACAAGGTCAAGATCATCTGTCAAGGTCAAACTTTGAAAATAATTGCCGTTATGGGGGCATTCGTGTTTCACAATCACATCTTGTTTGAATCTAGAAAAATCAATCCACCTTTTTTAAGGTAGTGGACCCGTAATAGTTCTGCAGCTTTTTCGGATCTCATTAAATTTTACAGTGTTAACCGAGGTTTTCTAATGATTGTGAATTAGGAAACCTCGGTTAACATTTTGAAAAATTATGAGTTTCGAAATGTTCTGGAAATATTACATGTCCAATACCTTAAATCTAATTTAGAAATAGCTGGCCTCATTTGATTCAATTTCCGTTTCGAAATAATCATTTTACGGAGTTAGCAAGGTCCGATCTTTCTTTCCAGTATTTGTTTAAGCTCGCATGTTTCTTAGTGCACGGGAAGGCTATGTGATGGAAAGTTGATATTTCAACAATGCGATAATGAAGACAAGATGAAAAAGATAAATTACATGCCTTAAATTACCTTTTCTCTGCGAAACTCATTGTTTTTTATGTATTGCATGTCTTAACCTATGACATGTTGAATAAAAGCATTCACTGAAATTAAAGTGCTGATAGTACTTCATGCACCAACTGCTAGTCAGTTTTTATGTTGAAGTTATGTTTTGTAAAACCTTCTCTGGATTGGTGAAAGAAAATCTGGTGATGTGGACTATGATCAGCCTGCAAATTTGTGCAGGTTAATTTTTGTCAATACCATCCTCCAAAGTAGTAATATTCCAGGTTCAGAAATTCAGTGGCGGAGGGGGTTAGGGGCGAACGTACCCCCTCTGTATCCAAATTATTTCATTTAATTGGACAAATTCAATAAAAATTTTCAACACAAGAAAAAGACCCCCTTTTGTAGTGTTCGAATCACAAGAACTTCAAATACTACAAATAAAAGATATCTGATGTGCAGAATTTAAGCAATTAGTCCCTAAGTATCCATATCTATGTAGATAGGGACACTTTGGGACAAATTATTCGAGGTCTTAGCCGACATCGAACCCCCCTATAGAACCCCAAGATCCGCCGCTGAGCATGATAAATGTTAGATGGCTATTTCTCAACTCTATTTTGTCGACACTCTTTGAAATCGATCTCTAATTGTGACGATCCAGATGAGTACCAACAACACAGGGTTTGTATAAATTTTATAGGCTATTTGAATTCTATATAATGAAAAAAAAAACCCAAAAGCTGTGTAGCTCTTATAATGCTCAACTCTCACAATTTGTACGAAATATATACAGAAATAAATAAGTTACTTAGTAAAATCCATCGACTTGGTGTCAAAAGATAAACTCCAAGATATTAGTGCTAGACAGCAGAAATCAGTGCGGTCTGACACTCAATCAGCGAGATGATCAGGATCGTTAACGTGTCACAGATCGTGTTTGCCCCAAACTTGTGGACAAACAAATTGACATTGCCCATACAAACCACCATGATACCCTAGCAAACAATCGACAAAACACCGCTCTAAACGTGTGGTCAACACAGCACTAACCTACATCAACTCTTTTGTGCGGTCATTTCATTTTCATGAGTGCAATAATTAGTTGGCCCGACAAACAATCTATCTTTGATGAAGTATGTAAAGTAATATGAGGATTTCGATATCATTTGCGGTTGGACAAAATTTCGTATGTACAGCTATAGATGCGAAATTTTGGTCAAACTTAATGATTTTAATACACAATCATATTTCCTTGCGATTTTCGTAACGTTGTTAAACAGTGTGACGAATTTAAAATCTAATTCCACTTGTCTTCAAGAATCCTCTTCCAAGCTTATTAGTTAATGTGCTAACAAAATCAGTTTACTTGATGTTTAATTTGTCACTTTTATAACCCCTCTTTTTCCCGAATGTTTGTTTCAGTTTATTTATTTATTTTTTTTTTTTTTTTGTACTCTTTAGATAACCATCTTTTACATTCATGATTTTGAAATTGTTAACAAAACTGCCATTGTTTTGGCAGTAGAATTGGTATAAATTTTTCAAATGCTACTTTTACCTGTATATGACATTCATTTCGAGGCGGGCGAAACCGGTGCACGACATTTCGTCGAATTTCGTCGATTCGACATTTCGTCGAATGAAATTACGTCGAATGGTCAATTCGCCTTATACGACAATAGGTCGAATAGATCTTTCTAAGTACGACACTTGGTCGAATAATTTGCGAATACGCCTATGGGTACGATCATATTCATACTCACTGAGTGCTGATAAATTTTAGAACGTATATTCGCAAATGAACGCACTCATACATTTGTTTGATAAGAATCTTAGTTTAATACCCTCATGAAATTAAAAAAAGAAATACTCTCTTTGTCTCCTATGATTTAATATCGTGAAGCAGAAGTATTCAGAATTCTCCATTACAGGACATAATTAGATTGAAGTACTTAATGTGGAAGCTTATAGAATAGGTGAATAGTCAAACTTGTTTTCATGAAGGAATGATATAATTTCTTCAGCCAATCAGATTGCGAGAATTTCAATAGGCAAAAGTTGAATTTGGTTAACTTAGAAAGGTATATCGTTTCTTTTACCCGTATATAATTTTATTAAAGCTGTTTTAGACTGTTTTAAGTAAGTAGTTTAAACAAGTTTCCTTAGTTTTATGTAGTTGGCCCGTGAAAAAAAACGCAACATTTCTGTACGCTTGATCTTTAACCTCAGTTAACGCTGTTAAAGTTTATAACTTCCGAAACGTTGCGGTCTACTACCTTATGATACCTAAGGAGCAGAACTGTAGTGTTAAAATTATTCATAAACTACCGTACAATATTTTGACAAGTGAAAAGAAGTGAGAAAAACCGCGAAAAATAGGGTCGCCATATTGAATAATGTGTCAGTACCCAATTTTCGCTTTCCCCACGAATTGTCTGTCCCATTCAAGGGAAGACCGATTTTAACCCCGATCCCTTGTATTTTTCATTTTTTAATGAATGACTATATTTAGCGAGTTTGTTTGGGTTTAATGTCGCTTTAAACAATCTTGCAGTCATATAGCGACGGTCACAGCTCCTAAAAATGGATACCCGATCTTTCTAAAACCAGAACAACGACACAGTGATAATTAAAGTTTGAACACAATTATAAAAAAAATCGTTTTAGTTTCAGCCATAGTTTTTTTCTAAATTGTACTATCTTAAATACATATGCGGCCCGTCAGGCAAAACAAAGCCATCTGGGATGAGCGTTAAGTACAGTTAATTACATCGTGAAATCGACTTTTAACTCAATCAAAACCATTCTAAACCGCTCACTCAGCGCTCCATTCATTCATTCCAGATACTAACTCAAACCATTCAAAAACGCTCCAAACTTACTGAAAAACATATAACAACAACTTCGTTCAAAATAAATATAGCTGGTAAAAAAAATCGGGATATCACTAAATTAATTGAAGATGTAAGCGTCCGATAGGTTCCTCACATTAAGAACTTGCCTTTTTTTTTCAGTTTTTGCTTTCTTACTCCTGAATGAGCATTCTACTTTCCTATAAAAGGACTGTTTCAATACAACCCAAGGTTGATCCCTTTTACAAATGTTTATTTAATGGAGGCCATATATGGTCATCAGTTTGCGGTAATGTATGATATGCATTCTGAAATATGAAATAAATCTTCCGTATTTAGAACAGTCTAAAAAATAAGGTCTGCTGCTTGAGTAACACAATATAATGCTCATATCAGATGCTAAAATTCTTAGGGCGTGGTTAATGTTTCATGAGCTTTTGATAGGGCTATTCTCCGGAGGATTCGGTAAATTTTCTATTTCTGATAACGGAAGGAAAATCATCAGAAATCCATTTGTAATTTGAAGTCAAGGTTGTGATAAAAGAACATATTCTTGGTTTAGAACGAAGAGAGTTTAAAATAACAAAATAAACAATACAGGTTTTTATCTATATTTTCAAGTTCAAAATAGCCAAAAGTCATTACAGCCAGTTTATAACATTTCAAATGATTTCACATGTGAGCAACGATGTGATTCATATCAGCCTCTGCATTCGCACAGTCTGGTCAGAGTTTTAACTGCGCGGAATATTGTTGCTGCACCTGGTGGCTGCCGACACAACAAATTGTACGCCTTTCGTAACGCATGAAATGGCTTGACATCTCAAGCAACTGCTCTTTAAGTTTCGAGAATACGTTTAAAACGAGACGTAGATTCGCTTATCCCTTTCAATGGTAGGCAATGCGGAGTACCATTTTTGAAACACTCTGAGCATTTCGTTTTTTCAAAAGAAACTTGAAATTTCACCAATGCATCCCGATAAAGCAACTAACAATGTACATAGTAATACCATATATCATACATGTCTATATAAATATTCATATTTAATAAATTCGAATAATGTGGCCCATAGTTTTCTTTGTCAATATAGATATAAATATCATTCATATCTACATTGATTAGAAAACTATGGGTCACATCACTCGAATTGTAAAAATCGAAATCTTTTATTGATAAAATTTAAAGTTCCTGGAATTTTCTGAAGTAAGGGCACAATTCGAGAACACTTTTCACAAAGTGACTGTTCCAAGATGACCCCCCAAAAGACCGAAGTTGTTTACTAGTTTATTTGCATAATGCTAGTGATATAACACAGGATAAGCAAATTCAAGTGCTAATAAACATGACAAAAAGAGGAAACTATGCACTAACTTCAGTCAAAAGTTCAGATAAGCACATGTTTTCGTTCACAACCCCTCGTGTTTTAGAAACTCCGTTACGTTCAGGCCAACAAAAGGTTTGAGACGTTCTTCAGTCGTACCCCGCTCTTCATGTGAAAACATATGCAAAGCGAGGTATTATTTCCCCTAAAGTTTCGCGAACTTTTTCATTCCTTTGGCCCAGAAAAAACTAAATTAACCCGTCACAAACACTAGGGTTGAGAAAGTTACTGATGTAAAACGTTTGTGATGTTTAGAAATCATACCCAGATCTGCGCCTGAATGCACTTGCAAAGCGGTTCATAATTTCTCAAATCTTTCGCATCCTTTAGACAGTACACGCAGCAACTCTACCTTAAGCCGTCACCACGCAATACAGTGGTGGATCAAGAGGGGGTTTTGGGGGGGAGTCGTTTCGAAGGACCCCCCGTGCCTGAATTCCAATTATTTTATTTTTATGCAGAACTTCCTGCTATTCAAGACATAGCCCTTCTGGAAACAAAGTTTTGGCAGGCAGTATAGACTAAGATCAGCCTGCACAGTGCGCAGTCTGATCTTAGGATACACTGTCTGCTTTCCGCGTGATTTCTGTGGGTAGATTCTTGGGCTGACTTGTTGATATGTCAAAAATAGGATATTTGTTCGAACAAAATTTAAATTCAGCTGGGTAAGAGTAAAAAATGTGATATATTGGTTAATCGACCCCCTTGTTTTTTGGGGATTTTTTTACATATTCGAACCACTTTTACAGAAACCCTGGATCCGGCGCAGCTTTATCGTTCTGGTCAGCGTTCTTTGAATGTATCAATCGACCACTTTATTGAAATTGAAATATCGACCCATGTAAAACAGTAGGGATTATCGTTGGCTAAATGATCAGATAGATTTATATAATTAACATTATTTTTTCCACTTTTTGTTACATGCAGAATCTACAGAATAATCATTCTACCTTATCATAAACTCCATTTTCGGGATCGAGATGCGATTACTGGCTAACCTTTTGCTGAAATTAACTTTTTTATATAATATCAATTTCAAGATGGTCATAGACCGGTCAGAATTAGATAACTTCAAGACGTTTTATAAGAGCCATGGAAATTGTTGTTAAAGATTAAGATGGAGGTTATGAAATTACAAACAAGTAACTTGTTTGTTTGAATGGGGTTTAACGCCACCTTCGACATTTTTTCAGTAATATCTGGCGCTTGGAGCACCTAACAATGGATTCCTGGTATTTCTCGCATCAATACTACCATTACATGTTTTCCTAGCTCCAGCTGCTATCCTACATAGGGGAGGATTATCGACCCATTGGTGAGAGACAATTAGTCGGAAATGACGAGTGCCGTCGTCGGGGATCGAACCCTGGAACAAACAAAAATGAATACCCATGAAACAAGTAACTTGTTTGTTTGAATGGGGTTTAACGCCACTTTCGACATTTTTCAGTAATATCTGGCGCTTGGAGCACCTAACAATGGATTCCTGGTATTTCTCGCATCAATACTACCATTACATGTTTTCCTAGCTCCAGCTGCTATCCTACATAGGGAAGGATTATCGACCCATTGGTGAGAGACAATTAGTCGGAAATGACGAGTGCCGTCGTCGGGGATCGAACCCTGGAACAAACAAAAATGAATACCCATGAAACAGTTACTTTTATTAATACATGTGTATTTTCATTTGTCGAAACAATGTCGAAGTTAACTATGACCGCGATTGGGTAAACATTTATCAGTCATATCTGGAGCACCTAAGAATGTATTTTTGATATTTCTCGTACCAGTTCTAACGTTACATCCTTTCATGGCCCCAAGCTGCTATCTCAAATAGGTTTACGGTATCAATCCATAGGTCGGAGACATCCTCGGATACCCCGGGTCTCCCTATTTGCTACGATATGTCAACGATATCGTAGCAAATAGGGATACCCCGGGAAATCAAATGATGGGTTGGAGACAAATTGTTGGAAAATATGAATGGCGCCGTCCCGTATCGAACCTGGGACCTTATAATTGGCAGTACGAATCGCTATCAACTGCCGCATTGATGTACTAAAAGCGCCAACGCAGTTGAAGTGTAACAGTTAATATACCATTCGGGGCCCGAGGTTATAAAACTATTCTCATTCTTTTTTCAAAATTTTCTCAAATTTCACTTTTAGATTAAAACCGCAATTCTATTTTTTTTTTTTTTTTTTTTTTTACTCATTTTGATGCATTACCATAAAAAATGATATTAATAAAGTGTTATAGATTACAGCTTATTAATATCATCTTTTATTTTCATACATTTATTTAAATTTAAAATTTGAGAAAAAATTCAGTTAAGCCTGAGAGAAGTTTTATAACTTTGGCCCTGATCTAAAATCGTCCTTCCCTTGTTTTGTAATAGTGGTCGAGCTTGAAACATGGCGGATGGTTTGTAGGTGATTCTGACTAAAATAACTTCAAACTTCTAATCCCGAAGTATAGTCTTTAAAAATATGTGACCCGTCACGCGAAAAAAAGGCCATCTTAAAGTGAGAAAAGTGTCGAACCCGGCTAGACTGCGCGACCTGGATCAGACTGACCAGGATCGAAACTTTCATTGTTAACGAATTTTCTGAATCTAGAATTAATATTCAACCTTCCTATGAAATTATTTCCTAAATAGACATTCTGGTTGACCTTTGTTTGATCCAATCCTTTTTTCCAACTATTAAATTTGCGGTGTTCCCAGATGGTAACTAAATGAGGAATTCTGTCATGCATAATCTCATTAGAATCATCTTCTAAATTCTGTCTTGCATCTCCAATGAGATGCAAGACAGAATCTAACTACAATGAAAACACCAGGTACGATTTGTCATTTTGACTTACGGTCATTTATTTCGTAAGAAGTTTAGTAAAACGGATCCCTAGAATTTTATACCTTAGAGAGTGGTTTTTTTGAGAAGAAATTGTTTGAACAAGCAAGTCCCCTTTACTTGCAATATTTTTCACCATATTCGTTACATAGTTGTCTGTAATCCCTTTTACTAGTTTAAAGGTCTGAAATGTTGAAGGGATAAGCTTTTTTCATCAAGTTTATTCCAAACCGCATTTCTGTTCATTTTGATTGATTTTTTTAAACCAAAAGTCATATAATTTCTAAAGTTATCAATAAAGCTCTACTAAAATCTTGTAAATGTGGGAAACGAAATAGGATAAATTAAAATGACCCTATATGACTATTGCAATCTTTCGGCGCCGTAATATAGTTAGAAAACAATAAAAAGTGCGATTGCCTTATCTGATAACTGTCTCTGTATTTGCGTGTATCCTAAACTTGAAAATAGAAGTACAAAACAAACTTTAAAAACTAGAAAAATAATGTCATAAAAAGTGACACATTTGTGAATCCATAAAAATCAAATAAAGATTTGTTTCTTATTTTGTTAAAGAAATCGGACGATTAGTTAAGCAGACGACGTTATACATTCGATATTGGTGAACGATGTTTGACAAAAGATCATTGTTAGCGTGTCATTAGCAGTTCTGCCAAAAACCGTACAAGCTGTTAACAACATCGGCATCAAGGTCTACCCCACCCATCTTATTGATGTGTATATATAGTCTTCACATTCTAGTCCCAAGTCAGTACAGCAAGAAACTGTCTTGAAATCAGTCATTAGAAAGTAAATTCTGTGTGTATTTCTCTTGTGTTACATAAGCAGCAGCTCTGAAGAAACTTTATTGTGAAAACGATCTTGCGAACTAAGTACATCTCGAAAAATTAGGAAAAAACATAAAGTGAAACTATATAAAAATTGGAGTATTGTAGTAACACTTATCACATTAAAAAATGCACCCATTCAGCATCGATTACATAACAAGAGAAAGCGAGATGATAAAGAGATACGGACAGGAAGATGACGCGGGTTCTACGTACGATAACGAAGATTCCCGACTGACTCCGTCACCTTCCGACAGCGGACTCGGATCAGACAATCTGTCATATACAGAACAAGAGAAACAAAAAAGCCCGAGTGATAAAATTTCAATCGCCGAGGTAGGTTTTCTGACTGGTATAGATTTTTTTTTCATTGCGGTATAAATCTATTTTGGTCATGGCCACCAAGATACATGCACTCTGAGTGCATAAAAAATCTTTCATTGCTCAATATTGGAGAACGAATCTCCTAATTTTTCACACATCTTTACATTTTTTGCTTTTTGATATGAATGATAAGATATAAATAGAGTATATAAATCGATTTCATGGAGGAATGAAACTGTAAACACAAGCACACTCATAATTGAATCTTCTTCGCGTTTTCATACAATGTGATTAGGTTTTAAGTTTCATAGCTCAACGAATTCAACAAACTATCTCTTAAATGAGCCATGAGTGAAATTTTCATTAATTTCATTCCTGCCCGAGGTACAAACGTTATGAAGCGTTGACGAAGACACACTACAATGTCAATAATTATGCTGACTGTATGAAGATGGATTAACCCTTTCCTGTTTTACAAAATTTTGGACCTGTCCAACTTCAAAGGTTTTGCAGACGAAAATTTAAAGTGGATTTAATTTGAAAAATAACCATTCAGTAGGGTAGAAAATAGAGTGCAAAAAGAAGAAATTGCTTGTCAGAAGCAATTTCTTCTTTTTTCACAATGTTTTCTCAATCACAAAATCACAGGCACGTAAAAAGCAGGGATTAAACAGCAAAGGGTTAACCCTTATTTATCTATATCACGCATAGCGAAGATTCTAGTCAGACTGTGCAGATGCACAGACTGGTCAGAAACCTAGCTTTGTGCACAATTGAAATAGTTGGAAATTGGCTTCATTGGATTACACATATATAAACTAAGTTAAAAGAAAAGATAGAAAGAAAATAATAGATTTTGTTGAAATTGATAGTTAAATGAATAAATAGAGAAATTATGGAGAATCATAACCGGTAAAATTAATTTATAAAGAATTGAAATGAAATGTCAAAAAAACGGGAAATCGGACCAGGGACTATTTGGTATGTGAAAATCTTTCATATCATAAACGGGATTATTCAGCATGTCCCAACATTAGCTTCCGCGTCATACAAGGTTAGAACTTTTATTAACAAGGATGTCCCATCAACATTCACTTGCTATCGAAATTTCACATGATGGACTTACAAAAAATTATCGCATTTCAAAAATTATCCCAGGACAAGAACGGATGATAGAAAATTCAATTTTCAAAGTTTTAAACATTTAGTTCTGATGAACCAAATCTTACGTAGAATTAAATTTTACACTTGCCGATGTCATCCAACAAATACTTTAATACTCTAATTCATGCAAGTTTATAATTATGTTTCCAGACCTTACTCGCCCTTGACAAGAAATCCCGCGGGGCCCCGTCACCAGAAGGGGGAGATGAGAAACCCAGTCATTCCTATATAGCCCTCATCTCTATGGCGATCCTGAGCGTCCCCGAGAAGAAGATGCTTCTGTGCGATATCTACCAGTATATCATGGATAACTTCGCTTACTATAACAACGGGGATAAAGCTTGGAGAAATAGCATTCGACACAACCTCAGCCTCAATGAGTGTTTCATTAAAAATGGAAGAGCCGACAACGGTAGGTGCACTTTAGTTTATATATTTGATACTCTAAGCGAAGAATTAAAATTGGGCATTGCGTAAAGTGTCGCACTAGTCAGACTGCGCGGATTGCGCAGGCTGACTAGTATAGATACTTTACCCTCTTGATTACTGTTTTTCTGAATCAAAATTTACCATACCAACTTCCCCATTTTGTTATGCACTAGTGCTGTCTTGTGCTGTCTCAAAATATTTTCAAAACTTTCAGCCCATGTAAACGAAAATTCAGCACACACAGATTTTATCAATAATGTTCGAAACATCGCGGTAATAATATAATCGGGTTTTTTCTCTATTTGAAAAGAATTCTTCTAAAATTCAGATTGGTCCATTTCTGTCCTTGTTTATAACAGCTGCTATGAACTTGTATATATATACTTATTGTCTGATTTCTGTTTTAGGTAAAGGGAACTACTGGTCGATCCACCCGGCATGTATAAACGACTTCAGCAAGGGAGACTTTCGCCGACGTCAGGCCAGACGACGTGCCCGTAAGAGTGTCCGAGAGCCGAGCAATGGTGGGATGTCGATGGCTCACCGGTACAATGTCGGCTACGTTCCCATGACAGCATCTCACTTATCCTATCATCCATATTCTGGAGCCGGAAGTCATTCTCTGTTATACCCGCAACCGACCGTGGCATCACTTCCCACTGGCGCACATGCGCAGACGACAACTTCCGCCAATCTACTTCCGTCATCATCATCGTCCTCCAGCATATATTCTCACAGTACAGGGTCGACTCAAGGGATATTTCCAGGGAGTCCCTCATTCAACCCGACACAAGCTTCACAGTTTTCCACAATATCTGCTGCAGCCGTTCAACGCTTCTTCGCGGATGAAGCCAGAGTCGCTTTGGCTGCTCAAGCTTTCGGACAACAACATATACAGACTCCTCTTCACTTCCAAAATTGGTAAATTATAAGAAATTATGGTTCTATATTGCTCATCAAAATGTGCTATTTATTGTTATGTAAATACAAAGATACTTGTAATGGTTAACGGTATAGCAAATCAGTATCGGTTCTAAGGCCGAGAAAGGATGCATGTATAGTATGAATATATCTGATATGGATATTTTAAGCAATGCGATCTCAGTTTGAAATATTGAATATAATTATTGAATAAATGAACTATTTTCTGACCCGACAATTCTGTTTAATTATGATAATTAAAACGGCGATGATGTAAATGTCTTATGATGATCTTATCATTTTTTTATAATTATAGATACTCACTATAGATTAACAAAATGTACCTTAAACTTAAAAAAAAGATTTAAGAGCCCGATGCTATAGGACTTGCTCAATTGAGAAAGGTTAAAGCTATAAGTCTTGAGAAATACTGTATTTTGAGTTGCCCCTTTGTGTTCGAATGTGCTGCTTGTTAAATGTTTTGTTAGATGTTTAAATTGTATGTATATTGGTATGTATAAAGATGAATTGTAATAAATAAAATTTGTCTCGTATATTCAAACTTGTCTTCCACATTCCACAGACATTCCATGCATCAGAGACATCCTTGTCTTACAAACGTCTAAGATGACTTTCTAAATGACGTCTTCGTGACGTCATCTAACGCACGTAACGGCTGTATTTCTGTCACCTACAGGGGCGTAGCTCCCATTACGCACATTACGCAAGTATGTAATAAAAATAAATCTTATTTCGAAAAATGTCGTTGATGAATAATCATAACATCGAAACTACAGCTTATTTAAGCTGTAGTTACGAAGTTTTTATTATTCACCAACGCTCAAATCGTAATAAGGGGAACTGACGGAGGACATTCATCTCTTGTCACAGTCCACATTTCGCCTCCTTTGGACGTCGCGCACGGTAATGCGGCACTTTTTAATAAACGTCACCCTCTGTGTTTTAAAACTTACCAGTACAAGACTCCTTGGTCGCACCATCCTCATATGTTATATCTAAATAACACTTAAAACATGGCCAATTCATAAATCAAACTTTTATTGTAAACTATTTTCGCATGATTTCGTAAAAAGGAGTTTCAAATTGTAATTTAAGCGAAAAAACGCGTGTAACATGTAACATAAAAGCATCACCGGAAGATACAAATCTTATATTTTATACAGATTAGTAATGCTTAAACTGCTTGAAAGTACATCGAATCTTCACTGGCATGACATCCAACAACTTTACCAACGGAGATCGAAATTTAACCACAAATAAGAAAAATACCGGTTTGTGTTTAACAAAAAGTGAAGCGTAACTTAAAACTTTAAGACGCCGAAAAAAAATGACGATTTTCTTTTATATTTTAATTAAAAATGGTTCAATTGCAACCGATCTTTAAATTTGAAATATTATTTTTCTGTTTTTCTTAAATATATAAATAAAAAACTATTTGACTTTTAATCGAAAAATTTATAAGCCGAAATTCGTGTGGAACGAAATCTTTTTACGCTGTTATAAAACTTTTTTTCCATTCTTAATACGCTAAAAAAAGCAGTTCCTTTATTCATACGATAATTTGAATAAAGCTAAGAAATATTATTTATCTCTTTATAATCATATTAAAATTTCATGAAAAAATATTAACGAATAAAAGAGATACTGATATTAGTTCGTGTGGAACGATTTCTAAAAAAACGCGCATTTTCTTACAACGACGATATGTTTGATTCGTTGAATTATAAAACCGACGCGCCTTCAGACGAATACAGAGTAGATTAAATCCGCAGTTCAAGGGGGGAAATAGAAAAAGAAAGCGTAAAATCAGGCGAGAAGAATATCTGTGGAAGTGGCGATGCTTAATCCAGTATTCGCATGTCTACACATTTATGCGAAGTTGAAAATAATATGACATTTTGTATTCTTCGCGAGAGATAAGGGGCGAGTTTTAATTCTTTAATGATGACAATATATTCTGACATTGCTATAGCTGTAGAAAGAGTGAGCAATATAATGATTATGTGTATTTTCTCTGACAAACGAAAAAAACAAAACAAAACAAAACAAAAAAAAAAAAAAAACAACAACACTAGACGCTACACAATCGACGTTCGATATTTTGACGTTACATTTAAGTGCCGCATTACCGTGCGCGACGTCTTGGTAATGGCCTTCTGAGTGCGTAAAAATGTCAAAATCTTAGTTACGCTTATGACCTATATGTTCCTAAAATTAGTTTTAAGGTTTAGAATTGCAGATTTTATGAGAAAAGAGTTTTTGTTTTAGACTAGCTGATCTTAACTTCGTATAGAATAGAAAAGTTGTTAAGTTCGCTAAGACCCTCTTAATATATTTGTTTTTATCGCTAGACAATACATTTAATTACAAAAATGACATTGAATTGAGATATGCACTAGCTCGATCAGAACCAATCAGAATCACTCGCTCGAGCTCTAAACAGTCAATCCAAACGCTCATTTCGAACATTCAAAAGCGCTCTGAAATTGTTCAAATACGCTTCGAAATCGATTAATATTTTCCAACAAATCATTGGTTTTCGTAGATTTATTAAATTGGCGTTAAAAAATAACAGGTAATTATCGATCATGTTTTACTTTACTTGAAAATCTTTCAAAACTCGCTGATCACACTCATTTATTTAATTACAAAAATATCAATTCTAAAGTCATTTTTAAAACATGTCAATTTACGATGCCCCAACTTCATTCTTTCAATTTTACATAACGTTGCGATCCATGCATTCATCAAGCGAATCATTCCGAAAGTACAAGACAAAAAACTTGACTACCACCAATTCGGAGTATCGCACGGTCTTTCTCGGACTATTCGGAAGATAGCTCGAACTATTCTGTTAAATTGGGAAATGACTTGATGGTCTTGATGTTTTTTGTATAAAACAAACTATTTATGAAAATTTATAGACCCATTTCCAAATAGTTTTGCGTGAACGATTATATTTAAGCGAAAAAAAAAAAAAAATAGCATCTATCTAACTGTATGGTTTAAGAGGGAGAAATGTCACACAAGAGTAAATCAAGAACGAATAAACAAGGAAAGGGAAGTTTTCTTTAATGCTTTTCGGTGGTTAATCGAGAAATAACGGTAGATTAACACTTGATAATCTCACCGCAAAAACAGTGAAATTATCAAAAACTTACACCCTGCTTTTGTGCATTTCACCCTATCTGACGTCATCTATGCGGGGCGAAATAAGTGACGTCACAATGAACGTTGCATAGCAGTCACGAGCAAAATGAAGCGCTTTACGAAAATATGTCCCACAGATTTCACATTTTGTCTCATTTTCGCAATAAAGAAATAGAATAATCGTTTGTTTTTCGAGTATGATCGATTAATATTTCATTTCGTTGACATCAAAAGCTATATTTTCATCGTGGCTCTGCCACTCGTGAAAATATAGCTTTTGTCAGCCACTCAATGAAATATAAATCGATCTTACACTTAAACAAACGATTATCCTCTATATCTTAATAAGATTTAATCATATTCTTAAGAATAGTGGATAATTGATACCATTCTTGCTTTTGCACCTTGGAGAAACAATGTGACATCTCTTAACTTTTATGGTAGTGGGCCCGTTATAGTTCCGCAACGTTTCGGAAGTGATGAAATTTTCTAGTGTTAGCCGAGCTTTCCTGATGATTTCATTAGAAAACATCGTTCAACATTGATTATGAGATCCTAGTCTCGAAATGTTGTGGAACTAACACTGGTCCGCTACTTTAAAACCAGATATACAAGAAACGCATGAAGTTATATAAGCGATCAGATTTCAAATGGCTTCTAAATGACAATTGAAACAATTCGTTCTCTATATAAGCACCAGGGGCCCGTTTTACTAAACATCTTACGCAAAAAATAATCGTAAGTCAAAATCACGAATCGTACCTAGTGTTTTTATTCATTGTTAGATTCTGCCTTGCAATATCTCATCGGAATCGTCTTTTGAAGACGATTCCAATGAGATAATGCATGTCAGAATTCCATATTTAGTTACTACTGTAGAAGCGTCTTGAAGTTTTGACTTACGCAAAAATGATAATAAGATGTATATACAGGCTCCAGTTTTCGTCGTGGGTCGACCAAAACGTCGTATCTACTGCTTAAATAAATCTACCATATTTCGATCGTCCACCAACGTCATACAACTTTCAATAGTTGTTTAACATAATAAAATTTATTTAGATCTACATCATATTAAACTTGTACGAATTTTTTACAAATCAATTGTAATGGTGTACGATTCGAACGATTCAACTATTTACAACAACAACATCACAAGACATAACCGTTAATATTTTCGCTGAGTATTCCTTAAAAAATTCACTCCACAAAATATTTTATCTCACAACATGGCATGTAGTGTAATGATTGAAGACCTGGTCGAAAGAGAGGGGCTGCTCAATAATACTGCGTACTCATTCAGGGCCTGCAATAGAACGTTTAGAATAACTTGTTACCATGCTGTAAATAGAGATGTTACTATCAATCATTGAGATACATGTA
This sequence comes from Fragum whitleyi, assembly GCA_948146395.1. Lineage (NCBI taxonomy): Eukaryota > Metazoa > Mollusca > Bivalvia > Cardiida > Cardiidae > Fragum > Fragum whitleyi. Next base: position 27,980,482 of record OX411543.1, on the reverse strand, counting down.
ATTTGAATACCTGAGAAACCATTATATCATGTATTGAAGCCTATATTGACCTGAAATCACCTGTCTGATAACATAACTATTTATAGAAACAATTTGCATACACTTTCACCTGAATTTCTTTGATTTTTGTTATATTGTTATTTTAATTAATCAAGCGCAAAAAAAGTTGCAAGATAAATATAATAACATGTAAGAGTCTTAAAATATCAATGATATCTGGTCTCGGTAGCCAGAAAAATCATGACGAGGTATGCCTCGTCATGATAAATTATCCCTGCCTCGACCAGATAACATTAATATTTTGATACGCTAACATGTTATTCTCTATTTTTTGTGAGTGCTCATTGGAATGGTCTCGTCGAGACGACTTTAACGAGTACTCACAACAGGGTTTCTTGGAGGAGTGAAAATTTGAGTTACTAGTTAAAAAGTTAGTCCTTACATGTTTATGTCATATATATTCTTAAAGCCCGGTCCGACTGCCGAACGGAAACAAAACGTATGCTAAACGGACACGTCAGAAGAGTGAAATTACCATCCGTTCTCATCATCATAAGATTGATGAAAACTGACAATTTTAACCAAACTTTGCGAAAATAGAACGGAAAATATCAGAATATTTATCAGGCTCGTAAGGTATTTAGCCGGGATGTTAAGTGGATGTGCATCGGAAGCCTTGCGGATAAGAGCGCTTTACAGCTAAGAAGGGATAACCTGGTATAATTGTGACGTTTCATAAAGCATTGGGTGTTTTCAGTTGAGATCGAACAATAACATGATTTTATAGTTTATATGTAGAATTAATCGAATAAACTTTATTTTGGAATCATTAAATGAATAAAATGGAATATTTAAATGCAAGAATCATACTTTTATGACATGTTGTGTTGATATAAACGTTGGTTTGACCATTCTTAAGAATGAGCAACGACCCCCTGTCATCACTTGCCCGTTCTTGAGATTAAGTATTCCCGAGATCGGGCACGACATATACACCATGTATACTGAACGGAAACAAAATGGATACAACGCGGATCATTAACTTTATGGTGATGCATACGTTTACATGCTTAAATATCCGTGTTGCTTCTCTTTCATATATTTTGGAATACCTAATAATTCCGCCCTCTGTACTATTTCGTCCATAGAGGATTAGAGGTCAGAGAATGTCCGACGGGTGGATTGAGGATACAACGGAATTAAAACGGATTATATCGGATACGTAGCGTTTGTTCCTCGTAAAATCGCATTTACGTCTTACATAGCGAAAAGTAAATCCGCTCTACAAGTTTTATGCAGCTCAAAACGTCCTGTGCAGGTGAAATCACGCTGGACGGACGCTTGACGGACATAGCGTATGCAAAGCGTATGTACATGATACGAAATAGATGCATAGTGTGGTTTCAACGTATGTTATGATTTCAAATGTTTAAATCCCAAATGCATCCGTAAGTGCGTTGGGACCAGGGGCCGGTTTTACTAAATCATTACGATCATTTTTTGCGTAAGTCAAAATTTAAAGTTGCTTCTAAAGTAGTTACTAAATATGGAAATCAGCCACGCAATATCTCATTAGAATCGTCTTCTAAAGACGATTCCAATGAGATATTGCAAGGCAGAATCTAACAAAGAATGAAAACACCAGGTACGATTTGTGATTTTGACCCACGATCAATTTTTTCGTAAGTAGTTTAGTAAAACGGGCCCCAGGCCTTTAGCAAAAAAGAAACTTTACATGACTTATTTGGGGTTATTGTGTCGCTACAAAACGATTATAGAATACTCAGGTATATGTTACATGGAACTTGAAGAAAACACCCATCGGTTTTTGGAAGGCTCAATACCGGGGGTATGTTAAATTAAGATGTTATTGATGGTAAAAGGCTAAAAGGGTTGATTTTAAAAATCGATATGAATGTCAACTTCACGATTTTGTTAACTATAGACAAGAAACACGAGTCAAAACGACATGTCAAATGTGGGATTTAAGATGGTGCAGACGGGGATCGAACTCGCGACTTCAGGATTGAGAGTCAGGCGTGTTATTGACTGAGCTTATTAGGCTCGACAGTTTTAAACCGTGTCGTTGAATTGTTTTTTGCTTGTCCGAAGTAGTCAAAATGTAGGGCAACGTTGCTATTAGACACAAAAGCCCTAGGCATACCCGAAGTCTCATAAATTCTGTCCTTCTTCGATAGTCATTGCATACCCGTTTTAATAACAAGAGGCCCAAGAGGGCCTGTGTCGCTCCACTGGCTTTAAAATCTTTAAACTTTAATTAAATAAAGCTTACTTTAAATGAATACATTTACACTCCGAAATCTCTTAAAACCTATTTTATAATGATTAACTGGTTCTGGTCCATATTGCACCAAAATACTCAATCCCAATGAACCTGCATCCATTTACCCGTTTTATTAAAACATAAGGTTCAGAAGGTTCGTTTAAAAATTTCGGGCTCAAAAAAGGCCCCGTCTGCCACGCCCATATTTATGGACCAATCAAATTTTCTTGAACAATTTAAGTAAAGGGTCACCCTAGAAACATTAAAGTTTGGTAAAGTTTTATTGAAATTGGCTGAGTGGTTCAGGAGGAGAAATCGTTCAAAGATTTTGGCCTCAAATAAACCCTGCCCTGCCACGCCCAAATTTATGGGCCAATCAAAACTTAGCAAACACATTTTGAAAAGAGTCACCAAAGGAACATCCTGATAAAGTTTCATTGAAATCGGCCAAGTGGTTCAGGAGGAGATGTCATTCGAAGATTTCGGGCTCAAAATAGGCCCGCCCTGCCACGCCCATATTAATGGATCAATCAAAATTTCTTGAACAATTTAAGTAAAGGGTCACCCAAGGAACATTCTGGTAATTTTTCATTGAAATAGGCCAAGTGGTTCAGGAGGAGATGTCATTCGAAGATTTCGGGCTCAAAATAAGCCCCAATCAAAATTTCTTGAACAATATAAGTAAAGGGTCACCAAAGGAACATCAAGAAATTCATCGGTTCAATTGATACCGCGAAACATGTAACGTCGTTTGCGAATTGACGTCATCCGATACATTTTGACGTCATTTTAACAATGAATTTATAACGTTGCTGTACGTTCTAAGCTCATTTGCATAGTTATTCCACTAGTGTAATAACACCCTAGTGATATCAGAAATATTCAACGGGATAATTTCACTCCTGCGACGCAGGTCATATTGTAAAATTATTTTTGTCTAGGATATTATTGCCCGCAACTCCATATTTTTCTTTCGGGACCAATTTTACTTGACGTCTTAAAAAAATCAAGCGAAAGTCAAAATCACAAATCGATAGGTTCTGCCTTGCTAAATCTCAACGGAATCAATTCCAATGAGATGGTGCATGGCAGAATTCCACGTTTAGTTACCACTATAGAAGCAACTTAAATTTTTAACTTACGCAATAGATGATCATAAGATGTTTAGTAAAACAGGCCCCGGGACCCGTTATTATTAAACTTTTCTCATTTCCCACTGAGAATTTACTCGAATCAAGAATCTAAATAAATAAAAGATACAGTTAACAACTTTTTAATGTTGTCTTTTTTCCCCAAACATTTATTTAAGTTAATTTACTCGAATCGAGAATCTAAATAAATAAAAGATACAGTTAACAACTTTTTGATATTGTCTTTTCCCCCAAACATTTATCTAAGTTTGACAACAGAATTACAGCTATAATATCAAGTTATCATTTGAATAAATTATCAATAGAGCACAAAAGTTTTATAATCTCAGACCCGGATTATACTGGTAGCGAGGCCGTTGTCTGAGTGTGGATAGTACCGACAGGAATACAGACTAATAAGACTGAAGCATTTCCTGATATATAACGGTTTATTGGGCCTAACTGTGTCCGGCTACTGATATTTAAAAGAGGTATGATAAACTTGTTGATATCAGGTCACTTGATCACATGTCAGCTTTATTATGTCACTTGGTCACGTGGCCTGTCGGATCTTCTTTTTTGCGGCTATTAATATTTTCTTAATCATTAAGGCATGTACGTATAACTCAAATTTTCTTTTGTTAAATATTTTCTTGCTACATCATTAGAAATCCTTTAAAATTATCGAATTCTTAAGTCCTAAGCGATCACCCCACCTATGATGAGGATTCGTCGAGTATCGGGGTTGTAAATCGGGATCGGACTAAATTTTCGTAAATAAATAACGAATAGACAAAAAAAATTGTAACAGGATAAATAGAATTGATGATAGGTGACTTGAGAAGGAAAAGTTTATCGGGCTCGGTTGCGGAATTTATCCGGTTCACCTCCGGCTCACCAGATAAATTCCTACGCCTTGCCCGATAAACTTTTCAATCTCAATTCACCAACCATCTATTCTCTATAACTTTACTCTTTCATCCTACCTATAGTCTAGGGTAAATATCATTTATAAGACACCATTGCTCTTATTGTTTTTCTCGTTTTATACTAATCTTATGTTAATTATCTAGTATATATATCAGACTTTACTCATTTTATGCTCATAGTCTCACTGAATTAATGCTAACAGTCTAGGATATATATCTGATAAAAAATATTTATTGGTATATATAATAGCGTATTGCTCTCGTTTCTTTACTCATATCAGATAGAACTGTTACCTGGTATATAAGAGCATATTGCTCTTTATTGTGTACAGCTCCTGCTCTTTCTTGTCTCATTTTATACACACAGTCTAGAATATCAACTCGTCGCTTGTCCTCAAAACGTCTCATACATACGTCCACCGCTATAAGAGCACCCGTCCTGCCTTGTCCGGGTCTGAGGAATATCAAAATCAGATTCAAATTTTGAAAACTGTACTTTAAAATTGCTTGTTATGAGATTCAAAAAATAATTATAAGATTGAGTGTTCAAGGACCGCACAAATCTTCCAATATGTCCATCTCGGTACTCAGTCCATTTCAAAAGAATCCCGGTGTTCTAATATTTACATCATGAACGAAGTCGTCGTTCCTTAATCTATAGTGTGTAATATCGCCCAAATTATTTTCGTCACTCGTCTTAAACTTGTCCAAAGAATGTTTTTTCCTTCGAAGCACCTTAATGTTTCTTCGATTTTTAAAGCGTTATCCAAGATGGCGACTAGAAACTATTGAAAACAAAATTGTCTTAGTATCAATACGCGAAATACGCAAGGACCGAGGACGATAGAGATGACAAAATACATAATTTTAGGACTTAAAAAAAGGTTCTAGATAAAGTAATAAAAAAATAACTGGTTATGTCTGATATGAAATATCTTGTCTTTCTCAGCCTTTGACTATCTTAACATAACTTAGGAAATATCAGGGAAAAAGAACAAAATCAGCTTTACATTACATTAAATCCCTTAAAGATTTGTTATCTTTATTATGACGTATTTTATGAAAATAAAATATAAGAAACCTGTATTTGCTTAAATTGTATCAGACTTGCACGTGTGAAAATGCCCTGCGAAAGCTCCCGTATAAATCTTACCCGCAGTGGATTACGACTGGTGCCCCGCTATTTTCATACTGAGGGCGGGTGTCCAGTACAAACTTCACTAATTTCAGTGGTTCCAAAATGCTCGATTCGGGCCAACAAGTAAACCAAAAATGGCGGATTTCTCGCTTCAGATTGACCTACAACATAATATTATGGTATCATAGTTATATCTCCTCAATTGTAGCTTATTAATATCATTCCATAGTAATTTTAAGTGATTTCAAAATAAGGATCATGTCTATCTAGTTGACGATATTATTTGAGCATGTGCGTAACATTTCCAACAATTTGACACCAGCTTGAGATCCAAACATTTAGTAGCCCTGACAGCTACATAGTGCAATTAGAAGATTGGCTTATTGTCTACAGATACTTTGAGACAAATCGCATAGTAAGGACTCTGGTCAGACTGTGCGGATGCACAGACTGGTCTGACTCTTGAATTTATAACTTGTTAATCTTATCATTTATATTGAATTTGGAGTGTTTTTGAATGATTTGAGTGAGTGTTTGGAATAAATGAATAAATGAATGGAGCGCTGATTTAGCGATTTAGAATGGTTTTGATCGGAATGACAGTCAATTTCACGATGTTCTTCACTATAACTCCGAGGATAACACTAAACTTTTGTTATGTATAATCGGCTCAAGCCTACCTCTAGATCCATGAGCTCTAATGTACATTCAATATAATCTTGCTGAACGTCCCTCTTTACTAACGTGACGCTGAAGTCACCGTAAAGCCTCCGTACATCAGTCTTCAAATTGTCTGGCCAATAACATGGGCTTTGTTTAGGCTAAAAATAGAATTATCAAAAGTAATGTAGTTCGAATATATATTTGAGCCTGTGCATACCATTAAAAAACGCCAAAACCCATTGAAAAACATAAAATCAAGAACGCCATTCAAAATAAGAATGCATTTAATAAAAACACTCAGTATTTCAATATTTCGACAAAATCTGTCTTTTTCAAGGAAATGAAAATATTTTAACACTACTACATAATCATTTAAACTGATACAGCCATTTTCATTTATCTCATAGGGATATCCTTTATGAGATGAATTTAAAAGGCTGTATCGGTTTATATTATTATGTAGTAGTGTAAAAATATTTTTCATTTTTCTTGAAAAAGGGCAAATTTTGCCTTAATATTGAAATACTGAGTGTTTTTATTAATTTTTTATTCTATTCCCTTCGGAATAATTTTGTGATATTGTAAAAAAAAATTGGATAGAGAAAAATCGAAATTACATCAACATAATTCAAATTGTAAGCGTCTAATAGGTTCTAGAAGAAATAAGAGGCTATGTTTTGAACTTATATGCATATCTTATTAAAGGGAGGTAATCAATATCTCTAATTTTGTTCTTCCTGAACAAAATTTGCGATATTGGGCTACCTCCCATTTAATTCAACCAAAACTCGATCCACATTCTCATTCAATTTTATTCCTAATTCATTCCCAAAATCAATCACCTTATCAATTTCACGATGTTGTTAACTGTGTTGAAGCCTCTGACAAGACTGTTCGGATGCGCCTGCTTGACAGAGTCTTTGTTTTTGCTCGCATGTGAAAATGTTGCAAATGAAACGCAAGGGCTCTTTTTAAATTTACAGAATCTTAATGTTGATATGGTATTTCCCGTTGTAATAGCCATTTAAACATGTCTTGTTTTGAAATAAGAAAGACAATACGGGGGTTATTGCAGCGCATGGTAACACTAGGATAAAACGGTTAGATTTGTATAGGTTAAAGTCCGCTTTTGACAATATTTCTGTTATATCGCGGTGGCTGGGGCACCTAATAGTGGATTCCTTGCATTTCTCACACAAGTACTACCATCACATCCTTTTCTAGCCTACAGCTGCTATCCCACAGAAGGTCTTCGATAATTAACCATTGGGGAGAGAAAATTAGTCAGAGTTGATGAGTGCTGTCGTCGGGGATCGAAGCCAGAACCATTTCCGACGCGGTACCACTGGGCTATGACGGCGGCTATAATAATAATAATAATAATAATAATAATAATAATAAAATCTTTATTTAAGGAAGGCAACTTATTAAGACATCATCATACACATAAATCAAACAGCAGAATGATTAGCTTATTTACAAAAAGGCCTTCGAATTACAAGATTACATGAAATGAATCACAAACAACCTCGCCAAACACGCGCGCATAACTCACTCTCTTATAAAATAGTATTTCAAAGCACACACACACACACAGACGCACGCATGCGAACGAAACATATATACCTGGACATACATATTCAATTAAAATAGAGAAATGATGTAAAAAAAAAAGACCTTACGAAAAATCATGTATAGATATCAGATATTCTTATAAGACGAATGGCCGTCAGCTCCTCGGCTGTTTTAGTAATATTTGTATATGACCTTAAACCTGCCCCTCCCCACCACACTCACACACCAGCGCTCAAAATATAAGAACTATCAGTGCATAATATGTTTACAACAAAAGTATTCTAGGTCACATGGTTTAGAAATGGTTTTCGGACAAAGTTCCGGCTGTGATATTGACATTTGACTTGCATCATCCTAAAACAATACGACACGTCCTTGGGTTATGTGCAACAATTAATTTTCATGGTTGTTCCTTCGATCTTGACTTAGACTCTAAAAACGATTTTTGGATGCGACCTTGATCTTTGACCTTCATGACCCAAAAACATTAAGGCACATCCTTGGGTCATTACGGCGATTGTAAAGAGTTTCATTACTTTCGGTCACTTGGTTCTTGATTTAGAGTCAGGAAGCGGTATTCAGACCAAGTTCAATTTTGACATTGACCTTTGACCTTTTTGACCCAAAAACAATATGACGCGTCCTTGAGTCCGAAAATGAAAAGGTCTACTGACGGACGGACGACCAGACGGACGGACAGACAGACATGGTGAAACCAATATTCCCCCTCTACTTCGTAGGTGGAGGTGTAGTTACTCTGAAACAAAAGTTAAACATTAAATATTTGTACCTTTCTGTTTGCCAACACTGGGTTTAACATCAATACAACACGTGATTGCTGCTCCCAAACCATCCTCCAGAAGTCTTCTACAGTGTTCACCAATGGAGACTGGGTGGCGATGTACGCTCGTTCAGTGCCCTTATAACCCTGTATTATAAAACATTAGGCCCGATTGCATAACATAAGTTTAGTCGTGACCTCGGGTTTAACCAAGCGAAATGAGACCATCTGCAATTAAAATTCTGTAAAATGAATTATTGAAAAAGATATTTAATCCATCATAGGTCGATCATAAGTTGCATTTCAAAAAATCTTTCATTTGAAGGTAAATTGATCATTCTAGATTCAGAAAATAGGCACGATGCACAAAGTTTCAACTCTAGTCAGTCTGCGCAGTTCGCACTACCCAGATGGTCCCTTTTCGCGTGATGGGTCACATATTCATATGGCCTTAGAGACGGTACCATGCACAACGCATTTTGCCCGGCATTTCCGCAGATTTTAAGCTGGATTTAAATCGTTTCTATGAGATATTTTAAACAAATACTCTAATCCATCTTTTAAAGCCGCTAATTCACGTTTTTTCGGGCGTAAACATTTCAAAGACCCTTATAGGCCTACTTACGATGATGTAACTAACTGACGTTATGTTGTCGGAGTTGTACTTACGGTGACGTAATTAGCGTTAATGTAGTCGGACCTTTCGTTCCTTCCCATCCTTAATTTCACCCTCGAATGCTTATCTGGAAATGAATATATGAAACGTACTTAGTGTTATGTATGAAAAAAATATCTATCGGGGTTGGGGAATTGATCATTGTCGAGGCTCTACGTACGTATTATATTTATCTTTTAAACTCTGTTTGCCTTGTTTTCGTCGATGTTTCTAACAGAAATGTCATTGTTCTAAAAATATCAATTTGGTATTGCAGACAGATATGGATGACCTATGGATGATCTATAAAAGTATTCATAAGGCGAAAAGAAATCTTTCTATGGGTTGTTTAATGTGTCTTCATAAATAGAAAAGAAACAGTTTCTAAATATCAAATTGTTTGGCTCTTACTTGGTAAGACATTAGCGAATCTATTTTTGTCTTCTTCACCAATTGGAACTACTGAAGAGTCTGGGACATCACAAGGAATAGTCTGGGAAAAAAGAAAACAAAAACAAACACACACAAAAAAACCACACATACACACACACTAACGCCTAGATGGAGTAGAAGCTCTTTTTTTCCAAATAAAAGGTCCCATATCCATAGCGATATAGATCCGCAAGCAAGAGTGAGGTTCGAGAAACCGCCATCTCCTACATTTTAAATGTAAATTTGATCTTTGATCTCTCACCTAAAATTGTTTGTCTATATCAAGAGCGTTAGGTATTTAAGACAAAAGTTGGCGAGAAGACAGAACATGTAAATTTTGCAATGAGATTTGGTGTATCACATTTTTATCTCAGTGCTTTCTGGTAGACTTCAGTAAGTTACATCGTGAAATTGACATTCATCTCGATCGAAACCATTCTAAATCGCTCTCTCAGCGCTCTATACATTGACTCCAATTAACAATTAACAACAACTTCGTTCAAAATAAAAATAGCTGGGGAAAAAATCGGGATATCACTTAATTAATTGAGGTTGTTCAGGAATGGGGAGCTATCAATAGAACAAAATTCCTGAACAAAATTTGCAATACTGAATTACCTCCCATTAAATTCACTCAAAACTTGCTCCACACACTCATTCAATTTCATTCCTTAATCATTCCAAAATCATTCTCCTTGTCGATTTCACGGTGTTGTTCACTGTACTTGAAGTTGTCGAATATGGATGTGTTTGGTTAATTAAGAATACCTGCCCTGCGTTCAGGACAGACAGACAGACAGATAAGTTTATTGAAAGATTTGTACAAAGTACATCATCGTTACAAAATATAATCACATTTATATATAATATATAGAAAAAAATACATATTTAACATGTCTAATATACAACTTGATCTACATAACCACTTATTTTCCTTAGGGTAATCAAATCTAACCGCAAAATATTAATAGTATTTCAAATTTCTCCGAATGGACATTTAGAGCCGTAAAATAAACTGGTTAAAGTACACAACCCGTTGAACATGTGATTGCTCATGCATACACCGTGTTAAACGGGTGCGTGTAATCGATTTGTTTTTACTAACCAATTGCAAGTGATTGAGATAACTGGATATATTCGTGTAACTGTGAAGTTTACGGCTCATTTTATGGAATAACATGTGTTTAGTGTTTTTTAAGGATATGCTCTTGAATCCTCAACAAAACGAGTTATTGAATTTCAGATAAGTGTAATTTTAGCTTGACCTCTCTCTATGTATTTATAAACCGGTTTTGTAATAATTGTTGACTAATTTCAAATAGAACATTTTCAACACAATGCTAATTTCTCTGTTAACATATAACATGGTTTGAAAAGGATAAAAAAACAAGCAATTTCTCCTTTTCTCATTTAGTTTTTTTTTTTTTTTTTTTTTCAATTTAATGTATATATATTTTTTCAATTTAATAATGTAATTGCAGACACTTACTACTTTTATTTTTCAGCTTAGACTTAATTAAAATATTGATTTTTAAATTTTCCAGAATATTAAACATTTCCGTATAGTGTTTAGAATTAAAAGACATACAATTTTCTTGAATGGCCTTCTTGCAGTAGGTACTCTTTATTGAAATTCTTTAATCATTTTTTTTGTTCAAGTTGAATTTTTTCTTTGCGGTTCCTTCCCTCTCTATTTTCAGATTACCTTGTAGCATCCAAACAGATTTTGAAGAAACAGCACAAAGGTGAGTGAAAGTAATACAATAAATAGATAAAAAAAAAGTGCATTTTCATATTAGAATACATACATGTGATTAAAAATTATGCACTTCTGATGCAACACTTAAGGACCTTTGAACCTTATGCAAAACGAAAGGATAAGGATCAATAGGTCTGATAAAATTTTACTTGTTAACAATTAATAAGCACTGTAATTATTTGCACACAAGTTTGAAACATTGTTTATTATTATTATTTTTTTTTTTTTCTAACATCATGGCTGCTTATTTGAATTTGGGTACAATAAAAAGAAGAAAAAAAAAGGATCTGGCTAATAGATGCCTTTGATATAAACTGTGCATGCAAAGCAGCAATGCAGAAAACCAACTGACTAGGCTCAATACATTTTTATTCATTATACTCAATACATTTTTACATAAATACTTAAAGTATTCCTGACTTCAAAAATCACAAATACATTTTAATATATTTATTCATGGTTCCAAAAAACAATGAAAATGAACAGTTTGATAATAAATACATATATTAACCTTTTTCTTGCTTAAATCATATTTGATTTGAAACAAATTGACATTTTTGGGACATTTTCCACTAATTTAAGCTTAAGTGTATCACCATTTACTAAATCAGACAGTGCTGTACAGGATCATCCCCATTATCAGTGGTGTCTGATCCTATGCCACACTGACTGACAATACCTTGTGCAGATATATTTTACTTTATTTTGGAATCTCTTCAACTTATCTGACTTAGGCGTATCTCCGCATCAATTAAATACAAGTCAAGAAGTGTGGACTCAGATCATACTGCACTTAAGTGCCGTCTGATTCCAGTCCATCCTGTCTGACCAAATCATATGTAAAACTTTAACTTTACATTTTCAATTGATCCAGCTGAGGTGTACTCCCATACCGATAAAATTCAAAACAGGCTGTGCTGGCTAAGATCATCCCGCTTGCCAATGCAGGCTGGTCTCAGGCTACACTGTCTGACAACACTGCCAATCTTAGCCAGATTTTGAATGAATTTGGTTCATGTGTATTTCCACTTATTTACAGTAAAGATCAGACAATGCAGACTCAGATCACCACAGGTCATTTCTGACTGATCTGGAATTTCGCTTTAAGCCACTGTATGCCAAGGCTAAATGTTGAAAGGAAAAATATTGTGTTTAGCATGCTATTCCCTTTTCAATTTTCTTATTTGCTAATATGCACAGAATAAACTAAGATAAACTAAATCTCAATTTCCATTTGCTGTAGTTCTGAATATTGCATGACATTACCTTTTTGAGTATATAGATGTTTAGTATACCTATGGTGTCTCTCAAATGCCATCAATGTTATGGGTAATGTTTTTTCTTAATTCAAAAGCTTTTTTGCAAAAGAGAGCTAAGCCTTTAAGATTCTTTATAGAATCTGATTTTAAAAATATTATCATTTTTTCCATGCTTGGATTTTTTATGTAAAACTTTGGTATATATTCTTTTCTTGCATCAGCGAATAAGGGACAGGTTAGTATAAAATGAAATTCATCTTCAATATCTAAATTATTACAACAAAGGCAATATCTTTCTTCTCGAGGCACATAGTTTCTTGCATATCGTCCTGTATGTATTCTCAAAGAATGTGCACAAATTCTGATTTTTGTTATGAGATGTCTTAGGGATTTTGGTAATAAGCTAAGATAATCTTCATATTCTAATTTTTCTTTACAATTTTTATATAAAATTAGAACCTTGCTAGAATTTTTATCTGATTCCCATTTCTGCATGAAATTATCTACTAAACGCTGCTTAAACATTTGAATAAAAATATTCCTTTTTATTACTTGAGGATTATTCCAAATAAATTGAAAGCCATTTTCACTTAGAATTGTTTTCAAACCATACACCCAGTTTTTGGCACCATTTTCACAATCCTCAACAGCTTGTTTATATGTTCTAGAAAGTAATATATTCTCTGAATTTATAAGTTTGAACCAATACTTTATTTTTTTTACCATTTGACCAATATATAGTGGAAATCTTCCTAACTCTCCATATACTCCAACATTGCTAGTGTTTTTTCTAACATTTAATAGCCTCTTGCAAAATTTCAAATGTACATTTTCAATGTTTTTACTGTCTATTAAACCCCATATTTCTGATGAATAGCTCAACACTGATCCAACAAATGCATCAAATAATTGACAATATAGTTTAGGTGTAGGTTCAGGATGACAAAACATTGCTAACTGTGTGTAAATTATAGCCTACCCCGCTTTGCACATGCACTTGTGAGCAAAGCAAGGTATAATTTGCAAACAGTTTGCACCATTTTGACATCCTGAAAGCAGGGCTGTTCACTTGGTTGCCGGCGAAATCAAAATTTACTGAAAACTTAGTTGGGTGAAGCAACTTGCGTCGCAAATTTGGCACCCCCAATTTCAAAATTAACTAGGGTTGATGGTTAAACTTTACAAATTCACATCATTCACGAAGTTATACGCCCAAAGTAATATAAGATTTGCTCATTTCTTGTATTTTTAACATTTAGGGTATCTAAAAGCTAGTGTTTGTTCAACAATATATCAATACAATAGATATTTCTCGAGCGACCACGTCTATTAAGCGACCAACGTCTATTAAGCGACCACCACAAAACGTCCCTTAGCCGCAAGCAAAAACTCTAAAAAAGAGGACATTCTTAACGAAAAATTTGTTATTGTTGAATCTTATGTTGTTGGAACTCACTAGAATCGTCTCAATAAGACGATTCTAATGTGTTCGAACACCACAGGATTCAATACTACCTGACCGACAATCTACAAATGCTATCAAAATGAACTGTCACATTTATCATAGTATTTCGTATTAAGCGACCATTCCCATAAACGACCGCTTTTTGGTGGTCTCTTAAGTGGTCGCTTAACACACAAGTTTTACTTCCTCCACTGACATTTTGAAAATTTCCCGCACTTTGCGGGTTTCATGATTCAAAGTGGAGTTGGTATCTTCTTTTATCTGTAACACACGTGCTATCGGCCCCTTTTGGAAATGATTTTCTCCGTAATCTCCAAAATAAAATATAGGATGGTCAATTATTTCAGGGAAAGATCGATTTATGTCATTGAGCGATCAACAAAAGCTTTATTTTTCACAAGAGCTTTCGTTGTTCACAAAAAGAAATATTTATCGATCTTACTCGAAAAAACGAACGATTATTCGATTTCTTTAACGCAAAGTCGAGACAAAATGTGAAAAATTAAGAACAAAATTATTTAAAGCACATCATTTTACACGTGGTTGCTATGTACTTTTCATGATGACGTCACTTATAATGCTCCGCTTAGATGATGTCAAAGAGGGGGGGATAAGATTTTGATAAATTGACTGGTTAGGCGGTTAGTTTATCAAATAATTATCTACGGTTATTCCTCGACAATCAACCGAAAGTATTGAAGAATTTGATTCAAGTCTTTTCTAACATAAATGCGTCGAAAGAAGAGAAACATGCAGTGGCCCATTACAAGTTGGTTTTAGGTTACATGTTTTGAAGACGTTCTAAAAATACAAGTTTGTATACGGCGTCTGTTTTGTTCTGATTGTAGAGTCATAAACAAGTTTCCTTTCGAAAATAGTGTCGTTTCGTGAAAAAACAACAAACAAAAACACACATGTGTACACGGAAAAACCAGGAATACAGATTTTTATTTGATACCGTATTGTTTACTTGTATTATTGACCAATTAAATCAGGTTCTCACGAACCTTTCATTTGATAATAATTGAAGAAAAGTCAATGTGAAAGTTCTTTTCTAAGGTCACTGATATGAAACAAAAGCAATAAAACAAAACAAAACAAAAATTCGATGGTGGGCAACATTATTTTTTTTCTGTGATGATAACATATAATTCGCAAATTAGCAAACACACGAAAAAGGCAGAAAATGGGTGTACAATTGCCATCCCCAGAAAAATGAGTGTTTTGACAGATCGTTTTATTTTTTTTATGATCAGAAGGGATATGTCAAATCTACCAAATAGAAATGAAAAACGGGATCCAATTTCATTTAAATTTCCGTTCTAAATATTCTTGTTCACTTAAAGGAGAGGTTTTTTGTATTTCATGGAGGTAACAGTCTTCATTTCTTGATGATTTAGTTTTGGTTGGTCTCATCAATTTTCGTTCAGTCTAATTTTGCCATTGTGGCTCATTTGATAAACTCACCGCCTAACCAGTGAAATAACAAAAAAAACTTATACCCCGTTTTTGTTCATTTCTGACGTTATCTGAACGGAGCCAAAAAAGTGACGTCCATTTAACGTTGCATAGCAATCGCGTGCATTATGACGCGCTTTGAGAAAATTTGTCCAAAAATGTATAAATTTTGTCTCATTTACGAATTAAAGAAATAGAATAATCGTTTGTTTTTCGAGTAAGATCGATTGTTATTTCATTTCGTGACATTTCATTTCGTGAACAACAAAAGCTATTTATAGCTTTTGTTGTTCACCCAATGTAATGTAAATCGATCTTTCAATGAAACAAACGGTTATCCTCTATGTAATTACCTGGAACTCTTCATAAATATCTGTTATTTCCATACAAAAGTTGGCCAACTCGGAGTAATTCATTAGGTGGGAATGTTTAGAGTCATACTGAAATAAAAAATGTTTTTTTGGCACATCTGACAACATCGTGTAATTGACAAGTTGGATGGTTTTGGAGTGCATGTTTTGATTGGAATTTAAAGGGAGATAAGACAATACCGTTTATTTCGTCCGAATTGGACGATAGTGACGATATTTATTACCCCCTTTAAAATATCGACGTACTTTTCAATTTGTGTATCTTCGCGTAATTTGTGTAATTACTTCGAGTATATAGCTTGAAAGCGCTATCGATATAAACGCGCGTTTATTTGTGAGCACCATCACTTTTTAAAAGAAAATAAATAAAAAATAAACTATCTTGAGAGGACAGTCGGATATTAAAGTAAGTTACGGTATGCATACCGTATTTCCGTACAATAAGCCGCGGCAATGATGCGGCTTATACGCCAGGATGGCCCATACGCCGGTTTTGTTTTTCTAAAAGGACCTTTATTATGAAAAATAATTCATTATTGGTTATAACCGGAAGCTAAGGGTACACAACGGTCGTGAAATTGCGTGATATTAAACCTTTTGTGACTGATGACATTAAATAAAAAAGGTATGAAAACGTAACTCGATCATAGGATACTTTTTACCGTTCTTTGAAATGTGTCCGGAAAAGTGACCAAGAGTGCAATTACAGAGCCTTTAAGTTACACAATAAATAACAATTTAATGTATAGTGCGGCCAATTTTTTGTTATTCATTTCCTAAACGGTAAAAAAGATATCCACGGCTTATATGCCGCTGCGGCCTTTTTTTGTTATTCATTTGATAAATGTTAAAAAAAGATATCCGCGGCTTATACGCCGGTGCGGCTTATTTTTTATTATTCATTTCCTAAATGGTAAAAAAGATATCTGTGGCTAATACGCCGGTACGGCTTATTCTTTGTGATTCAATTCCTAAATGGAAAAAAAGTTATCCGCGGCTAATACGCCGGGGCGTCCTATTTTTGTGATTCATATCGTAAATTGGAAAAAAGCTATCTGCGGCCATTACGCTGGAGCGGCTTTTAATTTCAATTTCTAATTGGAAAAAAAAAACATATCAGCGGCTTATACGCCGTTGTGGCCTATTTTTTATGATTCATTTCCTTAATGATAAAAAAAGATATCCGCGGCTTATACGCCGGTGTGGCCTATTTTTTTTTTATTCATTTCCTAAATGGTACAAAAAATATTCGCGGCTTTTATGCCGGTGCGGCCTTTTTTTCGTGATTCATTACCTCAATGGTAAATAAGATATTCGCGGCTTGTAGGCAAGTGCGGCATATTGTCCGGAAAATATGGTAAGCAGCACATTCATTTGTTCAATATCTAACTCTTCTCGTGTTGATCATGACATATTGCAGCTGTTCACAAAAAATACGCAGGCAGCCAAGATAAGGATCAGACTGCACAGATGCAGGCTGATCCGAGCCCAAACTGCCTACTCACTACTTTTAAATAATTTGGAGCAAAACCTAGCCAGATTTGTTGACCTCATGAAGTGTCTCAAAGATTGGCTTTATGTTGTAAACAAAAGATTAAACAAAGTCATTACCAGATCCTCGAAATCAGCTAGTGCAGGGTTACGCAACATTTCGGAACTTTCACAATGTTGACCGAGGTTTCCTAATGAAGATCATTAGGAAACCTTGGTTAACACTGTTAAAGTTCCCGAAATGTTGCGGAACTATTACGGGTCCACTACCATAAACAATGTCATTACCAAATCCTCGACATCAGCTAGTGCAGGGTTCCAATACCCGCTGTTTGGTCTGGATTTAGGGATCACACCAAGAGCCACATTATCCATACTGCGACCAGACAGTTGACGATTAAGATAGGATGCTTTTCTCTTCGATGTGACTCTTCTATGTATCAGAACCTATCAATACAATTCATGTTTGTTTGCAGAGCTCCATATAGATGGGGGATTCTGGATTTTAGATCTCAGATTTTTCAATAATAACAGCACAAACCATACATTGTTTGTACTCATTGGAATTGTCGTGTCGAGATGGTTCAAATGAGTACTCACAACGTAGGGTTTCGATGAGAAATAAAGATTTTAGACTAGCTTTACAACATCTTATCTGTACCCCTGGTTTGATATTTCAATAACTCTTCTACCCTTCGCCATTTGCCATCCCTGTGATACATAAAATAATATTCGTCTTGAACGTTCGAGAAATGTCCCACTTTTTTATGTGTATTGACGTGCAAAGCGGTGTGCTTTTTTAAACGTTCGCAAACGCTTTTGCATTCTAGACGAAAGGCGTGTTATGTTTCAGCCACGGTATAAGACTCATCAAAAAATAAAGCAGAGATGAAATTCTTATTACATACTCTCGTAATTTGTTCTTTAGCTTTAATAAAAAACAAGAGCCATGTCGGACATGGCCATCCCCCGCCGTGAAAGCTTGATAGTAAACTGAAGCCTAATAGATTAAGGATGCTATTGTACTTACTATTGAAATTAACCCCCTACAAAATCTTAAGTCTTAAAAATAACGAAGGGCAATAACTCCAAAATTATGCAAGCAAGAGTTGTAGTTGTTGTGCACTGCACTCCTCTTCCATGAGATCTATCCACCTATAAAGTTTCAAGTTGATAGCTTGAATACTTTAGGAGATATGCTCCGGACAAAATCTAAGTCTAAAAAATAACGAAGGGCAATAACTCCAAAATTATGCAAGCAAGAGTTGTAGTTCTTGTGCACTGCACTTCTCCTCCATGAGATCTATCCACCTATAAAGTTTTAAGTTGATAGCTTTAACACTTTAGGAGATATGCTCCGGACAAAATCTAAGTCAAAAAATTAACAAAGGGCAATAACTCCAAAATTATGCAAGCAAGAGTTGTAGTTCTTATGCACTGCACTTCTCCTCCATGAGATCTATCCACCCATAAAGTTTCAAGTTGATAGCTATTATACTTTAGGAGATATGCTCCGGACAAAATCTAAGTCTTAAAAATAACAAAGGGCAATAACTCCAAAATTATGCAAGCAAGAGTTGTAGTTCTTGTGCACTGCACTTTTCCTCCATGAGATCTATCTACCCATAAAGTTTCAAGTTGATAGCTATTATACTTTAGGAGATATGCTCCGGACAAAATCTTAAGTCTTAAAAATAACAAAGGGCAATAACTCCAAAATTATGCAAGCAAGAGTTGTAGTTCTTGTGCACTGCACTTCTCCTCCATGAGATCTATCCACCCATAAAGTTTCAAGTTGATAGCTATTATACTTAAGGAGATATGCTCTGGACAAGTTTAGTGACGGAAGGACGGAATGACGGACTGACGGAACCGGAATGACGGACGGAGAGCATTACTATATCCCCTTCGCCGAAAACGGCGGGGGATAAAAAATGAATAAATGAATAGATAGATAAGTAGATAAAAAAAATAAATGCTAAAATAATATATAATTAATATATAAATTTCCACCAAAAATCAAATGGACACCTGACAAACTGATGCGTTTTTCGGTTATTGTCTCCAACTGATGAGTTGATTATCGTAAACCATGTGGAATGGCAGCTGAAGGCTGGGAAAATATGTATACTGGTGCGAGAGATTTCAGGAATCTATTGCTAGGTACTCGAGAAGTCGCGCATCCTCGGTGAACCAGTGTCTCTCTATTCCGTTAAGTACATTTATTTTGCCGAATGAATGAAGAGTATCGTAATGCTTTACGAATCGGTTCCGAGGATGGCCGCCGCGATTTGTCTGAAAAATTTCTTAAAAACTCATGCAAGCAAACAAATCAAATAATATTTTTACACTCAGTAGATACTAAATGACCGAGTGTTCTCGATAGAAGGGAACCAAATACAATAAATCCACATGTCATATTTACAGGCTACTGAGTGCTTAGTCGTTGTCAAGTTTAGAGAATCGTACTTACGACCTGTAGAATGACCAGGATCACACAACAACATCCACCCACAGATCCCAGGACGATCACCATGGTAATACTGGCCTTTTCTTCGTCTGTTTTTATAATCTGAGCGTCACTTAATTTAGGAACAAATTTGTTTTCTGCGTTCCTTTGTATGTCTACACCGACAATCTGTAAAGACGAAGCATAGGTAATTGTTTTGATATACGATTTTCGTCATATAGGTTATTAAATAACCTATATGACAAAATCGGATAAAAAACAATCGCCTATGAAAATAAATCTGTGATGAAAATGAATCACACGCCTGGATTTGATAGTCATATGAACAAAGGAAAGAATTAAAAAATGGAAAAAAAAATGAAAAAAAAAAAAAAAATAAAAAAAGAAAGAAATTACTTGCCTTTGTACTTGCGTTTATAAAGAAACAATAGATTGTATAAGATAGTGTTTAAGGGGGTGTAAAAAAACAATTTATCTAGCCGAGTTGCAGAAAAGCCGGACAGGGTATTGATGTTTTACTGGTGTGCGAAATTGTAGAAACACGTGGTCAGGTGCTTCAGCCACCTTCTTAATTTTCTTCTTAACTCTTTCCTGTCCAGAAGACAACATTGTAGGGCTTCAAATTGTATTCAAATATGTTGCATGTAAAGCTGTGCGTTTCGTTGATTTGCCTTTTTTGAATATCTTGAAACTTTCACTACTTGATATGAATTTCTTAAGCTGTTCTCTTTTCACAGACGATAGTGTTTCTGGTCTTTGCACTTTAAACATTAGTTTAACGTTACTGTAACATTCACAAAATTTCTTCAAGATTTCTCTCGTACTTATTTCGGAAAAAGAAACTCAGACCTCTAAGATCTAACTTTTATTAGGATTTCTTCTTTTTCATTCTAAATTTGCTATTTTGCATTTTTTGTCCACAATTAAATTAATTGATATATCTGAAAATTGACATATCCCCTACAGCTATTCCAATCTTGAAGGCTGCTCTTTCACAGACCGGGAAAATGTGACGTTTGAAAATTTTCCTAAAATCAATTAGAAGTAATGACCTCATCATGTTGAAGACTTTAAAATAATAAGATTCAATCTGGTAATGCATGGAAAGAAAGACCGATATTCCTGAATTTAGCGAAAATCATTCTGAAAAATAAAGCAACTACTAAAGCCTTAAAATTATTCTTCTATTTCGAGCCAACATTTACGCATGTGAATTACGCATGTTTGTCTTATTCAAACAAAAGCCGCCACCATAGCGCAGTTGGTTAGGCATAAGACTTCCAATCTGGAAGTCGTGGGTTCGATCCCCGGTGGCGGCAAATATCCTTTCCGACGTTTGTCTCTCACCAATGGGTAGATAATCACAAACCTATATATAAATCTTTATTAGAGTCTCATTCATGTACATATATTTAAAACAAACAATAAAACAGTAGAATATACATGACCATTCAAATATGAATTATAAGAGACTTTAAGTAAAATATCACACTATCAATTCAGTATCATAAACATGAGTTAGTAGTGTTAGTAAAAAGAATCAATTACTAATGATTAAACCACAAGCAAATTAGTAAGACATTATAAATTATAAACATTTAAAATGGAATTATCATAGGAGGTGTTGTATGGACTTTGTTTGTCCAGAACATTTCCTGATTTTTTTGATTTTTTTTTTTAAATTGAATGAATGATTTATCAAAAGATGCTTGTTAGTTTTCAATTACCAACTGATACTTGCAATTAATTATGCATTTAAATTAAGACATGAGAAATATAAACATAATGATTAAACAGTTTGAGATAGAATATTTAGCAAAAAAATTTTTTCATTTACACATAAGAAGAAGTCGTTTTTGTAATATAAGGTAGCAGGTTTTTGCAATAGTTCTTATTAATTTTGGTTCTGTAAAGAGTACTTTTAACTTTTCTTGATCAGTCATGTTAGAAAAATTTGGGTATTCACAAGAAGCCTTTGTGAAAAGGTCTTGTCTAAATTCCTTATATGTGTTACAATGAAAAAGAACATGGTACTCATCTTCTAAGGCGTCACAAAAAGAGCATTTTCTATCAACTAAATTAAGGTTTTCGTATCTGCCTGTTTCAATTCTTAAAGGTGCAACACCACAACGAAATTTGCTTAGAGCTGAACGATGGCCGATAGGTAAAATTATCTTACAATAATTCTCGGGGACAAAGTTAGATTTGAAGAGTGCATAATTCCTTAACTTATTTCTTCCAATATTGTTCCGGCCATTTTGCCTAGAAAGGGATAAATTCCATTCTACTAAAAATTCCTCGACCAATTTCTTTTTCAAAATATTATATAACTTGAATTTGTCACACACTGTATCTATAGACTGAAATTCAGAACAGTTGGAATTTAAAAGCTTTTCTTTTACTGTAAAAAACCAAGTTTTACATTTAGAACCAGCCAATTGTTGAGCCCAAATACCTATTCGTTTGTTTATTCTTTCACATGAAAGGGTGGATAGTCGACACCATAAATTAACAACCGATTTCCATTGTCGGATAGTAGGATATGTAAGATAGCAGTTGGAGGCTAGGAAAGAGTGTAACGGTAGTACAGGTGAAAGAAATACCAGGAATCTATTGTTAGGTGCTCCGGCCGCCGCGATATAACTGCGAAATTGTTGAAAGCGGCGTAAAACCCATTCAAACAAACTTATTCAAACAAAGATAAAGGTTAAAGTATTTGACAGCTTGAAACTTCATATCATTACAAGCAAAAATGAAAGATTATTCACGGTAAGTCCTAACGATTTTGTAAATAATAGACTCGAAATAAATAGACTGGAAGCCTTACTGATCTTGTCGCTTCGAAAAAATAAGTTCCTAAATTATTGAAATGTGTTGTTTTTAGTGCCAATGCCCTTGGGCCATTCTTTATCGTCAAAAATACACACATTTCCAAATCTAAGAACAAGTTTTGTATTTGTTCTATGTGAAACTGTGAAAGAACAGCTTTGAAGGATCTCACACAATACTAGAATTGGATAAAGCCTTCGTTGCAATTAAGGTAGAATCCTCCCGAAATTAGGGAATCGAACAGCGGAAACCAATGACGTAATTATAAACGTCACATCTATGCTTTACGTAATATTCGGTGATACCGAAGTGTCACAACGTTGTACGATGAAATCCGTAATCCGCCGCGATCAAAAATTTTGAATTACGCGGTTTCTACATTAATAACGTAATCAGCTAAGTCTTCGCATTCAATAAATTTATTTTTTTCAGGACAAAAAACATACATTACCTTATCTTTAAATGCGGAACTAGAGTCTGTGAATCCCTTACTAATGACGCTAGACACGTCATATGTCAGACGTATATCAATTTTGCCTTTCTTATCTACGATGTACATATCAACGGTAATTTGGTCCACAGTCTCTTCGCCAACAGCTATTTCACCGGGAACATCTTTACAATACTACAACACACAACAAGATTTGTTAAAACCGTTATTATTATTTTTTACCCGTCACACGTAAATGGAGCATCTGGGAAGTGCGTGAAGTGTCGACCATAGTCGGACTGTACGGATTGCGCAGACTGATTAGGAAGGAAATTTTCGCGCTTTGCTTTTTTTTCTTAATTTTGAATGATCTTTTTACCTGCACAAGAAAGATATTTTAAGATGCGACATCTGGTTGACCTATGCTGGACCCAATCTGATAATTCCGTTTGCGCGAGGGGTCACATTTTTAAAAGAAGGCTGTGTCATGTTTGTACGCTCATTTTTTTTAAATAAGACCAGCCCTGAAAACGGTCGCGAAATAATATAGATATGACATCCCGCTTTGCACGTGTACGTACGGGCAAAGCGGGGTATCATTTCTTATTTTTTTGTAAACGTTTTCAGGTCCTAGATATGTTTTAAGAACATAGTTTGAAAACATAAAAGTAGAAGCAAAAACATTTAGGGATCTTAATGTCCATATGATTCAACGAGATTTACTGCTTTAAAACGTAACAATGGACAGGTTTCTAACAAAGCCATTTGTTCCAAAGCGTATTACAAGCGACATGAGACTGTTGAATATATGACCGTTGATAAAAAAAATCAAGTAAAAGAATACACAATTGTTTACATTCAGTTATGCCATTCAATATGGATGCATTTTGTTTGTCTGAATGAAAACAAATTTGAGTACACGACGACTATGTAAGCTTGCGCACAAAGTTGTCCCATAAGAAACCTGTCTCATTTTGTAAAGTATACGACAGTTTTGCTTCATAAGATAAGTTTTATATAAATGTGACCCGTCACGCAAAGAGGGACCATCTCGGAACTTTTTAAAATAAATATTTGAAAAAGAGATTGGGTCCAGCGTAGGAAAACCAGAGGTCGCATTTTAATAACTTGTTCGCTGGAAGGTAGATTGAACATTCTAGAGTCAGAAATTAAGCACATTTGGAAAAGTTTTGACCCTAGTCAGTCTGCGCAGTCCGCGCAGTCTGACCGGGGTCGAAACTATACGCGCTGCCCAGATGGTCCCTTTTCGCGTGACGGGTCACATATATATATATTAAAGTACTTTTCGATTTCGCGGATGTATTAAACTTAAAAAAAAAAGAAAGAAAACCAAACTAATCATACATGTGTAAAATGCGATTCGCGTATTCATGCCGAGTGATAAGGTTTTTAGTTTCATACCCCCATGCTAAAAAGAAAGACCAACCTCTTCATGCACATTCTTTAATTGAACAACAAACTGCTCATACTCAATTCTGACTTGCTTCTCTGTCACGATTAAGTCCTTCAATTCACTGATGAAGTTCGGCTTCTGGTATATAAATTGACATGTCGACATACGTATGTAAATTTGGAGGAATACTTGAGGAGGCGTGGTCATAACTAAATCCTGAAAAAAAAACAGCAAAAATGTGTCATATTTATATACTGTCATTTCTTTTCTAAAAGATGGTCTAAAATTGGTCATTTACAGTATAGAGATAAAATTGCTTGAAAACATTTTCCTTTCACAATTGCTGTTATGGAGCGGCTATTTATCCAAGAAAACTTCCTTTTTTATGCTTTTTTTACTACACCCGGTATTGACTGTTGATTCATAGGGGGAGGAGCAACTGTTTATTCCCCGAAACACTTTTACTTTAGTAATTTTATCTACGCTGGAATTGACTGTTGATGAATATGGAGGGTTCGACGGTTCATTTCCCAAAAACTTACTTTTGTAGTTTTGACTAAGCTGGTATCGATTGTTGGAGAATAAGGAGGCGGTAATGTCACTGGATGTCTGAGGGTGAAAATGGCTGGAGTTGACGAAGGTTCGGGAGTCTCTGGGTTGATATTTGGTTTTTCGGTCGCTAAAAGTTATAACGATTTTGAAGAGATGAATATATAATTTCAGATCTACAGAGATCGAGTTGCAATATGATCAACATTAAACTCTATAAAAGTTAAGTCATATTCTGATATAGATTTTTTTGTCGTTTTCGTGCTGTTTAGATTGACAATGCTTCTATTATGAACTCAGTGAAAATGAAACTCACGAAATTGCATCATCCAAAATATACGACAATCGGTACGTTAACATTAACACTTTGAATGATAACTTATAGACATTATGATTTGAAGAATAATCGAAGATCAGTCTCACGTTTTTGAATCCCGTGTTTCTTCGAGGTTATTCTTTGTGAAGCTGTAGTTCTATCTGGTAATTTCATTTTCGTAGACGGGCCAACAAATAGAACACGAAGAGATGTTCGGTTGTTTGTAGATTGTAAAATCGTCGTTGATGAAACGAAGGAGGTAGAACTTCTCATTGTTTCTGCAATATAAATTGAAAACATTGACGCACGCAATAGTAGCAAAAGAACGTGTTTTAAATCTAGTGAAAAGGGAATGGGGAACAGTTACATTACTTATGTTACTCCAATACATATAAACCTACATGAATGTTCATTTAAAACTGGAAAATTAAAGAAAAATAGGTCGACGGATTAAAAAAAAGTCTGAACAACAGAAATGAAGATTAGAAAATATGCATATCGCAAAATAAAAATTATATCGTTTGTTATACAACAAACGGCGATTCTCGGTTGCTGAAGTATGATGGTAGTAGGAATATAAAACGAAAATTGAACCTGTTTGTAATGTCGAACCAAGATCAGTGAGATCTGGAAGTGATTCTTCTCGTGATGCTGGAGCTATTTCTGTGAACCGGGGAAGTTCATGACTTGGAACTAGAGTTGACACAGAAGTTCCACCAAGGCGACGACTTGTTTCTCCATGGTCTGTTTGGTCTCCAATATCATCCTTTGTTGAATACAGAGCATAGTCAGTTGAACGACTTGGAGTTATAGGCGTACCTTTTGCAGTTGATTCAAGAGAAACAGATTCACTACTAAAGATGATCTCAGTGTTTGAATTTTCAAGAAACTGTTCAAATTCTGAAAAAGGTGATGTCAATTGAGGAAACTGTGTCATTGATGGATCTAGTAGGAAAATATCGGTAGAGCCATCCACGATTTCAGTTAGTAAAGCATTCGTTTGTAACTGAAAACTTCCGGTACTATAATTTGGCTGGCTTGTACTGACGCTATCCACATCGGTCGTTGTCATTCCATCTGCTTTGGACATTTCTTGGACACCCGTGATCGTATCCGTCATACGATTAATGTATGGCGATGTTATAGATGAAAACTCAGGAATATAAATATAAGTTTTCGTTTGTTCTCGTCCATTGGCTACATTTTCTTGAGTACGTTGAAAGCGTTGAACTAAACTTGACATTGTAACGTCGCTCGGCGCTGTTGGTTGTAAAACTATTTCTGTCGTTGAATGTTCAATTGAATTTTGCAGATTTATTTCTGAAACGATTTGTGAAGAAAAGTGTTGTTCTTGTGAGTTTGATTTACAGTTTATAGGTCTTGTCTTGTCTATGATGTCCTTTAGAGCGCCAACATTTTCATCTGGATCAATCTCAGTACCATCCATTCCGCTAGCTTCATCAGTTATCACGCTGTCATTGCATGAGTTTTCAGAAATACTGAATTCATTCTCTGATTCTGTGTGATCTCTATTCAATGACGCATTTCGATGTTCGATGTTTGATGCATCACCTTCATTATTAGACCTAGTTATATTATTTCTATGGAATTCTTCAGTTTCAGAATCACCATTGCCGGGTTCAAATTCTCCCGTTCTGTTGGATGTTAACTCGTCTGTGTTTATTGGTGGTCCTGTAAACTGTCTTCGATTGGTAACAGGTGATGGTATTATATAGATTCTTTGGGATGTCGTCAAACTACCTGTTGAAGGAGACGTCGCCGTAGCACCCTGGATTGTTAAACGATTTATCTCGTTTAGATGGCTGTGTTCTACATTCTCGTGTTCAATAGAATTATTTGTTTTGGGGATTTCTAATGGGACATCAACACCGTGTTGTTCAGATCCCTCACCGTGATTGTCATGTTCTATCATACCTGAATGTTCATGATGAAGATTAACCGTTGGAGCTGTTGATGAGTTATTTGAATTCCCGAGAACGGTTTCTGGTTCAATATTCTCACCAGGACGTCGCTCGTAGGGAATGATTCCATTATAGCTTAATGTTACACCGTGAACAACTGAGCCTTCCTCGTCACGGTTATGATTCTGTGGTTGCTGCTCTGTACTTGATGTGTCGTTGGCTACTTCTCCGTTAGAAATTTGATTACCCGGGTTCTCAGATCCTATCCCGTTAACAAGTTCATGTTCTCCGTTTTGCAAGGATATCACGTTGCCTAGATTTTCTACATCCAGACCCGGCTCTAGTAGAAAAGGTTCGTGTTGCTCTGAAGGATTTTGAGTTATATTATTACCCCTATGTCTTTTTATTGGTTCTTCAGTTACATGCCCATTATTCAACGATGCATCTAGTAGTAAATGAACTTCTTCCCGTGATACTCTTTCATTTTCAGGCAATTCTCGTCTGCCTGGAGAACGATCACTACTTGGTGCAGGCTTTACCGTTACTTGATCCTGAGTAACTGAATTACTATTAGACATGGTAACATGGCCCATTTCATCTGTTGAGGAAAGACTAAGCCTTCGTATAGTTGTTTGCTCTTGCTCTGGTCCCATTACATGTTCGCCATGTTCAAGACCATGCAGATCGACCTGTTGTTCCTCGTGATTATGTTCACCATACTCTAGATCACCTTGTCCCGTTTCAACATTTTCATCAGTTGCTCCATCTCCGATGTTTTCCTCCAAATTTGCAATTAACCGGTTATTTTCGTGTTCATCCCTCCCATCAGATTCATGCTGTTCGTCTCTTGTATGTAAATTTCGAGATTGCTCTTCGTGCAAATCATTTATAACTGGAAGCTGAATTTGTTGGCGTTCATTTGATAGATCAACAAGTTGTTGATGAGAACCATTATTCAATGGATGACTTTCGGCTTGGAGAGGTAGATCTATGTTGGGAAGACCATCTTGACCATCTGAAAAGTCATCCTAAAACGAAAAGGCTGATATTAAATTGCTATCGCTGCATTATGTTTTACATGTTATCTTAGTTTTTTAAAACAAATTACGAAATAATCAATCAGCATCTGGATAAATTGTTAAAACAAAACTCGCTTCTGTTTTTTTTTTAATTCATACAGTCAAACCTGTCTTAAGCGAGCATCCAAGGGACATTCAAAAAGCGCTTGCTTAAGACAGGTCCTTGCTTAATACAGGTCAATTTCGGTACAAGTGGTTCATTTGAGAACTTGGTGCCCATTTGCTTAAGACAGGTTGCTTGCTGAATACATGTGGCCACTAACACAGGTTTGACTGTACTTTTGCCGTCTGTTCAAGAAATGCTGGTTTGCTGACGTTGCGGATAAGCTTTCGTAAAAGTATTTTTAATCAATACATCAGTTTTTTTAATTCATACTCTTTCAGTCTAATCAAAAAATGATTTTCTGGTGTAATAGATAAGCTTTCGTAAAAGTATTTAATCAATACATCAGTTGTTTTTAATTCATACTCTTTCCGTCTGATCAAAAATGTTTTTCTGACTTGACAGATAAGCTTTCGTAAAAGTATTTAATCAATACATCAATTGTTTTAATTCATACTCTTTCCGTCTGATTGCGAAATGGTTTGCTGACGAGACAGATAAACGTTCATAAAGATATTTAATCAATAGAAATAGTTTATAAAAAACAGAAACAAAACAAACCAGTTGGTGCTCACTAGCCAGTAATTCGCCATTGTTCACATCTCGCCCATGCCTTTTCTGCACCGACCTTCCATAACAGCAATTAACCAGTAATGCCACTGAAAATTTAGTGAAGTGTGTTTTGGAAAAAAAGGGACCATCTATGACGTAAGAAAGATATCGATACCAATGAGCATGGACAAACCACACACACACACACACTTACAGTTAATCACATCATAATGGCATTCATCATTGAAATTCACTAGCTCAGCGCAACATACATTCATTCCAAACGCTCACTCCGACATTAAAAACGTTTCTAATTTTTCATAAATGTTTCGAAATCGTTCACAATGAGCAACATTTCAATCAAAACGTTCAAATGTTTGTAAGATTTAGTTCATAAGCATTGATTTTAAGTGCCTTATAAAAGAACGCAAATATTATTAAAGGGAGGTAAATAACGCTGGTTAATTTCGTCTAATTGGACGTTTTTGCTCGAACGACCGCCTCTATTAAGCGACCACTTTCTTTCAGTGACCATTCTCTAAACAAATTTACCAATAGCAAATCCTTTTATATGGTTGACGTTTACGTTCTTATTTCATTTACGTTGAATATAACGTTGTTGGTAGCAATAAGAATCGCCCCATTGAGACGATTATAATGAGTTCCAACAACGCATAAGTCAACGATAATTATGCAACAGCTAGCGAAAGCAATAATTATTTTTCCTAGCTTTTTAGCAACCGTCTTTTAGTGGCCCCTTGCGGGGTGGCTTAATACAAGATTAACTATAGGCCTACCTCAAATTAAAAGAAGACGTAAACAATATCTTACCTATCAAAACGACCAAAGAAATCCTCATTTCATCAAATATCATTCAGTAAAGTCTGTTGACAATATGGACCTGGTTGGTTCTTTCATCTGCAAACAGTAATGTTTTGTCTGTAAAGTGTTCCGATTTTCTTAAAGCTTTATATTCGTACCTTCATAAAAAAAAAATTCGAGTATGCATAAATTCCAATGTGTATGTTTGGATATAAAGTACATGTACTTAAAGTTCTGGTTATACTGCGCATAGAATATAAAGAAAAATCAAGACCTCGCAAAAGCCTTTTTATAACATTTGTATACTCACAAAGTTTAGAACTGTTGAAAATGTTTTCGGTGTGGACGATGTTTCATAAAGCCCTGAGACGTTGCCATGTATTTTATTTGAAATGAATGAATCTATAAGTATTTCTTTGGGCGGATCTAAGTGTGAGAATAAATCCACAAACCTGCCCTGCGTTCAGAATGAAAACTTTAGCGAAGCGCTTTCGAAATGATACCTCGCTTTGCACGTATGTGCACGTGCAAAGCGGGGTATCATCTGAAACGCTTTTACATGCTGAACACAGGGCTGAAAACACATTTTGATAACGCTATTGTTCAAGAACCATCTCTAAGGAAATACACTCCAAAAAGGCCAATGCTTTTTTTTTGGTCGAAGGTAATAAGTGTCGGTTGGTTTCAAAGCGATTGAACTTGAATGGTGGAGATAAATCATTCACAAAGGAAGTTAGAAAAATGCAGCTAAGAAATTACACCGGAAATGTTATTGAAAAAAGAAATGTAAATGGACTCCCGATTTTAAATTCAACATGTGTGGATGAGGTATTTTGACATTCCATTTTAGAATGAGGAATGTTTCGCGAGTTGTGGCTTTTTTCTATCTTTAGAACTGTATGGATGATTAACTACTGATGTCAATGGGTCAATATGATGAAAGTTGAATTTTTTGTTGGTTGTTTTTTTTTCCGTTTTTCTTACAAATTACGATTTCTATTACTTTTGAAATTGAGGGTACTGTCTTTTTATTCCTTCTTGAGGACTTCCCGATGAAAGATCTTATAAATAGAAAATAGACAAGGTATGTAAATCATAATTGTTTTGAAAGGTAAAGTTTAAAATTAAATTGGAATGCGAAATTTGCAAAAAGAGAAGAAATATTAGGGGCCGCTTAGAACTTAGAACAGTGTTAAGGATTAAACTTTCAGGGTACTTTATTTTTGAATGTACTGTATTGCAATGCACGAGCGATTTTTTAAATAAGTATTAAATGTACAAAGAGAATACTTGCGACTATAAGGTTCACTTGATAAATATGATGCTGATAGTAGTCTCAATAACCAAGGACGATGTTCTTTTCAGAAACTACATAACTTCGTGGCTTCTCGTTTAATTATTCCATAAGTTATAAGTTTTAGTGTAAAAAAAATTGTTACTGTTTTGATCCACGATGTTAAATTATATGATATAAAGAGATCATCACTTGTAAATGATATTAGGTCGTATTGTACTTCATTCCTCGATTTTCTTTTCGACAAGGTCAGGTTTCCACCGACGACCAACAAACCACGCGTGGTACTGATTAATAATGATAATGAAAAAAATGTAATTTAAATACGAAAACTTGCACATCTACAATGTGTCTATAGATATGTATAAGTGTCTTTTGTTGTATTGCAATTCATATATCTGTTTTTCATTCTTACTATGTCATTTGATGTTTCATGTAATATTTGATTGTATATATACGAAGGGTGTTCCAGAAGTTCGTGGACTAACGCCATATCTCAAAAACTGCTGATCATACGAAAATATAAATCATATCATTTTATTGAGCTTTCTTTTCTCTGCTCGCAAACCAAATTTAATCTACGTTGTTGACGTCGACATATTTAAAACACATACTGTACATAGAGGATATTGAATGAGTGGTCATTGAATACTGAATTTATTAAACGAGTCATCTATAAACAGATAAAAACGAGGCTGCGCCGAGTTTTTATCTGTGTTAGATGACGAGTTTAATAAATTCTGTATTTTATGAGCACAAATTTTATATTCTGTTTATAATATGACCCGAAGTCTAGCGAAAAGTCGTCAAAATTCTTGAAATTCAACGTTTCAATTTTTCGCGAAACTTATAACGCCGTTTAAAAATGACGTCACAAAACATAGATTATGACGTCATTTTCGCAGTTACAAAATAGCGTTGCTATTCGTTCTGAGCTCATTTGCATAGTTATTCCACTAGTGTAATAACACTCGTGTGATTTCAAAAATATTCAACGGGTTTATATTACTACCGCGACGTAGGTCATATTATAATTGGGATTTATTCAATAAGACTTTACCAAATTTCGATTTGCTACAAATAAACTCTAAATGCGCCATTATATAATCAATTTCCGGGTGACAGGGCTTTAACATTAACTATAGTAAAGTGTCTAAATGGCCTGGCAATATGTTAAATAATTCAGTAAGAGGTTTTTACAAACATTTGATACGTGTCCTTCTTCTGATGCCAAAATAAAGTTTTCTGGCAATCGAATTTTTTACAGTTGCTTGTTTTCATTTTTTATAGTGAAAATAATATAGTTTTGGCTCTTAACAAGGTGTCAGTGACGATTCTTTCGATCAACTGCTCTCATTGTGTATCAATTTCTGTAACAAAAGACAATCCGACGTTATCTTTCTGACGTCCTTGTTGCTGTATTTTTTGTACCACCTATAATAATAATAATAATAATAATAATAATATATCTTTATTTAACGATGGTAACTTGTTAAGACATCATTACAAAACAACTTCATAATGATTAACTTATTTACAATAAGGCCTTCAAACAACAATTATGTAAATAATCGACTATATTGGTCATCAATGTATTAATATCAATGTATGTATTCTTTTAAGGAAGCGTGTTTCAACCAATGAACTTATCCGGAAATACCATTTTGTCTTTATAGAAGTAACATGCGAAAACCTAAGAACTGTATTTGAGTGTTAGGCAATATAATTGAGGCTACAGTCACAGAATGTGTAAGCGTTAAAGATAAAAATTACTCTTTGCGCCGCTGCACGTTATGTATGTCTCTATGGCAACGCCTGATGAGCGCGTTATGTGAATTAATGGGATTAAAATGTTATAAACTTAAACCAACTCTAATCGGTCACTTAAATAAAGTACGAAAAGTATTGCCTAATAATGTTGAAGATGCAAATGTTTGTTGAGATCTGATAGCCCGTTCACTTGGTAGATAGCGAAACCAAAATTCAACGAAAAAAATTCCAGGGAAATCAATTTAACTTGCATGAGAACATCGGTACCCCCAATTTCAAAATTAACATTGGTGGGTGGGGTAAATTTAACAAATTCAACGCGGTTACGCAAATGAATCACTTAAATAATGTTTTCTTTACGTTTTCCCAGTCTGCTATCTCTAAGGTATCCAAGGATAAAGATTTTTAACAACATAACAGTATTTCTTCGACTGAAATTTTTAAAAAAAACTTCCTGTGTTAAGCGAATTTTGTGACTTTTTCAAAGTAGGGTTGATGTCTTCTTTTGTCTACTTTAATCGTTCTCTCAGTCCCTTTCAAACAATTCTTTTACCAAAATCCTCGAAATTGATTTGTCTTTGCATGAAAGTAATTTTCTGTTCAATTATTATCTTGTTAATGTGTTGAAAATTACGGAAGACTATTACTGCCATTTTAACTTAGAACTTCGCTATTAGAACTTATGACTTAGAAGTTAGAACTTATAACTTAGATATTAGAACTTACAACCTTGCAGACATTTTAGCGCGGAAAATGATGGCTAGGCATGTGACATTGTGTAAACACTGGAAATTTATGCCCTTTTAGCATCTAGCCTGGCTAATGGAAAGAAAAACAAGACGAGCCAAGTTAAAATGCAGCAAGGTAAGAGATTGTTATGCTTATATTTAGAAATATTTGTGATCATAATAAATGTATTCAATCACAAGGTCTTGCCAGAGACCAACCGGGTGCACATTGTCTAAATTGTCCTGACTGCCTGTTCTTCCCTAAGAAATGGGCCATTAGTATTGATTTGCAAGGGATTGAATTTCGTATTTCACATGAGTAATACTGGCGACACTGCCTTTTTGTTGGTACCATTTTAAGAGAACCAGTCTATATCAAGGTCATTTATCAAGGTCAAATATGCGGAAATATAATCTTTGAGACCATTTTCACTTGGGATTTCAATACAGGATTAAAGCATTGTATATTGAAATAAGCAGTGAAGGGGACTTCGGGGTTTAACAAGCGTTGGGTTTTTTTTTTCATAGAATTCGACCAGCATTTAGTTGTTGAAAAGTATATTAATGGGGTCATTCATTGCTTAATGGATAGGTTGTTAGACCAGCATCCTGAGATATTGTTCCGATTGCCAACCACGTCACTAGAAATGGAATATTCTGTGATGTTTCACACGAATGTATCCGTTGAAAAGGAGGAGTTTTGTTAACAAGAAAGTTTACATTTAGGTCCCTTTTTTCTATGACGCTGTATAAAATCACTAGACCACATCAATATGCATGTTGTCACCTGATGTAATTACTAAGTGAAATTTTCATTAACTTCCATGCATATATGAAGAAGTGTTAAAAATGCATCTTTTCTCATGACGCTCAATCGATCAATTTTTTTTCAAATGAGCAATTATTGTGATGAACCAATCATTCCGAGCAAGTTTGAAAACAATCGTATTAAACTGTGGATTGTTAATCAGGATTTTCTGACTAGATTTTCATTCTACCCCTTTTCCTGTGACGCTTGTCAGATTTGGTCCATTTTGAAAGGAATCATCATTGTATAAGAACATTCCGAGCAAGTTTGAAGATAATAGGATGAAAACTTTAGACCATAAGGAAGGTTTTTCTTATTGAATTCTAATTAAGCTGCTTTTCCCACGACACTTGACGGATCGGACCCATTTTCAAAAAAAAAAAAAAAAAAAAAAAAAAAAAAAGATACTTGTGATGGTCCAATTATTCTTACCAAACTTAGTCAGTCTGATGAAAACTATGGTCTTTAGAGCGTGAACGAAGATTTTCTAATTAAATTTCTATAAGACTTATTTTCCCATGACGCTTGACGGATCTAAGACATTTTCAAAAGGAATGATCATTTTGATGGTCCGATCATAGTGACCAAGTTTGGAGACAATCGGATAAAACGGTGGACTCTAGAGCAAAAGTTAACTGACGGGCGGACAGACGGTCAGACGGACGGACACCGAACGGGAAAACCGGTATCGCAATAGCTTTTTGGACCTTCGGTCAGTAGACTAAAAAGGGATGATGTAAAGTCTTCGATATTATTCTGCAAGTTCTTATTTATCAAACTAGCCGTATCTCTTTGGGTATCTCTGGCTATCCTATCTCATTTGAAAAGTTCCCAAGTCAAGGGAGCTTGTGATGCATCCAAATATATTCCACGTTACAAAAACAGTTTTATTTTCATTTTAATCAACTTTTCCTGTTTTATATCTATAAATGATCTCAGTAATATAGATTTACCCTCTGGCCATTATATTCATGTAACCTTAATGTCCCTCTGGTTTTGCTAAATTTTAAGATATGGTTATTCTTTATTTCAGGAACCTTTTTACAAAGACACCAGAAAGAAAGAACAATCAATGAGTACGCGGTCTTCATCCAGTTTATACATGTACTAACATACGAGGAAAGTTTCTGAAAAAATTTGCTTAGTAATGTGAATTTGACCTTTAAATGGTAGATGGAATAGATAACGGTGTCACTATAGAAGCATTGAAGCTAACGGGATTCTAACCACTACTCCTGCGAAATACATTTTTGTCGAGTAAAAAAGTCTGGACAATGACCTTTCAGAGAGTGGGTTAAACAGTGCCGAATTTGTCGTCCAAACAGTGATAATCGAACGCCAATGTAACTCATTTGAAGGATATAGTGCAAACAAAAATAAAGTATGATGAAGTGAAAGTTGCGTTCATATAATCAGTTTCAATTTTGCTAATGAACAACATGTGGTGAATGAACAATGGATGTATAGGAAACACCGTCCTCGATATCAAAACTCAAAATTGTCAAAATGTGTATCTTTAAAATGCAACCTAGCATATATACAAGTTTTTAATTGTGCCGCGGACGTCTACACTGCATCTACAGATCTCGATATTGTATTTACGGTTTACTGTTTGTAAGCTTGAGTCGATTAAAGGCTGCTACTCCCGCTAGAACGATATAAGTACATTCAACCAGGTACCCAACTTTTGAGGGGAAACCCAAAAGCTGGCTCAAAGAAAGCTGTCAAAAAGGCACGTAGACAGCTCAATAAGGATGTGTCTTTGTGGAACTTTTATTCCTCGCTAACACCGAGACTGTGATCGTGTATCATTAATATCTTACAAATAAATATATCAAGGGGAAAAACTGCTCGAAACTGTCAAAGACTTTTACCAATATAATTGAATCTAAACACTTGCAGATGATCATTATTCTTATTTATTTCTTCAAATATATTTGTCAAGCTACTCAATGTTACTATGTAAAATTCGGTTAGCCACTCACTATTCTACATGGCCCAAAAATAAGCATTCAATCTCTAATACGGTACAAATTGTAAGCAATTTCCTCTTTTACCAATAGTGTTTCCCAAGCTTAATATAAACGATAGTGAAATAACTAGTTATTTTAAAGTCAAGAAAGTGGAATCTATGAAGCTTAATTCTGTGAAAAGCCGAAATGTTACAGCTTTGATAGGGGCAGAGACAGGAATCAGCCTGTTTACTTATGCAGTCTGATCTTAATCCCTGTCACATGATATCCCTAATTAAACGAGAACAATTAAAAACGTGTTTCCATCAAGCATTACAAGGGATAAATTCATTACTCAAAAAATAAATGAAATAAAGGGAGTTGAATCTACCTTTCGTTTCAAGTAATGTTTCCTTTGAATTTCATATGTGATCACTACCAAGCTTGCCAAACTCTTGATTTACACAGGAACATTTCATAAACTTATAAAATAATGATTCTACATCAATTGATTTGGGGCATTATAATTTTATTTCGTTAACATGCTTGTTTCATTTCAACCGATTTGTTGATCAGATTTTCAATTTAGCAATAAAATGTTTATGGTATGCTGTACTCACAAAATTTCCAAATTCTCTGTTGATACAAAAAGCTAGATAACAGGTGACGTGGGCTTTGATCAGATAGCACATTTGGTAAAGCTTGTCTTGGCATACTTGTTAAATCACAGGAAGAACAAATTATTCCCAGTTCTAAATACTAATGATTCCTACAAGTCTCTAAAAAAATTGCTGTAGGGATGACAAAATTGATAGCAAATGTTGTTAACTTGGACCAGAGTGCATATTTTTGCTAGCTGATCTTTGTTTATTCTGCCTGAAATTCTGATGAAAAACGGAATTCTCTAGGTTTAACACTAGAATGCTTTTTAATATCATTATTACTATTATGATCGTTTCTTTTTGCAAATTAAAGCAAATTCTTTGCTAGGATGACAAATTAGATTACGTGTACTATTGACTTGAACCAGGCCTTTGGTAAGCTGATCATGCTACGTTCTGCCTGCCAACACTTTTATGTTAACTGAAATGTCTGAAAAGAATCCTCTATTAGGTTGACAACTTAGATACTAGTTACAGGTGGATTAGTCCCTGATCGTCTGTCCATCTGAGCAGGCTGATCAAAGTCTGTTCTGCCTGAGAAATCCTCAATCCAAAAAAAAAAAAAAAAAAAAAAAACTGAATGGCGAAACCAACAAATCTAACCAGTTATAAAAGATATTTTCTTTTGAAGAGAGGTACTACGGGTAGTATGGGCTGTACATTTTTACAGGCTGATAATGGTCTATTTTACCTGCTCAGGCTCATGGTAATTGCGAGTATTTAGTTTCTAGATTGTAGGGGTTGGTTAAATATTAGATCCAATATCCATGGAGGCTCTCTACTTGAAAACGAATTGTACAGTAGGTGGTGCAGATATGGATCAGACTGCACATCCAGGCGGGTTGATCGTGTTCGTTCTGGTCTGTCTTTTTTAACATCGAAGTGTACGTGTGTGCGTCCGTGCGTAAACTTTACTTACACATATTCTCCTCCAAAACCGATGGACAGATTTTGACGAAACTTGGTAGAAATGTTCCTTATGTGACTCTTTTCTAGACTTGTTTAAGACATTTTGACACCCCCCCCCCCCCCGAATATGGGCGTGACACGGCGGGGCTTATTTTCACTCTTAAATCTTAAAAAATCTTCTCCCGAACCAGTGCCACGATTTCTATGAATTATCTCATGAATGAGACTTGGCTGACCCTCTTCTTAAGTTTTCAAGAAAATTGAATTTATCCCCAAATATGAGCATGGTGGTGCTTATGTTGAATATATGAATCTTTTAAAAAAAAAAAAAATCCTCCACACAAACCACTGGCCCGATTTGGTCATGAATGGTCATTGGATGATCCTCTTCTAAAGTTTTTTCAAGAAATTTAGATTGAACCCCCATAAAAGGCGTGGCAGGGCAGGGCTTATTTTCACTTGATAAATCTTAAAAAAAAAAACTTCTCATCCAAAACATTGGCCCGATAACAATGGTCTTTGGCTTGAATGATTCTTTGGCGACCCTCTTCAAAAGTATTTAAAGAAATTTGGGTTGACCCCAAAATATTGGCGTGACAGGGTGGGGCTTATTTTCACGATATAAATCTTTAAATTTTCTCCTTCCAAACCTTTGGCCCGATTTCAATGAATCTTGACATACATGATCCCTGGGTGATGACCTAAAGTCTTCTCAACTTTCTCAAGAAATTTGTATCGACTAAGAATATCGACGTGGCATGGTGGTGCTTATGTTGAATATATAAATCTTTAAAGACCATGCCCTCCCAAACCATTTGTCCGATTTCAATGAAACTTAGCATGACTCCTTGGGGAACCCTCTTCTTCTAAAGTTTTTCAGAAAAATTTTGATTGGCCAAGAATACGGACGTGGCATGGTGGTACTTATGTTGACTATATAAATCTGTAAAAAATTTCTTCTCTCAAACCATTGGCCCGATTTCAAATATTATTGAAGAATTTAAGAGTCACCAAATGAATATTAATGCTATTTTTTGTTTGGTGTCATAGGTTATCTTAGAACTCCTACCAATCGATTTGAATAATATCAATGAACCTTAGTATCACTATTCCTTGAATGACCCTTTAGTATGATCTACTTAATGTAATCATCTTTATTTTAGTAATATTGTGGATAAAGCGAATACAGGCTAATGATGATTAAGTATTTTGATGCATTGTGTGCCAAACCCAAAAACCATTAAGAAATACTTCTTAAGAGACTTCAAAGTGTCGTTTGCAGTCAGAGTAAGCTTTGTTAAGGGAAATGTAGATGTGTTAAAGCCAATGGAGCGACACAGGCCCCCTCGGGACTCTTTTTGATCAAGCATACAACTGTGTTTGGGTCATGTCACGCGGCTAGACCCTTGTGTTCTCGAAACAAAGAAAAATATGCATATGAATAAATTCCTTTTTTAGCTCATTTGAGCACACAGTGTGAGGTAAAATGTTGTGGTCGGCGCAAGTGCATCAATTTCAATTCATTGGATATCCGGCGGTGGCACATATCCTTTCCTACGTGGGCGGGGGTCATACTGATAGTTCTGGTGCAAGAACTACCCGGAATTTATTGTAAGGTGCTCCAGCCTACACGATATGACTAAAAAAGCATTGGTAGAGGCCCACTATATAATATTACCAGCAAAATATGAAAGATGTCTGCCTTTTGGTTTCAAGAAGATTTTCCAAGACTTCCCAGTTTTTTTCTATGTCAAATGGGATGCATCTGTGCAGAGCCCAAATCAAACCCCAGGGGTATTATGTGATCACAATTGGTATTATGCTATATACCAAAATATAAAGGCTCTCTGCTTTATAATTTCAGAGAAGAAGATATCAAAAGACTTAGCACTTTCTTTTTATGTAAAATAGGAACGCCAGGATGTAGCCCCATTTTGACCTAAGGGATTTGATATGAACATACTTGATAAAGGCCCACTAGATTATGCTACCTACGAAATGTGAAGGCTTCTGGTTTCAGAGAACAAGATTTTTTTGAGATTTCGTAGTTCGCTTCTATGTAAAACAGGATGCGCCCTTGTAGAGCCTGGGTAGAGTATCAAATGCGACCCCGGATTCACGATATGGACAAACTTGGTAGAGGTCCTTTAAATGACGCCACATACTAAATATAAAAGCTGTCTGGCATCTGATTACATGGTAGAAGATTTTAAATTTTTTACTCTTTCTGTTTCTATGTAAAAAGGGATGATGTGCTCTTGCGCAGGCAAAATATGGGCCCAGGGTCATGATATGATCAAGCAAGGTAGGGGTCCACTATATTATGCTACACACCAAATATAAAAGCTGTCTGTGTTCTGGTTTTAGAGAAGAAGATTTTTAATGACTTCGCACTTTGTTTCTTCTAAAATGGGAAACGCCAGGGTGTAGCATAATTTAACCCCTGGGCTTTGATATGAACATACTTGATAAATGTCACTAGATTATACTACCTACTAAATGTTAAGGCTTTCCGCCTTCTGGTTTCAGAGAAGAAGCTTTTTCAAGGTTTTTGCTCTTTTATTGTGTTTCAAAAGGAATGCGCCCTGGTAAAGCCCAAATATGATCCCAGTGTCTTGATATGAACAAACTTGGTAGAGGTGCACTAGATGGTGCTACATACCATACAAGAAAGCTGTCTGACTTCTGGTTTCAGAGAAGAAGAATTTTTTAAGGTTTTCCTATTTCACCCTTTTTGTTGCCATGGCAACCAGAGTTCAAGGTGGATTTCATTTAATTAAACGCAATTGGTGAAACTTAACCCAATGATCATCCCTGCTAAGTTTCATCAAAATTGGCTAACCGGTTTAGGAGGAGAATATGTTAAAACTAGAACTGTCGCAGAGCGGACTTATATCCCCACAAGCACTTTGTCACAATGCAAGTGCTATTCTGACAAAGTGCTATTAGTGTAGGATGTGTTTGTAACAAATATTGAGGTCATACGCAGCATTTGCAGGTCACTTGGTTCTTTAAGGAGTCCGGAAACAAAAATTGAACAAAGGCGGACTGTGACCTTGACCTTATACCTGTATGACCCCAAAACGATAGGGCACTTCCTTGGATCATAAGCTACATTTGGATGAGGTTTCATGATTGTAGGTCACTTAGTTCTCGAGTTAGAGTCCGGAAACGAAAATTGAACAAAGGCTGACTGTGACCTTGACCTTTGACCTATGTGATCCAAAAACAATAGGGCACTTCCTTGGGTCATAAGCAACATGTGTACAAAGTTTCATGATTGTAGGTCACTTGGTTCTTGAGTTAGAGTCCGGAAACGAAAAGGTCTACGGACGGATGAATGGACGGACGGACGGATGGACAGACAGACAGACATGGTGAAACCAATATACCCCCCTTTTCTTCGTAGGTGGGGGTATAAAAATGTGGACGATGGACGACGTACGTCGCACGACTGACGACGGACATTGGACGATAACAATAGCTCGACCTAGTCACTTCGTGCTTAGGTGAGCTAGAAAACGTATATAGCAGCGTTTCCCTGTTCAAATTAAACGAACAAATCAGTCAAATAACGGCGATTAGATCACCTTACCATTGATTCCTAATATTTCTATAACCAGGACTACTACGACATCAGTTCCTATTATTCAGCTGTTAATCCCAAGTCCCCACGAATATCCATGAATCGGTGCATGGCAAATGTCGGAGAGGATTTGCCACCGCCGAAGATCGAACCGGAGACACCGTGATTTAGAGTCCAGGTCGTTCCGGAGATAAGAACGTGGTAGAAATCAACCGGTTAACATATATAAAAGCTAGCTGCTGTTGGTTTCCGAGGAATGTTCAACCTTTCCTAACATATGTTACCCATACAAAATTAATTGATGGATTTTCGTTTTTGAACAAATTTCGTAGAGTTTCTTCCAAGTAACATTTCGGCAAAATTCATCAAAGATTAATCTACCTGTTGATTTGAAACATCGCATGGTGTACTAAGGACATTGTACGACAAATTTTAGTTCATGTTAAAAGTCATCTTTTAAGAATGTGGATCCATAATAGTCCCGCAGCAACTGGGAACTCATGACTAATCACATTTTTAACCGCGGTATCCTAATTAAATGATTACAAAGCTCGGGTTAACACTGTTAAAGTTCATTACTTCCGAAGCGGAGCTATTATTGGTCTACTGCCTTAAGTTGCAAAAGTTGGCTTTGTCATTGCTTATCTCGATTATAAGGAATATTGAATATTTTCTTCGGCAAATGGAATACTTTCTATGTTTCTTTTCGTAGAGCAGCACACTTTTTATATGAGTATATGGGAGGTCGTTTTTTCCAAGTTCACCACGGTGGCTGTGTGTTTGTTTCATTCGGCAAGATATTTCAGAACCCTGTCCTTGTGCTGTTCATACCAATGAAGCTCATCGAGAGACCTGTGACTTAGGCGTAGTACAACTTGAAAACTTACAAGGTTTCGAGACACGCGTCTTGTCTCTAACGGCGTATGGTTGTTTTTTCTAACTTTGATGAGCATCGGATGGCCCAGCTTCTTTAACATGGTAAAAACGCTTCAGTTAAATGCGTTCAACTGAAGTTGAGAACGCAGTATGTTATTCGTGACAAAAAGTCCATTAAATGAAATATACAGTCTATGGTTTTAAAGGCGACCGCATTAGTTTTCAGTTATTAAAAGTTTACTTCGAATCTTTTAATTTGTCGTAATTAAATTAAACATTTCAATTTTCTGTTGATTCATATATTAGCCTATCTTCACTATCATTCACCCACACGATCAATAATATTTTCAATCGCTTAGACTGACAATAGTATTGATAGTACAAGGGCGATTTTGAAGATAGATTCATTATTATTGCTAATAAAATTGATTGCATACTGATCGCTTACAACGTGTTCTCGTTTTTTTTTCTTCTTTTTTTTTCACTAAATGAGATACTACTTTCTTATTGTTCATTTTCCTAAAATTTTCACCATAATAAGATGAAGATATACATTTGAATAATCAAAAAACACTCCATAAACACTCGCTTTCATTTCAATCTATTAGAGACACACAAGGGCAACATTTTGGTGCCTCTCAGCATGACTCCATGACAAATTGTTCAAAATTCCTGCAAGGTTATAAGTTCTAATATCTAAGTTACAAGTTCTAGCTTGTAATTCATATGTTCTAATGGCGAAGTTCTAAATTACATCTTAGA
Source organism: Fragum whitleyi (assembly GCA_948146395.1). Lineage (NCBI taxonomy): Eukaryota > Metazoa > Mollusca > Bivalvia > Cardiida > Cardiidae > Fragum > Fragum whitleyi. Next base: position 27,937,259 of record OX411543.1, on the reverse strand, counting down.
AATTACAACTAAGAACTTGAAACTTAGATCTTAGACCTTATAACTTAAAACTTAGGAATATTAACTTAGAAGTTAGATCTTAGAACTTACAACTCAGAGCTTAGAACTTATGACTTATAATTTAAATCTTAGAACTAAAAACTTAGAGCTTATAACTAAGAACTTAGAAATTAGAAATTACATATTAGAACTTAGAATTTATAACATATGCATTTGAATGTAAAAGTAGCAAGTTCAACTCTGAATATAGAATAATCCATCTATCTTTATCAAATTATATTACAGTTTTCGGTGCATATAAATGATAAAAAAACACAATTACAATTACAAGTATTAATAATATTTAAATCATATCACGACTCAAGAGGAAATAATTCTGATAAAAATTCCTTGTGGAATCAAGCAAACTTACATACACAAAATATTGAACTAAATCAATAAATATAAGGTTAGACTTAAACCGATAAATGACAAGCCGTTTCCACGGATAGTAGGATGGGGCGAGGAAGAATTATCCATTATAAACCACCACAAAAAATAATACTGAAAGTCACCATATTATAACTTATATTTTTCAAACTCAATCAATATCAAACAACTTAAATGAAATAAAATTATGTTCATACACTGTACACATCATATTGTTTTTTTCATTAGCTCGGCAAATTTGGGAGAAAATCCGAGGTTTTGCTTTAGCCTTGGTGTCGTCATCTTTGCTGTCGTCTTACGAAAACTTTGACATTTTGTATATCTCTGGCTCTTCTGAAGGTATCCACTTGAAACTTGGCACATCTGTTCACCATCAAAAGAGCAAGCTATACAATCAAGGGGGATAACTCTAGGTGCATTTCGTGCAAAGTATTTCCCTTTTTCGTCGACGATCCAGCACTCAATAGCCGAGCGTAGGCACCCATGGATGGTACTCTTGTTAATGTAAAGCTTACATTATATGTCATATATCACCTTGACAAACACAATTGAAGAAATTGAAACAGATATATAGGTATAATAATTCCCTTCAAATTTTTTGATTCGAAGATATGGGTTAAAGTCTTTGACCGGATCACGTAGTTTTTGCTTTATTACATTTATTTAAGATATTTACAATACACGATTTCATCCCAGCCTGAGTGTTAGCGAGGAGTTCCTCTAAGACACATGCTTATGAGCTGTCTTGTCTACATGCCTTTTTGGTAGCTTTCTTTGAGTCAGCTTTTATTTTCCTGTAAAGTGGGTTATCTAATCGAATGTACTTATATCATAATCTCGAGGGTATTACTATTTAACTCACTCAGGTTTACAAACTGTTTTACGATTTTGAGATCTGTAGATGCAGTTTGGCGTTCCCCTGCAGTATATATGCTAGGCTTAAGGATAACATTTTGGCATTTTTATGATATATTGGCAAATTCTTCCGTTATAGTCATTGTTCATTAATCCCATGAAAAATAGGCCATCCTTGTTCATTTGCGAAATTAAAAAAATATATATAAATACACCTTTCACTATATATCTTTCTGAATTTTTGTTATCAATACATCCTCTTCCTCATTCGCTTGTACAATGTTGGACGACATATCTGGCACTATCTAGTCAACTTTCTGAAGAATCATTATCGAGACTTTTTTCTTCGGAAGAAATTTCACGGGAGCAGTGGTTCCAATTCCTTTTTATTTTTTTTGCTTCTACAGCGACACAGTAATCTACTCCATTTACAGGTCAAATGCATATTACTAAGCAAAGTTTTTGGACATTTTCCTCGTGCGCAAGTACATAAGCTGGACGAAGACCGTTGTACTCATTGAATGTTTGTCTCTTTCTGGTATCTTTGTAAAAGAGTTCCTGAAAGAAAGAATAAAACATCTCTTGTAATTTGTGAAAAGCTTAACCAGAGGTACATTAAATGGGTAGCATTCAAATGTCTCCTTTACACTGAGGTCATTATTGGATATCAATAAGGATACATTGAAAAAACATAAAAACAAAAAAAGCAAAAAAAAGCTGTTCCTGTTAAGTGGAATGAATTGGATGCATCACCAACCCACTTCACCAAGAAAACATTAAAAAGACGTCTTCTTTACATTTCAGAACTTGCAAAGAAATATCGAAGAATTGTGTTACATATCCCCTATTTCTTTCTTAACAAAATGTATTGCATTTTTTAAACTTCTATATTTTGAGCTCGGATGTTTTGGAGAATATGCAAGGTATTGCTATTTATAGCCTTGGTGTCGTCCACGTAGTTGTTGTTGTCGTCCTCGGAGAGCGAAAAAATTGAGTATGTGTACTCATTCACTTGCAACTTGGCGCAGATTTAAAACAGAGCAACCTATGCAATCATGAAAAATATATGTAACTGCGTATAATGGAACTTGCTATACCACAAAAGGAACTTCATAAACACTCTGTTTGGGATAAATGACGAACAGCTCCAATTGAATTGAAATAGGGCATTTAGTATTATGCCAAAACTATTTAGAATAATTAGTATCAAAATACAGTTAAAACAAAATGCTGTAGTAACGGAGTTTATCCCATTGTCTTTTCAACATAGATTTTTTTGTCATCTATCCAGCACTGAAAAGCAGAGCTAAGGCATCCGTAGGCGGCGCTTTTGTTAAAAGTCTTAGGAAATAATTTGCAACCTACTAAATTTTGATGAAAACTCAAACACCTTTTAAAAGAGGCTTTTTTGCACGAAGATTCTTGTTATATAGAAAATAACGTAACTATGATCAAAGCCAATAAAAGCCCTATCATTTGGTCTTTATAGATCAACGTCCTTACCGGATCCAAAATAATGCTATTGAAAAAAACGACCTATCCATTGAGCAATGAACGACCCCATATTACTAACCCAACTAGTACATTTCTTATAAACTATAGTCCCCCCCCATGACGGCTATATTTTAGAAACAATGGCTTGATACTATATGGAAATCTGTAGTGAAACCAATTTCAGAGTTGAACATTTCCACATATTTGACCATGATAAATGACCTTGAAATTGAATGATTCCAATGAAAATGGAACCAACAAAAAGGCCGTGTCACAAGCAATGCTCACGTGAAATATGGAGACTCTATCCATAACCTATAAAAAGTTGTGGCCCATTTTTGTGACAGAAATTTAGACAATATGCCCCCCTGTCCATCAAAGCAGGCATAAAAAAACCAACGAATGTGAAAGGGTCCCTTAATATTTTATACATGTAGGGTGATTTTTTTCTGATAAAGTAGGCCAGACGCAAGACCTTGTCTTTGAAGACATTTATTATGATCACAAGTATTTCAAAATATAGACATAACGATCTCTTACCTGGCTGCATTTTAACTTGGCTCGTCTTGTTGCTCTTTCCAGTAGCCATGCTAGATGCTAAAAGGGTATAAATGTCCAGTATTTACACAATGACACATGTCTAGCCATCATTTTCCGCGCTAAAATGTCTGCAAGGTTGTAAGTTCTAATATCTAAGTTATAAGTTCTAACTTCTAAGTCATAAGTTCTAATAGCGAAGTTCTAAGTTAAAATGGCAGTAATAGGCTTCCGTAGAAAATAGAGGAACAACAAGTGACCGATTAGAAGTTGGTTTCAGTTTACATTTACTCCTTGATGCTTGATTTTCATCATATGCTGATTTCAATGATTTCTGTTGAACAGTCATCGAGATATAAGGAAAGTCCACGGACTTTTGGAACACCCATCGTATATAATATGAAAAATATCTTACGATGATGGGGGAATTGACAATGATTGTCGAGGCTCTGCTGAGACAATTATCAATTCACAAAACCGAGAAAGATATTTTTCACACAATACACTAAGTACGTACTATATTTATTCTTTAACCTCTATTTGTCATGTTTTTGACGATGTTTCTAACAGAAATGCAAGTTTCTATGAATAACCGCATTATTTTATTGATCTAAAAATATCCATGTTATATCATAAAAATATCATATGGGCTGTAATCACACGGATCATTTGTATAGTTTTAAGATAAATTTGTATACTCTCCAACTTTTTGAGGCAATAAAGAAATACTTCTACCACTCATGTATGAACCCTCTTTGCGTATTCGTTGTGGCTATGTTTTATAGTACAACCGCGGTATTCGAAAACGCGGGAAAATGTGGTATAGCCAGTGGTAGGGTGGACTGAACTAAAATTTAACAAGCGTGAGATAACGGTACTTAATTTCAAATGTAATTACCCATATACTGATAGAGTAAAGAAACTCATCAAGAAAAACAATTTTTTCTCCCCGTCGAGATTCAATATTTTTTGTCGTTTCAATCTTAGTTTCTTCATGATGAGGTCGGTTTCGAAAGCATGTTACTTACGCTTTGACACATGACGTTTGCAGATGTAATTCAAAGATGGTTAAAATGCCAGTAGTTTTGTGTTTCTGTGATCCTTCAGTATAGTTAAAAGACGATGACAGCAAACAATTCGTTGGTCCCAATTTCTCTTTATTAAACTCGTCGAAAGTTTGTATATAAACATTCAGTTATAGACCTGCAATTTCAAGTGAGTGATCAAAGATCAATTTTACATTGAAAATGATAGGAGATAACGGTTTCTCGAACCTCACTCTTTCTTGCGGAACTATAGTATGGTTTATAGGTGTATTTTCAAAACTGAACTCGAGAATCTATGTAAGAATATTTATTTCACGGCTCGCCGCACAAAATCTACCTATACCTATAGTTATATACCTCAATAAACCAAGATATGATTATCTACTCAATAATTTGTGTTTATTGCAGAGATTATAGGTGGAATATACTAATTTGACCTCTTGTTTGTATAGAAATGCATTGTAATCACAAGTCACATTAGCGTATCTGAGTTATATTATTCATGATTAATGCCCTGGCAGGGCGGAGCCTAAGTAACGGGTTGTTGCACTTAAGGTTAAGGGAAATCAGCTTTTATTTAAAATAACCTACTTCTAAAGAGAGTCGACATAAATAGCTCGAGACCTTAAATCGTAGATTGGTAACCAAATCCTCGTCCTTGGTTACCCAACGATGAAATGTGTTCACTCTCTCAAAGCACGTGAGCCGCGGCAATAGCGCAGTTGGTAGCGCGCCGGACTTCTAATCCAGAGGTCTATATTCGCACGGGTTCGATCCCCGGCCGCGGCACTTATCCTTTCCCACATTTGTCTTCCACCAATGGGTAGATAATCGTAAACCTATGTGGAATAGCAACTGGAGGCTAGGAAAGGGATTTGGTGGTAGTACTGGTGTGAGAAATACCAGGAATCCATCGTTAGGTGCTCCAGTCGTCGCGATATAACTGAGAGATTGTTGAAAGCGACGTAAAACCCCAATTCAAATCAAAGCACGTGAATCCATTAGGTTTTCGGATACAGTTATTTGCACGCGTTTACGATGATTACCGACTAAAATATGAAAGAACCCAAACTATTGAATAGTAAACTCGCCAAATTACGTCACGGTGAAGCCCCGCCCTGCCATTTCATTAATTACGCAGAATACCTCTATAAACCAACATATAACTATCTATTCAATAATTCGTGGGTTACGCAGAGATTATAGGTTGAAAACGCTATTTTGATCTCTCGTTTGTATAGAAATCATGGAAAATTCATTGTAATCGCATGTCACATTAGCGTATCTGAGTTATACGAGGTAAGATATATACGTTGTTTTTATTGTTGATATATCCTGCGATTGTATACAAAGGAGTGCGCCTTTAAATAAACATATCAATGAAATAAAGATACTGATATCATCCAGATAAGTGTAATACATGTATTCATTTGATAACTATGACCCAAAAAATATTAAAATAACTGGGTACAAATATAGTTTAGGACCGCCAAAAGAAAAAAAAAAAAAAACAAAAAAAAACAGACCACTTAGAAAATTTGTCCGATAAATATTTGAAAAAAAAAGTCTATGTATAGGATAGAAAACGAGTGCCGTGGTATATGGGAAATAGACACGAGCTTAAGCGAGTGTCTATTTCCCATATACCGCGGCACGAGATTTTCTATCTGACTTAGACCACGCTAATCTAACATTGTCTGTATTTTTTCCCAATCCTGTTAACATTGAAAAAAAGATAAAACTGTCTGTATTTTTTCCCAATCCTGTTAACATTGAAAAAAAGATAAAACTGTCTGTATTTTTTCCCAATCCTGTTAACATTGAAAAAAAAAATAAATAAATAAAACTGTCTGTATTTTTTCCCAATCCTGTTTACATTGAAAAAAAGATAAAACTCGCTGTAAAACTGTTGTAACTATGTGTAATTACGCTTAAGTTAACTACTTTTGTTTCTCATTGCAGATCTTTTGCATTTTTGCCACTGTAGAAAGTCTTTTCGAAATAACACTCATAAAATGTTCGTTATCTTTTTGAAATGACTCGGCACGCAAAAACTTTCGATATTCACGTGAACGACACACTGCCATCGTATATCTGTAAACACAACGCTCGAAGTTGTATCTTTGATATATACTTTTGAAATACTGTTTTCTGATTGGCCAATTCGCATCAAGCGTGGTCTAATCCAGCTTAGTCTTTGTCCTAGATTATCATCCAATCAGAAGGCTGGATTTTCAAATTTTTTGAAGGTTTATTTTGCATAAACTTTCCAGCCCAGGTTTATTTTGATCATTAATTCATTTAAACGTCGAGGTTTATATCTTATTCCACGCATGCGTACAGACTAGAAACTACCCCTTCATAAATATGCAATGTCCACGTGAAAAGTAGACGTGAAAATCGTAAAATTCGTGCACATGTTGTATGACGAATATCCTATGTAGATTTTGATCTGGCATGGTATGGATTACCAGTCTCTGATGGAACGACGACTTTTCTACTTGCCTGTACATTTATTAAAGAAAAGCAACTCTAACTAATAGGATCTAATTGAACAATGCAATATATCCTATACATATTTGTTAGCGTTTATTCCAATAAACTTCTCGTTTAATTACTTTTGGTCCCTTTCTAAATTTGGCAAAATCTCGTTTAATGATCAGCTATAGGTGAGGCGTATTATAGTCCACAAAAATTAAAAAAGACAATTAATTTAGTTGATGACACAAGAAATCGTCCACGAAGAGGGGTCATTGCATGTGCATATATCCATGCACATATAATGTGTGGTGGACTGTATAACATCTTTTTTTCCCTCAACAGAATAGTATAATCTGCTTAGTTGTTTATGTCTTTAGATTGCCCTTCATACATACATAAGTTCGTAATCAATTACTGGAAAGAGACATTTTATTACATACGATAATACGATTCCGTTAAGTATTTTATTCTTTCAAAGAAACATGCTAAACAGAGTGAAAAAGTATTAGACTTTCGTCCTTCTATATTGTAAGGTAAATAAAACCAAATTACACTGCATATTTATCTTCTGTAATGGCTCCATATAAACACTCAATATTTGCGAGCATATTTCAACAACTCCATATTTGGAAAGAGTGGGACGTTTGCTTGTAATAAATGTATCCGTCTTATTCCATTTAAATCGTGCAATATGATGCCAATAATATAAAAGGCGGGGAAAAGACTAAATCAGTTAAACGCTAATAATTGAAAATTAAACGATTTAAACAGCCTCAGTCGGTCGCTACGCTCCCTCCTTTTGCCTGTTTAAATCGTTTAATTTTCAATTATAAGAGTTTAACTATTACTTATTCCTAACGTGGACTGTTTAGTCAGAACATGATACCTGTAACCGCTGAAAATAATGGTAAGTTCAGCATAAGGGAGTTTTGTTTTGTTTATTTCGGTTTATTTATCGTCGCTAACGTAGCATACGCCAATATGAGCGACGCCCCCAGAAAATGGTTAGTTGTTACACGATGAAGCTACTGCCGAGATCCGCCATTGTTATTTAACATGCTCGGTGTAAGAAATTGTCTCATGGGACCTCGGTTAACGTCTCATCCGAAAGACAATTAGTTTTTAAGTGTGCCAGCCCAGGAATTGAACCCATGCGATCGGCCTTCAATTATTTTGAAGTCCGCTGCTCTACCGCCTGAGCTTATCTGGCTAACTAGGATAGGGCGTTGCAAAAATAGATAGCTTTCAGCCAGAAAGACCTGGGGCCCGTTTTACTAAACATCTTACGATCATTTTTTGCGTAAGTCAAAAATTAAATTTGCCTCTACGGTAGTAACTAAAAAACGGAATTCTGCAATGCAATACCGCATTAGAATCGTCTTCTAAAGACGATTCCAATGAGATATTGCAATGCAGAATCTAACAATGAATGAAAACACCAGGTACGATTTGTAAATTTGACTTACGATCAAATTTTTCGTAAGAAGTTTAGTAAAACGGTCCCCTGTAGACCGTATTTTTCTGACAGCTGATGATACAGTTAGGGACGTCGTAAAATTGCCAAGTTGGATGGTTTTGGAACGAAATGGAATTAATACGATTTCGAAACATTTTTGAAAAATTTTAGAGCGTTTTTAATGATCGGAGTCAGTGTTTGAAATGAATGATTGGAGCGCTTAGCGAGTCATTTAGAGTGGTTTTGATGAAATGAATGTCAATTTCACGATGTGATTAGCTGAAAAAAAAAACCAGACAAACACACTTACTAAACATTCTACACAATAGGGATTCGTACAATTGCATGATTGGCTTTTTCGTTTCACTTCTTAATGAGAAAACTTGTTATTAAACAATCACCAAAGAAAAGGCAAAAGTAAGACTTCAACTCGCTTGAAAACTACTCTGGTCGAAGGCAAACGAGCTATTGTAATGGCCGTGTGTCTATCCTGCGTGCGTGCGTGGTAATTTATCTTTAAGCATCTTCTCCTTCCTAACCCATGGGCCGATTTTGACGAAACTTGGCAGAAATGTAATTTGGTTGACCCTCTTCAAAACTTAGGTTTGACCCCAAATGTGGGCGTGGCAGAGCGGGGCTTATTTCCACCAAATATCTTAAAATTTTCTTCTCCCAAACCATTGGCCCGATTTCAATGAAACTTGGCGTGAATGATTCTTGGGTGAACCTTTTTTGAAGTTGGTGGATTTACCATCTTTTAAAGTTGTTGGATTGACCACTAAATACGGGCGTGACAGGGCGGGGCCTACTTTCACTATTAAAACTTTAAAAAAATTTCTCCTTCTAATCCGTTGGCCCTATTTCAATAAAACTTGCCATGAATGATCCTTGGGTGACCCTCTGCTAAATTGTTGCTCAAGAAATTTGGATTGACCACAAATATGGGCGTGGCATGGGATGGCTTTTTTTTTTTTTTTTATAAATTTTTAAATTTATTTTCGTCCTTAACCATTTCCTTTATTTCAATGAAACTTTGCATGACTGTTCTTTGAGTGATCCATTTAATTTATTGTTCAAGAAATTTTAATTGACCCACAGAAAAAGTGCATGGCAGGGTGGGGCTTATTTTCACTATAAACTATTTAAAAATCTTCTTCTCCTAAACCACTGCGCCAATTTATAATGTTCACAACAATGCTGGTCTTTTACCCATGCTATATATAGTATTGATTCATTGTTAAAAATCCATCAATACATGTCTATCTCTTAAAAAATAAATTTTCCTATTTAGAATCAATACTTATATAATTTTTGAAAAATGGCTTTATTGATTTATATAAGGTTTAGCACACACCCCTTCTGTCCATCTTTTGGCTTCTTCACAAATTTCCTTGTAAACTTCCTTATCTGACTGAGTTTCTTATTGATCGATATTTAATAGTCAGTGGAGCGATGCATGCTCTCTTGGCTTGGGCCTCTTGTTGGATTTGGTTACTACATGTATTTTAAAATACCTTTGAGTCAATGCCAGGAACTTATTGTTCTATTAATCAAATAATATGCATTTTAATGAAAACAAACAATTACGTCATTAGGTGATATAATTTTTTTTGAAAGACAGTCGTTCGTTCAAGATTCAAACACGATTTTGAACGTTTAGAAAATTGTGACCCCCTAACGCGAAAAGGGACCATCAGGGTAGTGCGTACATATCGATGCAAACAGCTTTCCAATTATTCCCCGCTTTGCACGCATGTAAAATAGAAACACGCCTGCAAAATAGAAAATTTCGATTGATATTATTATCATTATATTTTCATTAAAACCTCTAAATCCTCTCCACCTCAATTATCGTGCAAGTAAGCCTTTTGACCCTCCCTGTATTCTAAAAGTCAGACTTTCGTACCAGTGAATATCAATTTTCTATCAATTAGTATTTCATAAGCCTATCTATAAAATTTGGTTCAATAACCTGGGTAATATCATCATGGAATTCGTTTTTAACAAATTTGAATTGCGACCCAATAACCATGCATCTGAAAGAAAACTTCTTGAAAATAAAAATGCAGCAAAATAATAACTTTATCATTTCCGGTCACAATCCTCTGCTGAAATCCGCTTATTCTGGAGACTCGTTACGGTTTGGGTAAAATCGGGTTGTGAAGTTTCTTATGCAAGGCTTAAACTGACAAATGCATTGAAACTTTGAAATAAAAAATTGAATAAAATAGGATTAAAATAATTCAGGTTTGTTGAAATTTGGAACTTAACTTGACTTGTCAAGTGATTTTATTTATCTATTAATTTATTAATTTGTTAAATTTTGACAATGACGTTAACTGACTCAATCCGCACATCCGTTTTGTTCCTTCACCGACAGCAAACCCGCTTATTAATATTATCCTTTATGTTAATACATTAAAATGAGTATTGAAACAGAATTACGGCTTTAATCTTAAATTTAATTTGAGAAAATTTTGAATTGAGAATGAAAAAAATTTTATAACCGCGAGCCCTGATACATTAGAAGCTATTACGGCGTTGTTTCGGAATTTATGTTGCTTCCTAACCCAGAATAGTTGAATGGAAGGTCGGGGAACTATATCAATTATTTTTAGGCTTGTGATAAATGAGGGTAAAGGTTAATGGTATGTAGGTAGGTTTGGGTTATTATAAAACAACACTGTACCTCTGCTGTAAGTCTTTTTATTGTAACAAAAGAAGCAAATTCATATCACTGTCGTAACGTATTTGTCCAATTCAAATCTTACACTGTTCCACAAGTGAAAATAAAATTGTGAAAGAAATCTTTTTAAATTGCTGAACTTTTCAGTAGATCTATACCAGTATCAATTTGCTTGATTTTTTTCTATCTTAAAATAAAATCATTTTAGAAACAATTGCGACCCGTCGCGTAATGGACCACCCGGAAACTCATTCAAACAAATATTTGAAAAAGGGATTAGAACCAACACAGGTCATCATATGTGCATATTTCAAAAACACTTGCATGTACGTGTATATTGAAACGTGGAGTATTCTTTATACAGGGCTCGTATTAGTATATGATATTGGGGAGTCATTGATTCTTCGCCTAAGAAATTCTTGGGGTCATATCTGAATTTAAAGGAGTCAAAATGACAGAAAAAGCAAATCATCAGTAGAATTTCGCATATTTAAGAGTCACTTTAACTGTTTCTTGAACTGATATGAAACAAGTAATTGATTTGTAAAACTTTAGATAGTAATTTGTGAAAATCTCAGATATAAAACAATGCATTGACCCTTAAAAATTCCTCTGAATGGGGTCAAAATGACAGCCTTGTGAGAAATTTCTAGGGATCAAATTAAGATGATTTCAGATATTTGGGGTTAATGGTCAAACAAGGGCTCTGATTATAGATTCAGTAAATCAGCTATGCTCTAAAATTTTCGACCTTGGTCAGACTGCGCAATCCGATGGAAACTTTACGCATGACTAAGATGGTTCCTATCCACCTCAGGGGTCCTATTTATTTAAAAAGACGTGAACGTCACGAGTTTTAAGATGAATATTGAAATAGGGAATATGCAAATGAAATTAAAGCACCGAAAGTGTTAGTCCAGTGAAACAACAATAACAAAAAATCCTGCTAAGTTTACATTGCGGCATATCTCACGATCAAATAAAACATGAAAATTTTCTTCGATCCCGTATTATCTCACAAAATAGTACGAATTTTGAATGAATGATTGTAATGTAAATAAATCATTTGATATAAACAAACTTCGCGCACATATATATTTAAGACACAATACAAGAGAAAAACATAAAGTGGTTAAAGTGTGTACAGTGAAGTTGAGTATTTCCGCTCACTTAAAGTCAGTCACTGCTCTACTAACGAACTTTGCCCAATTAGTGATAACAATTGTTATCTGATAACGTAATTTGGTACACATAGATAAATGCAATTTAGACAATTGTAAATATTTTCAATTAGATAAATCTGATTTCATTACATCTAGTGATAATATGACTTATGGCATAATAATCATGGCCTGTATTTATATATTTTTTTTTAATAAAAATAGTTTCGTAAATACATTTCAATTTATTTAGTGGCAAAATAATCATGGCCTTAAAAAATAACAGTTTCGTAAATACATTTCAAATTATTAAATGAAATGGACAACACCTGAAGGGTAATGTTTTTACTGGCGTCATTTTACAGATGCCGGAATAAACAGCCTGGGAATTATTAATGGTCAACCGTCACAATAAAATGATAATAATATCTTTATCTAAAGAAGGTAGCTCATTAAGCTATCAGTATACAAACGATACAATGAACAAGAGGGTCACATGGCCCTAAAGCGCTCACCTGAATTTAATTGGTCCAGTGGATCTCACTCAAATAACTTACTGGCAAAGGTTCATTCACATTTGCCTATTTGTTGAAGAAGAGATGCTAATGCAAGAATTCAACGTGAAAATTTGCTGGCCTGTCGTTACTGAGAAGATGTTTAAAGATTTCGGGCTCAAAACAAGCACTGTCCTGTCACGCCCATACTTGGGGTCTATCAAATTCCACGAACAAGTTTTGAGATGGGTCATACAAGGAACATTTCCGCGATGTTGGGTTGAAATCCGCCTATTGGTTACTGAAGAGAAGATGTTTGGGCTTTTGGGCTCAAAATAAGCCCCACTCCGACACGCCCATATCTATGAGCCGATCAAAATTTGATAACCATTTTTTCAAGAAAGTCACCAAAGTAACATTATAAAAAAGTTTCATTGAAATTGGCCAAGAGTTCAGGAGGAGATGTTGTTCAATGGTATTGGGGAAAAAATTCGCGAACAATTTTTGAAGAAGGTCACCCAAGGAACATTATTGTAAAGTTCCATTGAAATTTACCCAGTGCTTAAGGAGGAGATGTTCAAAGATTTCAGACTCAAAATAAGCCCCGCCCTGCCACGCCAATATATATGGGCCATTCAAAATTTAACGAACACATTTTGAACAACTTCACCCAAGGAACACTCAGGTAAAGTTTCATTGAAATCGGCCACGTGGTTCAGGAGGAGATGGCGTTCCAAGCTATCGTTTCAAAATATGCTTCGCCCTGCCACGCCCATATTTATGGGCTAATCAAAATGTCACAAAGAATTTTTGAAAGGGTCACCCAAGGAACATCCTGGTAATGTTTCATTGAAATCGGCCCAGTGGTTCATGAGGCTTTCAAAGATTTCGGACTGAGAATAATTTGGCACTGCCATAACAATAACCATAGCAAGCAGAATTGGAAACATGTATTTTTTTTTTTAAAAAAAGTTACTCTAATGAGAACTTTGTTGATTTTGATGTAAAGTTCATTCTGGAAAGTGCAAGTTTATATTTCAATGTCAATCTTGCATTGCTTGTTTAACGTTGAATTGTTTCGTAAATCAGTTTTTAGCTTACCTGAGCACAACTTTTAGGATCTTCCGTCTTTCGACGTGCGTCGTCAACAATCTTAAAAACGTATTAATAATAATAATAATAATAATAATAACTTTATTTATAGAAGGTAGCATGTTAAGATACATATACAATCTTATTTTCAACATGGCCCTCTTGAAAAAACAAAACAAAACAATATTCGAACTTCGTATTCCTCTCTCTCTCTCTCTCTCTCTCTCTCTCTCTCTCTCTCTCTCTCTCTCTCTCTCTCTCTCTCTCTCTCTCTCTCCCACTCTCTCTCTCTCTCTCTCTCTCTCTCTCTCTCTCTCTCTCTCTCTCTCTCCTCTCTCTCACTCACTCACTCACTCACTCACTCACACTCTTTCAAACGCACACACACTCACTCAAACTCAAACCACACCACACAAGCACATAGGCTACCAATTACATGTAATATATATGCATAAAGTACGAAGCAAATGAATTTCAATTTAACTCCTGGAAAAAAAAAACAGCATGTAAGACATACACATATAATATTAGATTTGAAAACAATTGCTGTACAATCATTTTATATGTAATATAACAGTGGAAGAGTGTAGATGCTTAATTAGAAATCAACTGACAATAGAAAGCTCCTTAATTTGTGTTTAAAACATCTTAAATTGTCAATAGATCGTATATCTGTTGGAATCGAATTCCAGTATTGCATCCCAATATAGGAAAATGTGCGCTTTTTAAATTCTGTTTTAGGTACTGTGCTTTTGCTCATTATATCATTATTTAACTCAGACCTAAGTAAGTAATGTTGGTTCTTGCAATAATTAAAAGCATTAGACATGTAAGGGGGTGCCAGACCATAAAGCGTTTTATACACCATGATGATAGTGAAATATTTTTGGCGACCTTTTATGCTTAGCCATTTTAATGAGGTGAAATTCGACTTAGAGGAAGTCTTTCTAGGTTTTTTCAATATAATACATGCAGCTCTTTTTTGTAATTTACTAACTCTGTTTAAAAACGCTGATTTGCATTGACTCCAGGAAATACAACCATAGTCAAAACAAGGGGCAATGTATGCATTATAAAACAGTTGTTTCATATCAAGCGTGAGAAAACAATTAATTCTCTTGAGTAAATGCACTTTCGATGAAACCTTTGAACAGATCATGTCAACGTGAGTCTTCCAACTAAGTGAATTGTCTATGTATAGACCGAGAACCTTTTGAATACATACATTCGCGATCTTGTTGTTTAACACCTTTAATTGAAGTTCTGGTAGATTTTTTAATCTGTTATTACTTCCTACAATCATACATGTGGTTTTCTTTGGATTTAAAATCATATTGTTATTTTTTGACCAAGTATCTATTTTAGACAAATCATTTTGTAAGCATTCGTTTATTTCGGATAGAGATTCACTTGATTTATAAAGTGTAGCATCATCCGCATACATGTCGATGTTAGATTGAATTTTTAAAGGCAGATCGTTTACGTATAATAAAAACAAAATGGGCCCTAAGATTGATCCTTGGGGAACACCAGACGATATTAGTTGCATTTTTGATGTGACTGAGCCATTTTTGATGACTTGAAATCTACCGTTTAGATAAGAACTGAAAAGTTTACAAGCATTATCTGTGAAATGATGTAATTTAAGCTTATATAATAAAATTTCATGATCAACAAGGTCGAATGCCTTTTTAAAATCGAGAAAAACCGTTCCAATAATTTTCCCATCATCCATGTCCATTAACCATGAGTCTATAAGCCTTATAAGAGACGTCTGGCAAGAATGATTTTCTCTAAAGCCAGACTGATACGAGAACAAAACATTCGTATTTTTTAAAAAGATTTTAAGTTGATTTGCAATATGTCTCTCAAATATTTTTGAAATCGTAGTTAAAACTGAAATCGGCCGATAGTTATTTGGATCAGATTTTTCACCACCTTTGAAAAGTGGTCTTACATTCGCCTTTTTAAGATCAACTGGGAAGATTCCGGTTGATATGCAGCTATTTATAATTACTGATATAGGTTTAGATATAAAATCTTTGCACAATTTTAATACTCTCGGACTTATACCATCAAGTCCAGTGGCTTTATTGTTGTCTAGTTTTTCAATTATATGCCGTACTTCTAACGCAGTTATGAACTGTATATCAAAGTAGTTGCTTTTTATTTTGTTATGTAAGTATATTTCAAATTCCTTAAAGTTTTTCGGATCAAGAGGAACTTTAGTTACCATTTTTGAAATATTTACAAAGTGTCTGTTTAATGCATTTATAACGTTTTCTGTACCATTTACTTCAATATCATCAACAACAAGTTTATTAGGCAGTTCATGGAAGTTTTTGTCATTTGACGTAATTTGTTGAAGATTCTTCCAGATATTCTTTGTATCTGTTTTATTTTGAATGGCTTGATTGAAATAATCTTTCTTATTTTTCTTGATAATCGCAGTGACTTTGTTCCTCCAAATTTTGTACATGGGGAAATTTTGCTTTTTCTTAAAATCATCTCTTGACCTAATTGCTTGTTTTACTTCTTCGTTGAACCAGTCTGGCTGTCTTAGATGTTTAACCCGTTTCTCTTTGACCGGAATATGTTTTGATAGACAATTATAAAACATTAAGTAAAAATGATCGAGCGCTTTACATGGATCAGTAATTGTTTCAACTGAATCAAAATTGGTCTTCGCAAGGTCAAATGATAATTTGTTTATGTCTAAACCGCTAAAAGATCTGTATGTGATTGATTGAATCCTATTTTTTCTTATGATTCCATTTGAGCATTTATAAGTTATAGCAACAGGAAAGTGGTCGCTTATGCCTATTTCTGGAACCGATATTTCTTGAACGAAATTTGGACAGGTACTGTAGACATGATCTATAATACTAGAAGAGTTGCTCGTTATTCTTGTGGGATGGGTAATATGTTGATGTAAATTAAAATCTTTAACCAATTTATCCCATCTAGAATTACTATATACACATGAAGATGAAAAATTGAAATTGATATTGTAATCTCCTAATAATAGGAAGTTTAAGTTATTTGTTTCAGCGGATAATAACTGATTCTCATATTTATCTATCCAGTCTTGATTACTATTTGGCGGCCGATATATGAAATTAATCAATAATGGTTTTGAATGCGAAAGTTTTACTTCAATCCAAATACTTTCTAAATCACTCTGTTCCAAATCATTTCTTCTTTTGTAGATAATGTGGTTTGCTATGTATATAAGTAAGCCTCCACCAAGTTTTCCCAACCTATCTCTTCTTTCAAACACAAAGCCTTTTATATTAAGATTTGGGTTTTCTACTTTTTCTGTGAGGAATGTTTCTGATAAACCAAATAAATCCAGCGAGTAAGTCTCACTAAGTATCAACTTGATTTCTTCTAACTTGGGGAATAAATGTCGAATGTTTAGATAACCTACATGCAAGCTCTTTGTTTTTAAGTTAAATGTGCTACTTTCCGTATTATCTTTTGTTTGTAATGTTTTTATTAATCCGGGTCCTGTTTTAAAATTATTTATCACTGGTGTTTTTTCATTGTTTAAGAACGGGTGAAAATTACTGGTGTTTTTACAACCGGAATTCAAAAGCTGATCGTGTTGAGAAACTGTACAGTTATTTGCGGTATTGATATCGTATGAAGTATTTGACATAGATTGGGTACAATTATCACTTACTAAGCCATCGGGAATTTTAGCACTATCATTTTCATTATAATAAATGCATGTACATTCGGTTGTAGAATAATCACAAATTTCGCAAATGTAAGACAGTATATCGTATTGATTTCTACACTCTATAGATTTGTGTATGTCTTGCTTGTCCTATAAAAAACTATATCTACACTCATATGACAAATGATTTGTCAGTCCACAATTCCAACACGCCCTCTTTGTCTTCGTTTTCATTGTACCTCTACTGCGGAGTCGATCACTTGAAGTTTGAACTGATTGTCGGCTGTTTTCGTGTGGTTTATGGTTTCTCAATGTCGATTGTTTCTTGAGAATCGATACGCTTTTATTTATGATCTTCAGTAGCGTACTTGTCCCTTTTTGTACTAAATGGATCCCATCTCTATGAAACAGCAAATCAACGGCTTCACCGTTTCCGAACACAAACGATGGAAAGCAATCAATTAAGGTGGCTGGCGACTGTTCACTATTCTCCTGCCTCGCTGGCCTAGTGGTAAAGGCACTCGACCCGTGACCTGGAGGTTCGTGGTTCGAGCCCCACTGTCGCCGGGTTGTATCTATGGGCAAACACTTATTAGCCAGCCTCAGTTCACCCATCTGTAAAATAAGGTAGTAGTGGGTTTAAACCACTATCCCTCTCTCAGGGACGTGAAAACACCAGGATTGAGTGTTCGAGGGCGAATCTATAAGCTCAAGGTATCGTCACAATCGAGCTAGAATAAATTAGTATGAACTAAACTAATATCTTATAATCTGGAAAACCCTTTCCTGTTTCTCGAAGTTTTGGAAATTGATCACATTCAAAGACTCGGGTGGTACAGACAATAATGAAATAGGGACGGAATTTGAAAAAGAGCCTTTGTTTTAGAAGATATCGTAGGAAGAGAAACTGCTTGTCACAAGCAAATTCTTGTATTCCTACAATATTTTCACAAGTATAAAATCAATGTAACGGAATATCAACGCACTGTTCAGGCAAGGGTTGCATCTTCACGTCATATTGCTTATGAACACAAAGCCCTGGCAGGAAGTATAGATGTACAGACTGATCTTGGCCTACACTGCATACTTTTTACTATATAAAAACTTCAGATAGAACCGTTGATATTTCCAAATAAGAGGACCATTGGCCCTAAAGAGTTCACCTGAGGCATGTTTACAAAGGTTGCGAAATGCAAAAACTTCTAAAAATCTTTTACGAAAATTTGACCCGATGGACTAAAGTTCTAGACCCAATTTGACCAAGGTTGGCAATTCTGACCATGTATTTCTTAGATTTGTAGGAGTGGCCTAGATTTTGACCCAATTAAGAACTTGTAAGAGATTCCACGTGGAGGAACATTCAAATTAAGTTTCAAGGCATTTGGGCAAAAAATATGACCTCTAAAGTGAACGGAAGGTGTTTCTTCTTTTTTACCTCGAGACCTAGAATTTGACCCCACTTGACCCAATTTCAGACATGTCCGAAATCATGAAGACAAACTTACCGACAAAGTTTCAAAACTTATGGACCAAAAATATGGCATGGAACCTTCCTACTTTCAATAGGTTTAATTCTTGTGGTCTGACCAACATTCTGACCAAGTTTCATGAAGATGGGGCCAGATTTGTGGTCACTAGAATGTATACAAGAGAATTATCATGAAGGCCACTTTTCCTGTGATATGGCATGGAACCTTCCTACTTTCAATAAGTTTAATCAGGGGTGTGGAATTCCCATGCCCGACTTGTCCGACTCCGGCTTTTGTACTTGAGGACAAGTAAATTTTTCTAAGCCACTTGTCCAAGGACAAGTAAATACCAGGGCAAATCTTGGAATGTTACCTAAAAGAATTAAGAGAGAAATCATTCTAATGTTCATAATCACAGGGTAGAAAACATTGTTTTTAATGAAGAAAATGCTGCATACCAGCATTTTCTTCATCAAAAGGCAATGTTTTTTTCAAATTTTTCTATTTACTCTATAGCGGACAAGTTCATTTTGATTCTGGACGAGTAGAAAATCCACTTTTACTTGTCCAGGGACAAGTGGAGAAAACTCTTATTTCCACACCCCTGGTTTAATTCTTGTGACCTGGCCAACATTCTGACCAAGTTCCATGAAGATTGGGCCATAATTGTGGCCTCTAGATTATACGAAAGAAAATTGTCATTAAGGCCCCCTTTTCTGTGATATGGCAAGGATGCTTCCCATTTTCAATAGGGTTCATCTTTGTGACATGGCAAACATTCTGACCAAGTTGCATGAAAATTGGGCCATATTTGTGGCAACTAGAGCTTTAACAAGAAGATTGTCATTAAGGCCCCTTTTTCTGTGATATTGTAAGGATGCTTCCCTTTTTCAAAAGGGTTCATCTTTGTACACTGACCAACATTCTGACAAAGTTTCATGATTTTTGGGCCATATTTGTGGCCTCTAGAGTATAAATAGGAAAATTGTCATTGAGACCCCTTTTCCTTTGATATGGCATGAATCCTTCCAATTTTTAATAGAGTTCACCTTTGTGACCTGGCAAACATTCTGACCAAGTTTAATAAAGATTCGGTCATATTTGTGGCCTATAGAGTGATGACAAGAAAATCATATTAAGAATATTTCTAATATTTGACCCTAGACCTAGTTCCTGACCCTACTTGAGCCAATTTTGAGCATATTATGAAGACAAACATTCTGACAAAGTTTCAAGACATTTGGACCATAATTATGGCCCTCAGAGTGCACACATTTTTTTTCCAAGATTTGACCCAGTGACCAAGTTTTTGACCCAACTTGATCCTATTTCAAATTCTAGGATATATCATGTAGGCAAACAATCTAATCAAGTTTCAAGACATTTAGGCCAAAAATATAGCCTCTTAGAGTGAATATAAGATTTTTCTAAAATTTGATTTCTTGAACTACATTTTTTTACCCCAATTGACCCAATTATGAATTTGTTAGAGGGTTGATTGAGACGAACATTCTAAACAAGTTTCAAGACATTTGTCCATAAATGTGACCTCTAGAGTGTACAAAAGATGTTGATGGATGCTGGACACCGCTAGATCACAATAGCTCACCATAAGAACTTGGGACTCAGGTGAGCTATAAATGGCAATTTTTTCATAAGAAGTGTCCCCCCTGTTTTAAGCTATCTTAAATTAAAATACAGTTTTTCTTGCTCTCTTACTACCATTATTAATTATATCCTAATCTCTAGCTGCTATGCCACTTGATTTTTAGGATTACCCATTTTAATATGGCCTACTCCCCGGGAGTGAAATAGCCCCGTTAAATATTTTTGATATTTCTTAGGTGTTATTACACAAGTTGAATAACTATGCAAATAAGCTCAGAGCAAATAGCAACGCTATTTTGTAATGCAAAAATGACATCATAATGTATGTATTGTGAAGTCAGTTTTAAACTGAAATTTGAAATGTTGAATTTCAAGAATTTTGACAATGTTCGTAAAAATTTGGGTATAATTATAAATAGAATATAAAATTTGTGCTCATAAAATACAGAATTTATTAAACTTATCATCTGTTTATATGGGACTTATTTAATAAATTTGGTATTCTATGACAAATCATTAAATATCCTCTATTCCATTGGTTAGAGACAAATGAAGGAGAGAATGCGTTCAGCCACCCTGTGAAAATCATGATATTTAAGATTGAGAGTCATGTATGCTACTATCTATGCTATGATGATGGTTGCCTTGAGGATGAAAAAGGCTTTTGAGCAATCTGATTTGGTACACCACTTTGCCATTTTGCAAAAAGTTTTCATCTTGAATGCATCACATTGTTTAATTGTTTTTATGTCCTCTAATCTACAGCTTGGTACATATTGTCGAATTTCTTCCGAAACCTTGTACTTACAGCTTTACACAAGATGAAGTTGCAAGGTTTTAGAATGAAAACGACAATATATTATAAACACACACTGATTCTTGATAATTGATGAGGAATATATACAAGAATAGTTTGAATTTAAAAATCTTTTATTCTATTTTCAAAAATAAATAACAACAACAATAACAATCATAACAAGAGCGATTGTCATATGACAGAAATTTCATAAATGAATAGCAATGCCTGTTTTCTTTTTTTATGCAATTCATCAATTCCGTATGAAAGTCATACATATTTATGTAAAAGAAAATGTTTTGTATGGGAATATTTGTGATATGATGAATATCTTACAGATGACACAGGTTTAGATCAGAAGTCACATCATATGAAAACCAATCTTTACCCCTGTTGTCTGAATACACTTGATATTGAAACATATTGATGGCTCAGCACAAAACAGTTGTAACTGCCTATAAATATACAGGCAGTTACAACTGTTTTGTGCTGGGCCATTGATATGAACACTGCTAACAGAACTGCTTTTTAAAACACCACTGCATCCAATGCTACTATTTTTCAGAGGTTACCAATCAACTCGACCAATCAAATAATTCGGCCCGGTCCACTCGGCCCAAATATATAGTCTCTAGTAACATAGATTATTTTTCATGAAATATGTACAAGTTTTTACAAACGATGCTATTATACCTTACTGGGCTTTCCTAAATTATTTTTAATATATATTTTTAATAATATTTTATGGAATTATTGTTTGATTATGTACGTTACTAAGATTGATCCTAAAATTTCAATTTAACTTTTTAATTTTCTGATGCATATATACGTAAATTTTCTAAAAACTGAATGAAAATTGATGACTTTTGTATCTAAAATAAAAATGCTGAATAAAGAATCGAAAATAATAAAATGAAATTTGGGCCGAGTTATATGTTGGGCCAAGTTGCCGATGGGCCGAGTTGATCAGTCACCTTTTCAGATACAGTAGTTTACAACAAAATTCACTGTATAGTTCAAATTTTTTCTACAAATTTGACCTTGAAAAATGGCCTTGATTGATAACATTGCAGTTGGTACCAACTCAAATGTCTGGTTGCAAGCAATGCACATTTGAAGAATAAGGACTCTAGCATTAAGCAATCAAAAGTAATGGAAAGTGTAAAAGTTTTTGGGAGTTAAATCAGACATTTTACTAGCAATTTTCCCTCAATATATCAATGCAGGGGAATAAAAACCAAACTTTTATGATTTCTGACCACATAAGATAGCCTTAAACAGCCACAAGGGATATAAAAATTAGAAAATTAAACGAGACTTACCTGGAAGTTGAAGTTTAATTGTAATTTTATAAGTTAAATAGTAATAAGGAGGGATTTAACTGAGATAGTGTTCCGGTTGCGCATGCGCATCAGTTTTTGAAGCTCTCTCTTATGGTTTTTGATATTATATGTTAGAATATAACATTTACATGTTAACATATACATTGAAATAGCATATCATGCAATTATCATTATTATTATTTCCATTTAATTATTTTCCCTGTTGGGTGGGAGGGAGGCAGTTAAATCCCTCCTTATTACTATTTAACTTATAAAATTACAATTAAACTTCAACTTCCAGGTAAGTCTCGTTTAATTTTCTAATTTCATTACGTTTATTAGCAATAATACGGTATTTAACTGAGACTTCAAAGCTACAAAAATTATAAGAGAGAATAAAAAGCATACCCTGATTATGCTTGCAAGACAGCTGTAGCGAAGTTGTCTTCCTTTTGGACTGTTTTGTTGTAAAATTTCTGGAAAGTACCTGCATTTGACCAACCAGCAACTTGGAGTATTTCCTGTATTGGCACTGCTTTATCTGATGCCTTTGACGTAGCAGCGGCTCTCACACTGTGAGCCCCATACATTTTAATGTCAATTCCAGCTCTAGCCATAACTACTTTAATCCACCGAGAAATGGTACTGGCAGTTACTGGTGCATGAGGTTTTACCTTATTAACAATTTTGCGTGATTCTTTTCACGCAATGGTTTAGTTCTTCGTAGATATTCTTTAAGCACAAAATACACACATAATCGCCGGAAAAGCTTTAAAAGATAAAACTGAAAAATCACGACCCGGTCTGCTCTGCTTGAGTAGTCCGTCAATTTGTAAAACATACTCTGATTTTAACTTCTGTATATGTACAATGGACAACTTGTTTAGTGTATCTACACGTGCTGCATTTGTAAGACCCATCAACATCACAAGCTTTAATGTCAAATCTTTTAAAGTTAACTGTTTTACAGGAGAAAGTTTTCGTAGATAATTGAGGACAATATTGACGTCCCATATTTTGGAATATCTCGGTCTCGGTGGTCTTAGGTTGAAGACTCCCTTCATAAAGCGAATTATCAATGGATGTGAACCAGCTGGGTGTGATTCAATAGATATTCCGAGAGATGATAAGCTGGATCGTGCCAAGTTAAGTGTACTGTAACCATTCCCTGCATCATAAAGTTCAGTTAGGAATTCAATAATATCCTTCACACCGGGAGAAACTTCACTAATTTTCCGTTTACTGCAGAACAATAGCCATTTTGAAATATATGATTTATATTCGTGTCTAGTGGATGTTCTCCAGGATGATAGCAGAATGCTGGTAGCTTTTGGTGAAAATCCCTGATTTCGAAAGGATTTCCTGAAACTAAACACCTGATCATTACTATTTTCTGCCAAAGTGGGTGTACTTGATTTGTGTGGGGCATAGTTAAGAGATTCCTGTCCCTCCGCAGTATCCGCGGTTGGTCTTTTAAAATTGATAATAGTACCGGGAACCAAGGCTGTGTTGGCCATAGAGGTACTATAATCAGTGCTTGTGCTTGGTCTTGTTGAATCTTGCATATGCAGCGACTGATCATACTGAAAGGAGGAAATATATAATTCAGTTCAAATTTTCCCCAATCCAAAGAGAACGCATCTATATAAGTGGCTTTAGGGTCTGGTCTATAAGAGCAATATGGCTCTACTTTAAAATTCAACCTCGAGGCAAACAAATCGACAGTGGGTTTGGACCATACATTACATAGTCTATCAAATACATTGCTATCCAATTGCCATTCAAGTTTGTCATTGAAACTTCGTGATGGTGCATCCGCCTCATTTTTAGAACTAGGTATATGAGTTATAGTAATCCATGTCTTATGTTCCATGCACCATTGCCAAATTTGTTTACTAACAAGATTACATTCAATCGATTTACATCCACCCATATTTTTTACATAGCAAATTGCTGTGGATGAGTCTGACAAAATTTTCACATGTTTACCTTGCAATTTTTCTTTCAATGCACAAATTGAGAAGAAAATAGCTTTAAGCTCTAAGACATTTATATGATGTAATCTTTCTATTGACGTCCATCGACCCCCAGAAATAATATCTTGACATTTAAAGCCCCAACCTGATTTGCTAGAATCAGTCTGAATCGTCAACTCTGGTGTACCTCTGTCTATGACCCGTACTTGGGACTGAACATTCTCAATCCACCAATTCAAATCAGACTACATGCTAGATGTTATTATCATTTTTGCATCATAGTTACCACAATTAAGCTTTAAACAATGTATTTTAGCCATTTCTAGTTCTCTGTAAAATAATTTTCCATAATCAACAGCGGAGAAAGAAGTGACCGTAAGTCCTATGATTTTGGCAACCTGTCGTATAGGCGCTTCCATAGCAATGAACAATTTTTTGCATTCACTAAGGATAAGCAATTTCTTTTCTTGTGGTAAACATACTATCATTTTTTCTGAATCAATCACATTTCCAAGATATATGATAACTTTAGTGGGTTGAAGAACAGACTTATCCAAATTTAATATGAATCCCAGTTTAACCATTAAACTAACAGTATCGTAAAGATTGGTGTAACAGTTTTCTTTTGAGAGACTGCCTAGCAAGCTGTCATCTATAAAACCTGTACTAATGTGACCCATATTTCTTAAGCTTGCATAAACTGGCTTCATTAATTTAGTGAACCAGAGTGGCCCATGGCTGATTCCGTTGGGGCAGCAGGTAAATTGAAATATTGTTTGTCTCCACACAAACCGAAGGTAAATTTGATCCTCTTCTGCAATTCGCACAGAGTAGTAAGCATGACGAATGTCGAGAGACGCCATAAACATGTCTTTTCTGACAAGTGAAATAGCATTTTCAAAAGTTTCCATTTTAAAATGTCGGTAAGGAATGTATGTATTAAGTTCTTTTAAGTTTAAAATTAATCTATAGTCTCCATACTTCTTTTGTTTGAGAAAAATCGGTGAAATGAACTGATTTTCATGTGGTTTAACCTCAGTAATGACTTTTTGATCTAACAGTTTTGTTATTTCCTGATCAAAAAATGGAACTTTCGACAACATTGAATTGCCTTTGAGGTACATGAATTTGTTTTGGATTTTCATTATTTATAAATTCAATGTGACAGTTTTTCACCATTTCCAATATAACTTTATCAGAAGTAATTTTTTCCCATTCAGAGACAAAATATTCCAATCTACCTGCTGAAAAGTTACCTAAAGTACTTACATCATGTAAAAGTTTGTCTAGTTTTTCTGCAGGGGACGAACCCCTGGCCGTCTGTTGTAGTTTTTTGAGTCTGTGCTACAAAAGTTTGAATATGTAGCTGTTTGGCTGGGTCTAGATCTGATAAGACTCCTGAAACGACCACGATTCCATGGCCTAGGCCTGTAATTGCTTCGTTGTATTGATGATCCAGCCATTCTGTCTCTAATTTTGGCTGTGTCTTCAATCTCTCGTGCCGTCTTAGACACGTCATCCCCAAACAATTCAGTTGTAACAGGTAGTGTGTGGGTACAGAGATGAGCATATTCCTTCTTTAGTTCAGGACGCAATAAATCTCTCCTAAACATATTTGTTTGGTAGTTTGAGTGACCCATGAGACCCATAGCGTCATGACATCCATTTATTATATCCGACATGTTAATCTCAATGTCCAGGCCTTTTTCTGTTAGTACTCTCTCAATCTGAGCAGCCATATTCATAGTTTTTGTCAAACAGACACCAGCTTTCACGATTGAGGTCGAGATGTTTCGTAGTTTTTTGTCATTAGTTCGGCTTTGTGCCGACATAACATCCCAAACTAATTTGTTCATTTTGGCCATCACTAGGCCTTCACAATTTGCCGGACGAGGACACACTTCATCTTTAATAGAGTGCTCGTATTTTTCTGGGCCCATGCCTTTCCTATAGACCTCTGTCACAGTTTCTGCCAGAAACTCATCCACATCAGCATCACATAATTCTGTGGCTTTAAATTTCTTGGATAAGTCAGCAAATCTGCTGACATGTTCTGGCTCAGAACCTGAGTCATCCATCCTTGCTCGCTTAGGAGGAGATGGTTCTTCCTCATAACCATCAAATTCTTCATAATAATTGTTCGCCTGTTCCAGCGAGTCCATTCTGGCGACAAGCGCCGTCTGAGAAGCCTGGATGCTTTTTAGACATTCCAAGATGAGGTTATTATTCAAATCACCGGGCGGCGACGCCGCCGGTTTCAGAGGGATTTTATACGTTCCCGATTTCGTTGCTTTGTCCGAACTTTCGTCCGACTTTTTACAATCGTCCGTCTTTTTTGCCGGCACTTTCACTTTTTTCTTTTCGTTGTCCGCCATTTTGAAATCTACAGCACCACGCGCTGGCAATTAAAGTCGATTTTAACACGAAAATCACAGCCTGAACTACGTACAGGCGCATATACGTGCTCCCAAAAGACCGGCGAACACAAGTAATCACCGAAAAATGCAAATCACGCCTCAGCTACGCCGAGAATAATAAAATTCGAACTACGTTCGAACAAGCACGTTTTCCAAAGCGCTAGCGGAAACACACTGATGCGCATGCGCAACCGGAACACTATCTCAGTTAAATACCGTATTATTGCTAATAAATGTAATAAAATTATCTGTGGAAATAACACAGTCATTGAATCATCCATACAGTAAAAATAAGGTGTTAATTGGGTTTAAATTTAATGTGCAGCTAGTCTCTTTTTAGTTTTAGGATTGACTTCTCATCATTTGCCATTCTGTAATGCTTTTCATGGAATAACATAGAATTATCAAATAAAGATTATCAATTGATAATCCCACCAACAAACCAGTCAAATTACATAATAAACATCATGCTTTTTTTCATTTCACCAATTCAGGTAGTGGAACCGTATTAGTTCTGAAACATTTCGGAACTCATGAAATTTCCAATTTTTACCAAGGTTTCCAAATGAAAAATCAGTTAAAGTTCATTACTTCCGAATTTTGCAGAAATATTACAGGTCCACTAACTTAAAGAAGTACAATAATCATTGTTTTTTTTAATCATTTTGTAAACAAAAAAAGCTATAGACTAGCATGACTAGGATAAGGATTTATTTATGATGATGTGGGTAGCCTCCATGACCTTGCCCATGGTTCCAGTTTCGCTGCAGAATCATCACTGGAGAGTTCATGTTGTGAGGGGAACCATGATACCCTTGGTAACCATGGTGATCTGGGTAACCGTAGTAATGACCTTGATTGGGAACGTTCCAGTTGTTATAGCCATACTCCCCTTGATACTGCTCATTGCCATAGTAACCATAGCCTTGACCTTCCATCTCAGAAGAATGATATTGAGATTCATACGATTCTAGAGATAAAGAAAAAAAAATTTGTATGTAAAAAATGAATTTCCCCAAAACAACATTTTTTAAAACCTGTGGCCTTGACAGATGACCTTGACCTTGGTTTCTATAGATGCCAACCATCAAGATCAATCATCATACGAAATAAGAGTATAGTATCTTGAATAGCCTTAAGGCAATTTGCAAAGTTTAGTCTTTGTATTAAGTTTTGCAAACAGACAGATCGACAGAAAACAGTAGAATAACATGCCCCCAATCTTTCAATGCAAAGCATAAAAAAAGATAGTTTTCAAAACAGCAGTTTGAAACGGATGCATTCTGATTGGCTGGAAAGAATTTTTTCACTAAATGAAAATAATTTTGAGCAAAAAGCTGTTTTGTGAGATACCTCAATGAAATCAACAAATACTCTCTCAATCTCTTATCAAACATTAAGGCAGTTAAAACTATTTTGCACTGCAACATAGAATGCCATAACAAGAGCACAACCTATAGATGCAACTTTAGCCGCAGGTGCTGGATAATGCAAAAAGTCTAAGTTGAAAAAGGGGCATAACTCTTACAAAAATGATATCAGAGTTATCCCACTTGATAGTCTGGATAACTCTTGTGATGTTGAACACAAATGCCAAGTTTCATGACAATATCTTCAATAACAACAGAGATATGACCAAGAATAAAGTTTGGCAAGCCAATACAAAAGTGAATAACACCAAGATGATCACAATACTTAGAGTTTTCTCAGAAAACAGCGAAGCTAACAATGTCAGAGTTTTTAAAGTAATATTACCATTGAGTAATATTACCAAACTGGTCACTTTGCGTAACCCTTTTGCTGTTTAATCCCTGCTTTTTACGTGTCTGTGATTTCATGATTGAGAAAACATTGTGAAAAAAGGAAACCCTGAGGGCCCTAAATCGCTCACCTGATATTTCAAGTAAATTATCAATAAGACTCCTTTCCTATAATATGGCATGAACCTTCCCATTTTCAACAGTTCATTCTTGTGACCTGGCAAACATTTTGATCAAGTTTCATGAAGATTGGATTATATTTGTAGCGTTTGGAGCTCTTACGAGAAAATTGTCATTAAGGCCCCTTTTCCAGTGATATGGCATGGATACTTCCCATTTTCAAATGAGTTCATCCTCAAGACCTAACAAACATTCTGACAAAGTTTCATAATGATTGGACCATATTTGTGGCTTCTAGAGAGTAAACAAAAAATTGTCCTTAAGACCCCTTTTCCCGTGATATGGCACCGATCCACCCCATTTTCAATAGACTTCATCCTCATGACCTAACAAACATTCTGACCAAGTTTCATGAAGATTGGACCATATTAGTGGCTTCTAGAGTGTAAACAAGAAATTTGTCATTAAGGCCCCTTTTCCCGTGATTTGGCACAGATCCTTTCCATTTGAGCAATTTTTATAAGGGACCACCCAAGGAATATTTCTGCTAAGTTTGGTTGATTTTGACCCATAATGTTAGGAGGAAAAGTTGACGCCGTGATGGACAGACAGACAGATGGACGCCGGACAACGATCGATCACAATAGCTCCCTTGAGCACTTCGTGCTCAGGTGAGCTAAAAAAGATGAAATTGCTTCTGACATGCAATTGCTTCTTTTTCCACACTATTTTCCACCCTACTTAATGGTTATTTTTCAAGTTAAATCCACTTTAAATTTTCCTCTGCAAAACCTTTGAATTTGGACAGGTTCAAAATTTTGTAGAACAGGAAAGTGTTAAACAGAGCTTCAAACCCACCTGCATCTCCCCCTGCACCATAGCCTATATCCTGGGGATGATGATATCCTACATCAGGATAATGGGACCACATTGCCCCACCCCCAAGTGCCTGATCTCCTGGAACCTGATCCCATAACCTGCAAAGGGCTTCACCAACACGAGGCTCTAACTCCTGAAACAAAATCCTTTGGATAGACAATTCCACTTCCTTACATACTGATCCCTTGAATAATTGTTCAACAACTGCTTCTTGAATATTTTAGAACTTTCAATTTCAATTCAAGAACTCCTTGTTCTAGAACTGGTTCAAGAACTAGTTATTGAACCTCTAGATCTAGTTATCAAACTTTAAGAACAAGTTCTTGAATCAGTTCTTGAACTAGTTCTTGATCTTACAGAGCTACAGATAGAGGGGTCATTTTCAATTCTAAAATCAAATATTTCACCAATACTTGCACATACCCTGTGTCAAAGGTACTTATTGTAATTATTTAGATACAAATGAGTACCCACAAAAGAGGGATTCATTGAGAAATAAAATTTTGGATTATCTTTTAACTATACAAATGTCCGTATGATAACAACCCGTATGATATTTTTTATGATATCATGAGGTTATTTTTATAAACTTGCATTTCCGTGAGATACATTGACAAAAACAAGGCAAACAGAGGTTATAAGATAAATATAATACGTACTAAGTGTAATGTATGAAAAATATCTTACTTGGTTGTGAGAATTGATAATTGTCTCGGCAGAGCCTCCACAATTATCAATTCTCCCAACCTCGTTTGATATTTTTTTCATACAAAACACTTAGGACATAATTTATATTTATCAGTACCTCTGAGCCAAAATTCAAGAAACTTGAATAATAGTTCAAGATTAAGGTCAAGAAGAATTAAGTTCAAGAACTGATTTTAACTTCTTTTTTGCAGGGAATGTGACAAAACCTGCAGTCATGTCATTTTTGATTGCATACTTATAATAACAAGATTGTTTACTACATTCACAAACCATAGCATTAGAAAATAACATACCCTATTGAACAAGAGGTGTTTGTGAAACATAAATGCCCTCTTAACAGCATTTCTTAAAAAAATGTTGACCTTGACAGATTACCTTGACCTTTAAGCATGACCTTGACCTTGAAACCTGCAGATGCACATCACTGAGATATTTCATCATGCCAATTATGAAGAAAGGTGTCTATGATATGCTTGAATAAACTGAAGGGTGAAAATTTGTTGGATATGTTGCCCTTGACAGATGACCTTGACCTTGTCATATGACCTTGACTTAGGTATCAGCAGACAGATCTCATTGAGATCTATCATCATGCCAAATATAAGCCTTGTATCTTGAATAGGCTTGAAGATATTGAAAATGTTAAGTTTTTTGGTTAATTATTTGACCTTGACCTTGTCACATGACTTTGACTTTGGTATCAGCAGATGCGGCTCATTGGGATCTATCAACATGCCAAATAAGAGCCTTGTATCTTGAATAAGTTTTTTTTGATAAGTTTTACAGACAGACAGATGGACAGACGGACAACGGTAAAATAATATGCCCCGATCTTTCGATACCGGGTCATAAAAAAGCTTTTGTACTTTTCTTTTGTCAATATACAATGTATTTTCTGATGATTGCCTTCTAAGATCCAACAAATTTCAAATTTGGGGCTACAAGAGGTTTTTGATAGATCCTATTACAGCAAGAAAGTAATATTTGTTCTTTATTTCTATCAGCAGCAGTTTAGGGTGTTCAAATGAACCCCAATCTGTAGTTTCATTAATACAATTTAATGCAGATACATGTATTCAATCAAAATTAAGTTATAGTTCTTAATTTTACTTATTCAATAAGTTGCTTATTTCATTAAACAAGAGGGCCATATGGTCCCTTAATCACACACCTGAGTGAACTGTCCAAAACACATTTCAAGCAGGTTTTTAAAAGGTTTTTTTTTTGGATAATATTCAGGCAAAAAATCTGACTTCCAGAGTGTGTACAAGGTATTTCTAAGATTTGACCCAGTAACCTAGTTTTGACCCCCCTTGACCCAATTTTGAACTTGTCCGGGATTTTGGCAATACGATCATTCTGGCCAAATTCAAGGTTGATTAAGAAAAAAGTGTGACGTACAAGATTTTATCACGATTAGTCTGACCAAATTTCAGGTTGAACAGGCAAAAAAAGTGCAATCGAGGGTACATATACAGTTTTTCTTAGATTTGACCCTGTGACCTTGTTTTTGACCTCACTTGCCCAAATTTCAAACTGCAGTGAGATTTCATCAAGACAACCATTCTGACCAAATTTCAGGTTGATCAGGCAAAAATTGAGACCTCCAGGTTGCAAACAAGGTTTTTCTAGGATTTGATCCCATGACCTAGATTTTGACCCCACTTGACCCAGTTTAAAACTTGTCTTAGATTTTTTATCAAGACAATAATTTTGACTGAACTTCAGGTTGTTTGGGCAAAAAAGTGACCTCTAGAGTGCATACAAGATTTTTCTAAGATTTGACCCCGTGACCTAGTTTTTGACCCGACTTGTCCCAATTTTGAACTCATCTGAGATTTCATCAAGACAATCATTCTGACCAAATATCAGGTTGATTGGGCAAAAAATGTGACCTCTAGAGTGCATACAAAGTAAATGTTGACGACACACGACGGACATCCACCTTACCACAAAGCTCACCTTGAGCACTTTGTGCTCAGGCGAGCTAAAAATTATTCAATATTGCTCAATGCTAAATAATTTGCTGTTTGTTTTGTTTCAATAAAAAGAATTTTAAGTATGCAGCTATTTTGTAAACATTCTCACTAAGTAGTATTGTGAGAAATCTTCTTAATGATAAGCATATCTTTATATTTTGATTTCATTATATCAAATTATAAGATATAAAGAGAGTATTTGTTAATGTCATTGAGGTATGAAACTAAAAAACTTAACCACACTCTTGTATGAATCCTCTTTGTGTAAACAGTGTGATAAGGTTTTTTAGTTTCATACCTCTATGAAATCAATATACGAGTATACTCTCTTCATCTCTTAATTGAACTCAGGGACGTCTTTATCAAGACTCCAACGCTCTACCTCTTAAATACTGTGACTAACACCTCTAAATCACTGTCTAGTTTGGGAACTGGTAAGAAAAAGTCTAGCCCTACCTGCCCATCCCTACTAATCTGCACTCTTTTATGTTCATTGTATTTGTTTCTCAGATGATGGGTTAATGTAAATGGGAGATTTCCCCTGAAATAAACATACAGTATTGTATTAATGAAAACAAGAGCACTGCAAGCGGATGCCAATGCTTGGCTGTTGATTATTTCTTAGGCAGATGCAAATATATGAGCTTTGTACCTACAGAAAGGTCTTGT
Organism: Fragum whitleyi; assembly: GCA_948146395.1. Taxonomy (NCBI): domain Eukaryota; kingdom Metazoa; phylum Mollusca; class Bivalvia; order Cardiida; family Cardiidae; genus Fragum; species Fragum whitleyi. The sequence continues at coordinate 27,904,144 of OX411543.1, read as the reverse complement.
ACCAAGCAATGATCATTTGAAATGTGAAGGCTCTTTGACTAACCATTCAAAATAATGACCAAGGTTGAATTTTTCTAAAAAAATTTGACCTTGAAAAATGACCTTGACCTTGACTGATGACCTTGAACTTGGTGGCTACAGAAAGGTCTTGTACCAAGCAATGATCATATAAAATATGAAGGCTCTATAACTTACCATTCATAAGTTATGACCGAGTTTAAATTTTTCAAAGAAATTTGACCTTGAAAAATGACCTTGACTGATGACCTTGAACTTGGTACCTACAGAAAGGTCTTGTCCCAAGCAATAATCATGTGAAATATGAAGGCTCCATGACTTACTATTCAAAAGTTATGACCAAGTTTAAATTTTTCAAAGAAATTTGACCTTGAACAATGACATTGATCTTGACTGATGACCTTGAACTTGGTACCTACAGAGAGGTCTTGTCCAGAGCAATAATCATGTGAAATATGAAGGCTCTATGACTTACCATTCAAAAGTTATGACCAAGGTTAAAGTTTGTCACGCCAACGCCAACACCTAAGCCAACAACGCCAAGGTGATCATAATACCTCGGGTTTTCTTTGAAAACAGCCGAGCTAAAAATGAAGGCAATATTCAAAAGTTCTTCTATATTATTAGAGTTTTAATTTTACAAAAATATGACTTGACTTTCAACCAACAGAAAGGTTTTGTCACAAGCAGTTATTATATGAAATATGAATTTGAAGACTTGATCAAAAACCATTCAAAAGATATAATCAATGTTAAAGCTTTTGTACTGTAAATTAAGACCTTGAAAATATTTTTACTTTATGACCTTGACTTCCAAAACCACAAAAAATGTCTCACAATAAGCAATAGAAATGTAAAATATGAATGCTATACCTAACCATTCCAAAGATATGGCCAAGTTTAAAGCTTAAATTTAATACAAATTTGACCTTGAAAAGGTGACACTGACCTTGATTGCTAATCTAAAAGCTAGTACCAACAGGGAAGTCTAGTCACAAGCAATTACAACATGAAATAAGAAGACTCTGTCACTTAACAGTTAACCCTTTCCTGTTTTACAAAATTTTGGACCTGTCCAATTTCAAAGGTGTTGCAGACGAAAATTTAAAGTGGATTTAATTTGAAAAATAACCATTCTGTTGGGTAGAAAAAAGTGTGGAAAAAGAAGAAATTGCTTGTCAGAAGCAATTTCTTCTTTTTCACAATGTTTTCTCAATCAAAAAATCACAGGCAAGTAAAAAGCCGGGATTAAACAGCAAAGGGTTAAAAGTTATGACCGATGCTTATGTTTTTAACTTGATAAACAGACAGAAAACTAGAGGCCCATGAGGGCATGAAATAATAAACTGACTATTAATTTTTTCTTCATGTAAACCTGTTATTTCAGAAACCTTATTGCTTTATGGAGAATGTTTCAAGTGACACTAATCAAGCACCTTTCATATCTTCAATTTGCTTTCAGAAATAGTCCTGAAGGGATCCTTTTACTGTGTTTTCATCAAATTTCTTACAGAAACTTGCTTTAACCAAGGAATCATTCTTTGAAAAGATCAAGAGAATATCAAATAAGTTAATGTTTGTGAATATTTTTGTAAGCAAGAATACTTGTATTTTGAGCTAAAATCCCAAAAGGTCGTTTTTAAAAGCTTTCTGATGGATCAAAGTTTCAAGGAAATCAGATGATATTTGTGGACTTTATCACATTAATGAGAATCACAACTTTTAGTGAAATCCATTTAGGCCCCCTTTCCTATGTTTTCTAATGAATCAGTCCCATTATTGAAGATTCCCCTTTTTATGACGCTACACTCATCCTTTATACTTCAACCATCCTTTAAATATTTCAAGTAAATCTTATGATATTTGTGGATTTTATTGACTAACCAAGAATATTTTGAGAGAAAAATTTGAAAGCCACCTTTCCTGTGTTTACCTGTTTACCTTCAGATCATATCCCCATTTTCAAAAAAGAACCTTCTCTATGACCCTATAATCACCCTGTTAAAGTTTCAGGGAAATCTAATGATATTGAATATTGCAGTCTTTATCACATATTTGAGAATATTTCGAGCTAAAATCCGTAAGGCCCCTAATTTAGGTTTTCCAATGTACCAGTCCCATTTTTGGAAAGGAACCGTCCTTATGACCCTACAATCACCCCGTGACAGTTTAACCCTTTCCTGTTTTACAAAGATTTGGACCTGTCCAAATTCAAAGGTGTTTCAGAAGAAAATTTTAGGTGGATTTAATTTGAAAAAAAAACAAACCATTCTGTAGGGAGGAAAAAGTGTGAAAAAAGAAGAAATTGCTTGTCAGAAGCAATTTCTTCTTTTTTCACAATGTATTCTCAATTAAAAAATCACAGGCAGGTAAAAAGCCGGGATTAAACAGCAAAGGGTTAAAAGTTATGAACAATGCTTATGTTTTTAATTTGATAAACAGACAGAAAACTAGAGGCCCATGAGGGCATGAAATAATAAACTGACTATTAATTTTTTCTTCATGTAAACCTGTTATTTCAGAAACCTTATTGCTTTATGGAGAATGTTTCAAGTGACACTTATCAAGCACCTTTCATATCTTCAATTTGCTTTCAGAAATAGTCCTGAAGGGATCCTTTTACTGTGTTTTCATCAAATTTCTTACAGAAACTTGCTTTAACCAAGGAATCATTCTTTGAAAAGATCAAGAGAATATCAAATAAGTTAATGTTTGTGAACATTTTTGTAAGCAAGAATACATGTATTTTGAGCTAAAATCCCAAAAGGTTGTTTTTAAAAGCTTTCTGATGGATCAAAGTATCAAGGAAATCAGTTGATATTAGTGGACTTTATCACATTAATGAGAATCATAACTTTTAGCAAAATCCATTAGGCCCCTTTTCCTATGTTTTCTAATGAATCAGTCCCATTTTTGAAGAGTCCCCTTTTTATGATGCTACACTCATCCTTTAAACTACAATCATCCTTTCAACATTCAAGTAAATTTTATGATATTTGTGGATTTTATTGACTAACCAAGAATATCTTGAGAGAAAAATTTGAAAGCCACCTTTCCTGTGTTTACCTTCAGATCACATCCCCATTTTCAAAAAAAGAACCTTCTTTATGACCCTATAATCATCCTGTTAAAGTTTTAGGGAAATCTAAAGATATTAAATTTTGCATTCTTTATCACATATTTGAGAATATTTCGAGCTAAAATCCGTAAGGCCCCTAATTTAGGTTTTCCAATGTCCCAGTCCCATTTTTGAAAGGAACCATACTTATGATCCTACAATCACCTGGTGAAAGTTTAAAGAAAATTCAAATTATTCTTGCAATCACCATAGTTCTTCTTACCTTCGGCTAATGTACCTAAAACAGTATGCCACTGATCTATCAATGTAGAGGCATAAAATTGTCATATCCATGGCTCAGCGTGAAACAGTTGTAATTGCCTATATGTTTATAGGCAGTTACAACTGTTTCACACTGAGCCATTGATATGTATCTTCTCCCCATCTGGTCTAGCCATTCGGGTTAAAGATCTAGATGGAGGTAACTGTGGACACATACTGAGGCATTGTAGATCCAAATTTCAAAATGACCACAAATTTTGAATAACGCTATGAAACTGAACTTTATAATATCCGCTTTCATATATTGGTCATAGAAAGGGATTTCATGTCGAAATGTTGAAGTCATGACATCATCAAGGCTTGTCTTGGGGTTAGATATTTTGTAGGGGTAAACCGTAGAAGTTCGGACAAGACGTCTAAATTCGGATATTTTTTTAAAAAGCAATGTGTTTTTATCATATATTTATATACATTCTGAGATATATCTCACATAAGTCAGTTTAATTTGTGATTAAATTATAGATATGTTCATGGAAACAAGAGGACCATGATGGTTCTATATCGCTCATTTGAGTATGTCACTCATAACTTGTCAACCATGTTATGAAAACCAGAACTTGTTTGATGTACATTAAGGTTGGTTAAAATTCGTCCTACTGCAACTTGTTTTTTTTTTAAGTTTCGTAAATTTTCATTTTTTCACTTATCATGGCATATTCTTTTAACAACTTTTGAAGACCTTCAACCAAGTAACATCCCTGCCAAGTTTCAGCTTGAATGGCCCAGTGGTTTAGGAGGAGAAGAATTTGTTCTAATATTTTCAGCCATTTTTCGGCCATTTTTCAGACTTTCCTTTACCATGTTAAACTAGAGTTTTTGATGAAATTAAATTCTTTTGACAACTTTTAAAGACCTTCACCCTAGGAACATCCCTGCCAAGTTTCAGCTTGATTGGCCCAGTGGTTTAGGTTGAGAAGAATTTTTTCTAGTATTTCAGCCATTTTCGGCCATTTTTCAGATTTTCCGTTACCATGGAAACTAGAGTTTTTGATGAAATTAAATTCTTTTAACAACTTTTGAAGACCTTCAGCCAAGGAAGATCCCTGCCAAGTTTCAGCTTGATTGGCCCAGTGGTTTAGGAGGAAAAGATTTTTTTCTAATATTTCAGCCAGCTTTGGCCATTTTTCAGATTTTCCGTTACCATGGAAACTAGAGTTTTTGATGAAAATAAATTCTTTTAACAACTTTTGAAGACCTTCAGCCAAGGAAGATCCCTGCCAAGTTTCAGCTTGATTGGCCTAATGGTTTAGGAGGAGAATAATTTTTTCTAAGATTTTCGGCCATTTTTGGTTATTATGTAACCATGGCAACCAGAGTTCTTGACAAACTTAAATTCTTTAAACAAATTTTAAAGAGCTTCACCCAAGGAACTCCCCTGCCAAGTTTCAGCTTGATTGGCCCAGTGGTTAAGGAGGAGAAGATGTTTAAAGAAATAGTTGACGGACGGACGGACAGACAGACGAACAGAAGACGGACGGTGAGTGATCACAATAGCTCACCTTGAGCACTTTGTGCTCAGGTGAGCTAATAAAACTGTTTGAAGTCACAAACCCCTGGCTACCTTGCGAATTGAACTGACATTCATACATTGCTGACTAATATAGGCTCAGTCAACGGTTAAGAAAAAAGGTATGGATTGGGCGAGAATTAATTGTAAAATAGATATTATTCGATTAAAATGTCAAAAAGATAATCAATTTTAATAAAATAATCAACACTTTTTTGCTCAGAATCTTAATGAATAGCTTTTTGCGAAGTGTCCCAATTTCCATTTTCAACATAAGTAAAAATTCGGACTATACAAATTGTATGCTTTGAAAACCAAGTAATATCAATTTATCCCTGATATCTTTTTTTTCTTTGAATACATCCAAAATTAATACATGTTTATGTCGGTGTCTGTTAATATACTCATTTGTCTGTATTTTATTTGAAATATTTGCCAATTTTCTACATCAAAGATGATGAATAAATATAGTATCTTTCGTCAAAGTATTCCTGAATTGAAGTTTTAAAGCTTTGTATTTGCATTCTTCTTTTAAACTAACAAAATCAATGTCTTTATTCCCTAATAATTGATATTCCTTAATTGTCCTAATTTCCCCCTTTGAAGATGAACTTGTCCGAGTTTTACTGCTTGCCTGTCCAAATTTTTCCAATCCCGTCCAAATTTGCCTGTATTACATGTAAAGGTTAAGTAAAGCCTACAGCCTAATGAAGTTACAGATGAAATTTCATTGTATTAAACACAAGGTTGATCATCTAATCAGTGCATTTACCAAGTATAATTGCCCAACCTGTAAGCATTCAGAAAATATAATGCAAGTTTAAAGCAATATGTCAAAATTTCATAAGTCAAAGTCAAGGTCACAAGGGTTTGATCAAATGACTTGATAAAAGGAGAAAGCTTATCTCAACTTTTGAGTGAGAATAAGTATAATATGCACTGATATTTACCTATAATTGCAATCCAATAAAATAAAGAATTCTGATTGGTTTAAATCGCATCACGTGGGAAATTCCATTGCACTTCATTTCTGTATAAAATGCAATAGGTCTTTTGGGAAAACCCCGACCTTCTATCTGCAAGTCCTGTGTAGTAGGAACTCGAATTAACCTAGTTCTCGATCATCAACACAATATTGCTATTAAATCTATTATAAATTAAGATATTTTTTAAAGAATTTATGATTACAAGCATGCAGTTCTGATTCTGAGCCGACATAAACTATTAAGAAAACAGCGAAGATCATCAAGCAACTCTCTTGCAACTAAGACCGACCACACCGTTTTCGTTTAAAAATACAGACTAACTTGGCAGAAACAAGTTTTTTGTCATAATTACCTCTACGAATTACAAAGTTGTGTATCATTTGTTTTACTTCATGACATTCCACTTTGAAAGCGAGATAAAAAAAATAAATACACAATCTAAAAATAGAGTGTGTAATCTATATGCACAGAAAGTAGACTTGAAGCTTTAATGTTTGGCCGAGCATTTTAATAGTTTCTTCATTCTAGAGGATTGCAATTATAAGGGACGCGTGTCTTTTTCACTGCATTTATTGGGGTATAAAGTGCAATTGCCTTAGCACATGGCAAATAACGCCCGAAGGGCGTTAGGTTTAAAGGGCGTCGGCGTTATCTTTAAGCCATGTGCTAAGGCAATTGCACTTTATACCCCAATAAATGCAGTGAAAAAGACACTCATCCCTATAGTATTAAGCAAGCACCTGTCTTAAGCAAGCCCTTAATGAATGTCCTTTAAGTGCTTACTTAATACAGATCTGACTGTATATAGAAATATATCAAAGTGCTAATTTTTCATCATCATGATTTCAGAGGTCACAGATCTCAAAGATTTTTGGTTATACAACAATTACCTGGCCATTGTATAACATGTTGTTTTTCGCACAAGAGCCGGGAGGTTGACAAACTGTTAAACAAAAGTGTTAAAGACTTTCTTGGAATTATGAGTGCAAAACTCAGTTACAAAATAATGATTAGGCCTCCATATAAATAGCTCATAGCTATCTCAGGTATTTCGTTCAAAATCCTTTTTTTCTAGCTCACCTGAGCTCAATATGCCTAATGGAAGCTTTTTAGGATCACTCTACATTGAGTTTGTTGTTCCTCATCCATCAAAACATCATCAACTTTCTAAAATTTCCTTTACTGAACCACTGGGCCCATTTCAATACAAGAGGACCATGATGTACCTATATCGCTCACCTTCGTATCTTTGTCTCATTAAATGATAAGCAAATTTTCAAGCAAAGGTCACAATTTTACTTTTTTTCTGTAATATGGCACTGATCTTTCCCATTTTCAATAGGATTCATCATTGTGACCTGACAAACATTCTGACCAAGTTTCATGAATATTGGACCATATTTCAAGGGGTCAGTGCAACACTATTGTAAGTGCCTATAAATATATAGGCACTTACAATAGTGTTGCGCTGATCACTCGATTTGTGGCCTCTAGAGTGTAAACAAGAAAATTGTCATTCAGGCCCCTGTTCCTGTGATATGGCACAGATCCTTCCCATTTTCAATAGGCTTCATCCTTGTGACCTGACAATCATTCTGAACAAGTTTCATGAAGATTAGACCATATTTGTGGCCTCCATAGTGTAAACAAGAAAATTGTTATTAAGGCCCCTTTTCCTGTGATATGGCATGCATCCTTCCCATTTTCAATAGGGATCATCCTTGTGACCTGACAAACATTATGTCCAAGTTTCATGAAGATTGGACAATAATTGTAGCCTTTAGAGTGTAAACACTTCAATTGCTGACGCATGACGACACAGGACGCACGACGGACATTCAATGATCACAAAAGCTCACGATGTGCTCAGGTGAGCTAAAAATTTAGCCAGAATATCCTTGGGTGATCCTATTCAAAAATTGATCATGACATTTGGATTGATGCCCAAATATGGGCTTGGCAGGGCAGAACTTACTTTTACCCTGAAATTTTAAAGGTTATATCTTCAGTAACCTTCAGGCAGATTTAAACCAAACTTCATCTTCACAGAAACGATCCTTACGTCAAATTTTGCCAAAAATGTTCATGAAGTTTTGATTAACCTAAAATATGGGTGTGGTAGGGCAGGGCAGGGCAGGGCTAATTTGACCCTCAAATCTTTAAACGTCTTCTTTTCAGTGACCCTTGAAAACAAGAGGCCCAAGAAGGCCTGTATAACTCCATTAACTCCACTGGTTTATATGTCTCCAGATTTGGAAAAGAGATTTTCAAAATAGAAATCAAACAAAGGATGTTTGTAAAACATTTATGCCTTCAAATATGTGGCAGGGTATGGCTTTTTGATTCTGCCATCTTTAACCCTTATCATGCTAAACCCAGAATATTCCTACTTTGGCAGGAGCTTCAGACAAACATCAGCCTGCACATATTATGTGCAGTCTGATGTTAGTCTACATCACCTGTTTCTCAATTTCAAAACAGATTTGTCAATAGATTCAGTTTTTCAAATAAAAATTGACCTAGATTTGCTACTGTCAATACTTTTTGCCTTTTGATTTTGATAAAAATTCTTAGGCAAAATTTATTTAGCACGACAAGGGTTAAATGTCTCCCCCAGTAAATTGGTGGAGTTTTTTGCAACTTTCTTCTGATTCATCTTATATCATTCATTTTAGCAATTAACCCTTGTCATGCTGAATCAAAATCCTCTTACAGAATTGCACACATATCAAAGTACTGTAAGCCCTAGAATCCAAGGATGTAGATAAATATCTTTTGGGGGATTAATTTATTAACAACTCTGCCTTGAAAAGGACAGACAGGTGGTGTTGACTAAGATCAGACTGCACACAGGTGCAGGCTGATCTTTGTCTATACCTCCTGTCAAAGCAGGAATATTCCAGGTTCAGCATGACAAGGGTTAAGAACCATTCTGGTCCTCTTATTTTATCACATAGCCTAATAATTTGATATCATTCTGATTGGCTGTAAAATTGGTTTTATTCCTAAATGAAAACAATTTTTACTGCGAAGCTATTTTAAGCTTGCATGCAAAGTAGTCCCAAAAGAAATATCTTATTTTTGAGATTTTTTTCCCCATCTTTGCTTTATGATATTAAATCTTGATATATGAAAAGAGTATTCCTTAATTTCATTTGGGTATGAAAATAAAAACCTAATCAGACTGATGTGATTAGGTTTTTAGTTTCATACTTCAATGAAATAAAGAAAAAATACTCCCTTCGTCTCTTAATTAAAGTCTATTATCAAATTTAGGTTTCAAAGTTTCACTATAAAACATTGTTCGGAAACAACCTAAGCCAATCAACTGCATATTTCTCATCTGATCTTTTTGCAATCTGATAAAGGGTTTTCTGAGCATCGCTCAAGCGTATTTTGCTTGAAATCTGTAAAGCAGTTTCTTAAATGATTTCCCACTTTATAACATATATGGTAATGACATCTGCCTTTGTCATGATAGTCTTCAAATTTATTTTCTTTTCACTTTGATATATGATCTCCCTCAGATCAATCAAGTAAAATTTGGTCAAACAAAATGCATAATTTGGTTTCTAACACAAAACACTTTTTACAATAAATGAGGTTAGCAACACCCATTAAAGCCATGTTTTTCAAAAGTGAAAAAAAAATTGTGAAGGGAATCTATTATAGGATTAACCAAAATTAATTCCTGAGAAATTTGATTGAAAACCATCAAGAAGTTTCTGAGGAGAAGATTATGAAAGAACAATTCTTTGTTTGTATGGGTTCTTTCATTCTGAGCATAGAAAAAATAGGGACAGACGCATAGATGCAACCACAATAGACACTTTGCAATGCCAATAGACCTTCAAGCATTGGAGCTTAATAAGCAAGAATTGGAGTAATATATGTATAGAATACATACTTAATGTTTTGTAAGAAAAAAAAAATCCAACAAGGTTGGGAGAATTGTGGAGGCCATGCAGAGACAATTATCAATTTCTAGTTGCCTTATTTTCCTTAATGTTTCTAACAGAAATGCAAGTTGCTAAAAATAACCGCATTATGTCATTGTTCTAAAGATATCCATGTTATATCATAAAAATATCATATGGGATGTGATCACAGGGATATTTGTATAGTCATAAGACAAAGTATAAAGTACAATGTAGAATTCTTTGTTTGCTTTAAAGAATTTAACACCATTTTCAACTTTAATGCAGTTATACCATATTTGCTAGTGTACCTACTCATGTCTTCCTGTTGTTTCTAGACCAGTACAACAACAACATTTCAGCAAGCCACCAGCTGCCCATACATGTACTAATTTATACACCAATAGAGGAAAACAAATGAACCTGTGTGTGACATTTCCAACAATTTGACATTTGCGTGAGGTGCAAACATTTAGAAGCCTAGATAGCTACTTAGTGTAAGTACAGGATTGCCTTGCTGTCTACAGATACTTTAAAACCTTTTTTATCTACAAATCGCAGAGTGAAGACTCTGGTCAGACTGTGCAGGTGCACAGACTGGCCAGAGTCTTTGCTTTGAGCACAATTGAAACTGTTGGAAATGTCATGCACACGCTCAAATGCTTTGTGTGACATTGACTTTTGTCACATGTCTCATTAAAGTTGGCAAAGTAGGGGCTCAAACTCACAGCCTAGAATAAATAGCCCAAGGCTTTACCATCTAAGCTAGCTGAGTTTTGGAATATGACATGAACTTGATATAAGTACCGTGAATCAAACCTTCCTATCACTAATGCACACCTTAAGTTGAATGACGTTAGAATTATACAAGACATTCTCTATTGTCAAGGTTATACTAAATATTTGTTGTATAACTTCAATACGTGACAATTTTCATGTTTTCAGTACATATTGCTTGCTATTTTGAAATTCATCAGGTATCCATAGAGTTTCCTCAACAAGCCTTTAGCCAGGCCCATACAAATAGATAACCATCTACAGGTACCTATGCTTGGCTATTGAGTGCTGGATGTTGGATTGAATGGGGTTTTACGCCGCTTTCATCATTATTTCAGTTAAATCACGGCGGCTGGAGCACCTAACAATGGATTCCTGGTATTTCTCACACCAGTACTACCATTACATCCTTTCCTAGCCTCCAGCTGCTATCTCACATAGGTCTACAATTATCGACCCATTGGTGAGAGACAAATAGTCGGAAAGAATGAGTGCCGCTGTCGGGGATCAAACCCGTGACCTCTAGTTTGACAGTCCGATGCGCTACCAACTGCGCTATGACGGCGGCTGCTGGATGTTGGAAAATCTAAGTCAAACTAGAACTGTCGCAGAGCGGACTCATACCCCCCACTAGGGCATGGTCCTACCAGGGCTATGTCCCAGTATAAATGCTTTCAGTACATGATATGGTAACTGAGCTTTGCAATTTTAAATTGTTTAAACACAATATTTGGACTACCCCCCTCCCCCCCCCCCCCCCCCCCCTTTAAAAGTTCAAAGTGGCATACCTCTGAAACTAATGACTGGATCAGGATGAAAATTGCATGACACAATTTCATATGATAGGATTACATATCGAATTTGTAACTTCCCTTATGGTTACTGAGTTTTGAAATTTTTAATTTGGACTACTCCCCCCACCCCCCCCACCCCCCTCCTCTTTAAAAAGTTCAAAGTCACATAACTCTGAAACTAATGACTGGATCAGGATGAAAATTGCATGGCACAACTTCATATGATAGGAAACAACCTGATAAAATTTCAGCAAAATTGGTCCAAAACTGTGGGAGGAGAAGAGGACACAAAATTATGACTACTCCCCCCCCCCCCTCCTTAAAAAGTTCAAAGTGGCATAACTCTGAAACTAATGACTGGATCAGGATGAAAATTGCAGGTGCACAACTTCATATGATAGGAAACAACCTGATAAATTTCAGCAAAATTGGTCCAAAACTGTGGGAGGAGAAGAGGACACAAAATTATGTCTACGGACGGACGGACAACCTGATTCCAGTATACCCCCCAATAACTTCGTTGTGAGGGGTATAAAAAGGGGCATAATTTGCACAAAATGCATCTGTCGTTATCCCTCTTGATTGAGCATAGGTTGCTCTTTTGATGGACAACATATGCCAAGTTTCAAGTGAATGCCTTCAATAAAACCAGAGATATCACAAAATATCAAAGTTTTTCGCACAATAACAAAAGCAAGGGCAATGACAACAACGACACCAAGCCAATAGCAATGCCTCAGTCTTCTCTGAAAACATTCAAGCTAAAAAGGTAGCAAGCCTCATCATACAGGACCTCAAAAAATCGATTACTAAAGGGAATAATCGCTTGGTACAACTTCTCAATAGTCTTAAATGTTGCTACCTTGTGATCTTATTCTTCTAACAAGAGGCCCAAGAGGGCCTGTATTGCTCCACTGGCTTTAAAATCTTTAGACTTTCATTAAATAAAGCTTACTTTAAATGAATACATTAACACTCCAAAATCTCCTAAGACCTATTTAATAATGATTAACTGGTTCTGGTCCATATTGCACCAAAATACTCAATCACAATGAACCTGCAACCCTTTACCCATCTTATTAAAACATAAGGTTTAGAAGATGTTGTTCAAAGATTTGGGCTCAAAATAGGCCCCGCCTGCCACGCCCATATTTATGGACCAATCAAAATTTCTTGAACAATTTAGGTAAATAGTCATCCAATAAACATTCTGGTAAAGTTTCATTGAAATTGGCTGAGTGGTTCCCAAGGAGATATCGTTCAAAGATTTTGGCCTCAAAATAAGCCCCGCCCAGCCACACCCAAATTTATGGGTCAATCAAATTTTAGCAAATAATTTTTGAAAAGAGACACTCAAGGAACATTCTGGTAAAGTTTCATTGAAATCAGCCAAGTGGTTCAGGAGAAAATGTCATTTGAAAATTTCGGGCTCAAAATAGGCCCCGCCCTGCCACGCCCATATTTAAGGACCAATCAAAATTTCTTGAACAATTTAAGTAAAGGGTCACCCAAGGAACATCCATGCCAAGTTTCATTGAAATCGGCCCAGCAGTTCAGGAGGAGATGTTGTTCAAAGATTTCAGGCTCAAAATAAGCCCTGCCCTGCCACGCCCATATTTATGGGCCAATCAAAGTTTTTTGAACAATTTAGGTAAAGGGTCACCCAAGGAACACCCATGCCAAGTTTCATTGAAATCGGCCCAATGGTTTGGGAGGAGAAGATTTTTAAAGATTTCAAGGAGAAAAAATGCCACGCCCTGCCACACCCATATTTGGGAGACAATCAAAATTCTTTGAACAATTTAAGAAGAGGGCCACCAAAAGATCATTTCTACCAAGTTTGGTTAAAATCTGCCCATTCGTTTGGGAGGAGAAGATGTTTAAAGAAAAAGTTTACGCACGCACAGACAGACGCACGGACACAAGAAGGACACTCTGCCATGACAATAGCTCGCTGGCCTTTGGCCAGTGGAGCTAAAAATTGATCTCAATACCTAATAATTTAATTTCAGATGAGTCCATCAATATCAATGCATTCTGATTAGTTGAAAATTTGGTTTTATTCCCCAATGAAAACTTTGAGTATGCAGCTATTTTATAAGCTTACACAAAATATTACCCAAACAAACCTATCTTTCTATGATGAAACCTTTACACTTTCACCACAGAATATTAAATAATAAAATATGACAAGAGGATTTATCAATTTCATGGAGGAATGAAACACTAGAAAGCCATGAATGGCTTGAGCCGCTCCACAGGCTTGAAATTCTTGTAAAGCAAATTAAAGTTTTGACTTGATTTTTAGATATTTTGGGTTCTACTGATGTTGAAAATGATTTTCAAAGTTTCAACTATATATCATATACAGAAATGACCTACACCCATAAAAGACTTATTTTTCATCCAATAACAAAATCTTTTGCTGCATGATAATGGGTCACCCAAAGATCATACAAAAAAAATTTGATTGATATCAATCAATTAAATTCTGAGAAAATGATTTTCAAAGTTTCCACTATATAACATTTTGAGAAATGACCTCCGCCCATAAAATGCATATTTTTCACCCAATTACAATAATTTTTGGTAGACTGAAAAAGGATCACTCAAGTGAAATTTGGATGATATCTTTCATTTAGATTCTGAGAAAATGATTTTCAAAGTTTCCACTATATGACATAAAGAGAATTGACCTTCGCTTATAAAATACATATTTTCAATGAATCACAATAACTTTTTGAAGACTAATAAAGGGTCACTCAAGGATCATTCCAGTGAAATTTGGTTGATATCCATCAGTAACATTCTGAGAAAATGATTTTGAAAGTTTCCACTATATAACATAAAGAGAAATGACCTCCGCCTATAAAATGCACATTTTTCATCCGATGACAATAATTTTTTGTAGACTGATAAAGGGTCACCCAAGGATCATTCATGTAAAATTTCATTGGTATCCATCAATAAGAAACTGAGAAAACTCACTTTTTACCATATTTGCAAATTAGCCATGCCCATTAAATCCATGTTTTTCATTGGATCAAAATTTCTTGAACAACTTTGAAAGAGGGTCACACAAGGATCATTCCTGTGAAGTTTGGTTGAAATCCATCCAGTAGTTTCTGAGGAGAAGATTTTTAAAGAAAAGTTTATGACTGGACGCAGGGACGCACGGACAGACGCACAACGGACACAACGCCATGACAATGGCCCCAGTGGTTTTCAGCCAGTGGAGCTAATAAAGCCAAATCACATTTAAGTATGAATACCCTTTGCAAGGATCACCCAAGGAACATCCATGCCATGTTTCATTGAAATTGGGCCAATGGTTTGGGAGAAGAATATTTTTAAGGACTTATTTTGTGAAAATAAGCCCCACTGTGCCACCCCATAGATGGGGTCAATCCAAATTTCTTGAACAACTGTAGAAGAGGGTCATCAAAGGGTGGAGAAGATTTTTAAAGTTTTTAAAGTGACAGGAGGACCATGATAGTCCTAGATCGCTAACCTGAGTCTCTTTGACCCCTTGGACATAACATAAATTAAATAAGCGGATGTCAACAAGGAGACAATTTCTACATAAGATCAATACCATGGAATTTTTTCAGACAAGAGCTTGAAGGATATGCTGTTTTGCTCTTTGATTCTATGTAAAAAGGGATGCACCGGTCCCGGCATTCGGAACATCACTCAGCCATTTCCGTAAACTGCAACAGACCTCGGATGTTTGTAAGGCGGATGGGTATGTAACAAAATTGTGCATTTTGTTAGGTAGAAACAGTGTAAGAAAAACTAGGACTGTAGATTTATATCTTTTACAGTAAATAATGACTGAAAAGTCATAATTTTTGAGAATGATGAATCATTCTCAAAAATTTAGATTTTTTCAGCCATTATTTAAGAATCTAAAGATATTTATATGAGTATATGATGGTTTCACGTCAGTGACTTAACCGAATAGCATTGGCGACGTCGAATGTTTTCACCCCCAGTTTCGAGGGCTAACGCCATTTAAAGTGAAGTCATTGAGCTTTTCCAAGGTTTTCCCGTAATTTTCAAAAATAGTCCGTCTATGTACATCCGAGGTTGATTGTGAGATTGGCCGAGTTGTGTTCCGAATGCCTGTCCCAGGTGTAGGGGTGTAGCAATAGGTCGAACTATCGCTGTATCGTGATAGTTCACCTTGCAAAAGCAAGAGGTCGATAGCATTTTTTCAACTCAATAGATATTGCAATAGTTCCTCTGACTATCAATAGTTTATAATAGTTTTTTTTTGAAAATGAAAGTAAAACTAGATGTAGTAACAATGCTGCCTTTCTGCATGCTTTTATCAGAGAATGAGGTCAAATCCAATTCTTTTTAAGGGAATATCTGTAATTAACTTATTTGATCCTTTACTCACCATTGACAAGGTAAACCGCATCTTACAAGAACAATATAAAGTTACTGCCTAATAAAAGGTGGACACTTTAATGCTAATTATTATCTACTTATTCTGTAAAAACAACTATTGTGATTATATTGCAAAAGTTTTCTGACTATTGCAATACTATTCCGATAGCAACTTTACTATCAATACTATTGTGATACTAATTTTGAACTCAATAGTCACCCCTAACAAATATTACCCCAGGGTCTCGATATGATCAAACTTGGTAGAGGTCCAATAGATGATGCTACATACCAAATATGAAAGCCGTCTGCTGATTTCAAAGAAGAAGATATTTGAAGATTTTCCAATTTTCACCCTTTTTGTTTAAGGGGTAGTTAAGGGTGGATTTCATTTATTTGAACAACTTTGGTAGCACTTCATGCTCAGGTGAGCTAATAAATTGTGGACAATGGACAACAGACGACGGACATTGGAAGATCACAATAGCTCACCTTGATCATTTCTTGCTCAGGTGAGATAGAAAAAAGCCCCATCCTGCCACACCCATATTTGGGAGTCAAACCAAATTTCTTGAACAATTTAAGAAGAGTGTCATCCAAGCATCATCCATGCCAAGTTTCATTGAAATCAGGCCAATGGTTTTGACTGAGAAGATTTTTAAAGATTTTATAGTGAAAATATGCTCTGCCCTGCAACACCCATATTTGCAGGTCAATCCAAATTCCTTGAAAGACTTTAAAGAGGGTCACCCAAGAAACATTTCTTTCAAGTTTCATCAAAATCTGCCGACCTATTTAGGAAGAGAAGATGTTTAATGAAAAGTTTACCAACACAACCACAGATGCAGGACGAAACATAGTCAAGACAATAGGGCCAATTTCAACGCACATTAAATTACCATTTGCAAATTCTTTGAATTTGGATTAGTCTAAAATTGTTTGCTTTGTAGTATCTGGATATGACATCTGAAATTAAAGTCACATCATCAAGGCAGGTTTTTTCTAAATATATTACCTCTAAGAGTGACTACAAGATTTTGAACTTGTCCCAGATTTAGTCAAGAGAAACATTTTTCGGTTGGCCTTGATATTTGTTTTCTTGCATGTCTAAAAGGTTGTTTTTTGTTTCTTTGAAATTTTACATATGTGCAGACTTATCTTTGTCTTTACCTCCTATCAAAGAAGGAATATTCAAGGTTCAGCATAAAAGGGATTCCAATCCCCTATGAAGAATTTTCTTTTTATGCCTCACATCGATAAAGGGTGTATTGTTTTTGACCTCTTAGTTTTTCTCAAAGTCTGCTTCTCCCACTAAAAAATCATTGATTGGTAAGGGATAAAGCCTTCTTATTTCACATGATATTGCTTGTGTCAAGAACATTCTGTTTGTACCAAAGTCAAGATCATCTGTCCAGGTCAAGCTCATTTGTGAAGGTCAAAAATGTTAAACAAGAGGACCAAGATGGTCCTAGATCGCTCACCTGAGTCTCTATGACCCCTGGGACATCACATTAAATTGATAGGCAGATGTCAAAAAGAAGATAATTGCTTAGGATCAATACCATGGAACGTTTTCAGCGAAGAGCAAGACAGATATGCCTTTTTGCTCTTTGATTCTATGTAAAAAGGGATGCACCGGGGTGGACCCCAAAGTGACCCCAGGGTCTTGATATGAACAAACTTTGAAGAGGTCCATAAGATGATGCTACATTCTAAATATGAAAGCTGTCTGCCTTCTGGTTTCAGAGAAGAAGAGTTTTGAAGGTTTTCACATTTTCGCCCATCGTGCTCAGATGAGCTGAAAGGGATACGCCCGGTGGAGCCCCAATATGACGTAAGGGTCTTGATATGAACAAACTTGGTAGGGGCTCACAAGATGATGCTACATACCAACAAGAGTGCCATCGTCACAAAATACGCCGCCACTTTGCTGCTGTTTCACAATAATAATTGTAGACACTACTTATTTTGACAAAACCAAATTAAAAATGACCAAGTTTCATTTAAATAAAGACAAAAAGTAAGGAGGAGTTGCGTTCAAAAAGCTGCAATTTCAATAAGCCCTAGATACTAAGTTTTAATGGTGTTATATATAAACCTAATGGTATTTACCATGTCTATTTTTAGAATTAGTCTGGGGATTTTCCAATATCTCTTGACATTTTAAGGTAATAGATATGTAGAAGGTTTTAGATCTTTCTAGAAAGGCCTTTTGGAAGGTGATTCAGACTCTAGAGTATTCTTATGTTCTATACTATTCCAGATTGTTCTATAGTATTATATAAAGGGGTTCCTACAGCATTCTTGGTTCACTTGATTTAGACTTATGGTTTCATTTAGTAGTACTGTGTTAAACTAAAAGGGGATTTCTTGTTATCTTAAAAGTGTGTTTGAAAGCGTGTTTAATTTTAAATTCAGATATTATTGGACTTATAATTTGTGGACCAGGAACTTAAATAAATTGGATCTAAAATTAAAACTCTAGGATTAAACATTCAAGGTATTGTAATTTGTTTTTGTATTAGTTTCATATTGTCAATAATTCTGTAATTATTGTCAATAAATATTGTTAATTGTAAAGTTTGTTGCTGGCTTCTTTGTTCGTGTTACATTGGCACGTAACATTTTGGGGGCTCGTCTCGAGATACGAATATCAGACAAACATACAAAACAAAACAAATCAAACAAATTCTTCATTTAAATCTGCTGTTCAAAATTATTTAAGAAATTAATTTCATATTTCAATTTTGATAAATCTAGAGTGCACTTTTACTATTATTTATCGAAATCTTACATTCTTATTTGAATAC
The DNA here is from genome assembly GCA_948146395.1 of Fragum whitleyi. Taxonomy (NCBI): domain Eukaryota; kingdom Metazoa; phylum Mollusca; class Bivalvia; order Cardiida; family Cardiidae; genus Fragum; species Fragum whitleyi. The sequence continues at coordinate 27,885,540 of OX411543.1, read as the reverse complement.
AGCAACAAGCTACCATGTCTTTTGACTAAGAAAAATTTACGCACGAACCTTCCGTGGAGTTATTGAATTTGGGTAAAAAGCCTGATTTGCTCAATCTTGCCAAGCATTATGAATTAAAAGAAGTCAAGTCCTCATTGCGAAAGCATGAAATTAAGAATATTTTGGTTCAATATTTTGTTGATGAGGACATTTTTGATGAAAAGGCTCTGTCTCTCATTGTTGATGTTCCATCAGTTTCAAGCTCAAGAGAGCTTGAACTGTTAAAACTTCAACAAAGGGAGAAGGAATTGGAAATAGAAAGAGAGAGAGAAGAGAGAAAATTACAAGAAAAACAATTAGAAATTGAAGAAAAAGAAAGAGAAAGGCAATTTCAAAGAGAAAAGGAAGAACGAGAAAGAGAAGAAAGAGAACAAGAAATAGAAAGAGAGAGGGAAAGAGAAGAAAGAGCAGAGAGAGAACGAGAAAAAGAACGAGAATTTCAATTACGATTAAAAGAATTAGAAATTCAAGATAGAGCAAATCAGCCCAGATATATGTATAATGACCATTTGATGTAACAAAACATTTTAGGCTTGTTCCTCAATTTCAAGAAAATGAAGTTGATACATATTTCGAACATTTTGAAAAAGTTGCAAATAATTTGAAATGGCCAAAGGAGCAATGGACCTTACTTCTCCAAAGTGTCTTAGTAGGAAAAGCTCGCAATATTTATTCGCAACTTAGAACAGAACAAAGCAATGATTATGATACTGTAAAAGAACTCATTCTCAAAGGTTATGAGCTGGTACCAGAAGCATACAGACAACAATTTAGAAGTTGTAGAAAAGAATCTGGCCAGACTCACGTTGAATTTGCAAGAAACGAAGAAAAATTATTTGACAGGTGGTGCTATTCTAAGAAAATAGACCAAAATTATGATAATCTTAGACAACTTATATTAATTGAACAATTCAAAAATTGCATTCAATCTGACATTAAGTCACATTTAGATGAAAAAAATGTTGAAACTATACATGAAGCAGCTCGTTTAGCTGATAATTACTACCTTACACACAAAACATATTTCGTTAATAAAGCAAAACCTGCTTCCTCACATCCCCAAAATAAATCTATTCAATCAAATTCACCTAAACCAAAGTCTACCGGTGAAACCAATGTTCAAAATCCCTTATCTCGAGTACATTGTACTTTTTGTAAAAAACCAGGTCACCTTATTTCGGAATGTTTTAGATTAAAAAGGAAGAAGGAACTGAGTGCAGCCAAACCTACAGGGCTCACCAGCCTTCAGCCTAAATCACAGCCTTCTTTTGAGTTAAATTCAATTGTTAAGGCAGAACCAAATTCTGATTCCTGTATGGAGATTTTTGAACCGTTCATGTTGGATGGTTTTGTATCACTTTCAGGTGATATGTGCCCGCCTTCCCCTATTAAAATTTTAAGAGACACAGGAGCTTCTCAATCTCTTATTCTAGCAGATGTTCTGCCTTTTTCTGAGAAGACTTCGTCTGGTACTAGTGTCCTTATTCAGGGTGTAGAGTGTGGTGTTATTAATGTTCCTCTTCATAAGGTTAATTTGTCCTCAGATTTGGTTACTGGTTCTGTGGCTGTTGGTGTTAAACATTCTTTACCATTCAAAGGTGTACATTTATTGCTAGGCAATGACTTAGCTGGAGATAAGGTTATTGTTAATCCTCTTGTAACTGACACACCTAATGTAGGTCAAACAGATGATCCTATTTTGCAGGAAATACCTGATTTGTACCCTTCATGTGCAGTAACTCGGGGTATGGCTAAAAAAGCTTCCTTGAAAAATTCAAATGATATTGACTTAATTGATACTTTTGTTGGTCAATATTTCAATGACGAGATTAAAAAGTCTTTAAATCTTAGTCTGCCTGATACTCAGACAGACTCGTCAAAATTTTGTCAGTCATCTCCAAGGTCAAATGACCAAGGTCATGAAACGCATTCAAAGTCAAAGTTAATCCAGGAACAGCAAAATGATCCTGAGATTTCAAAGTTAATTGATAGGGCATTACCCGAAAAAGAAATGTCTCAGAATCCTGTTTGTTACTATAAAAAGAATGGTATTCTGATGAGAAAATGGCGACCATTTGATGTCCCAGCTGATGACGAATGGGCTGTTCATCACCAAATTGTTGTTCCAAAGTCATATCGCCATGAAATACTTAGTATAGCACATGAAAGTCCAATGTCTGGTCATTTATGTGTAAACAAGACTTATCACAAGATTATGACTCATTTCTTTTGGCCTGGACTTAAATCGGACGTTTCCAAATATTGTAAAAGTTGCCACACTTGTCAAATGGTAGGGAAACCTAACCAAGTTATTCCAAAAGCAAGGTTACAACCCATTCCAGCTTTTGATGAACCTTTCAGTCGAATAATAATAGACTGCGTTGGTCCTTTACCAAAAACCAAGTCAGGTTCTGAATATTTGTTGACAATTATGTGTGCTTCTGCTCGCTTCCCAGAAGCAATTCCTTTAAGAAACATTAAGGCAAAGTCAATTATTAAGGCTCTTGTCAAGTTCTTTACTTTTGTTGGCCTTCCAAAATCAGTTCAGTCTGATCAAGGATCAAACTTCATGTCAGGCATATTCCAACAGGTTATGCATGAATTAGGTATCAAGCAATATCGGTCATCTGCTTATCACCCTGAAAGTCAAGGTGCTTTAGAAAGATTTCATCAGACCCTAAAGAATATGATAAGGTCATATTGTTTCGATACTGAGAAAAATTGGGATGAAGGTATTCATTTGCTATTATTTGCAGTCAGAGAATCTGTTCAAGAATCTCTTGGCTTTAGCCCCTTTGAGTTAGTTTTTGGTCATTCTGTTCGTGGGCCTTTAACACTCTTAAAAGAGAAATTTCTTGCTGATGATGAAACACCCTTGAACTTATTACAGTATGTTTCTGACTTCAGAAATAAACTGTCTAGGGCATGTGAGGTTGCTAGGTCAAATCTTAAATCATCTCAGAGCAAAATGAAGGCAAGATATGACAAGCATAGTGTTGATAGGAAATTTGAACCAGGTGATAAAGTCCTTGCTCTTTTGCCAATACCTGGCCGACCCTTACAGGCAAGATATTATGGCCCGTATACTATTGATAAGAAATCAAGTGATTTGAATTATATTATCAATACTCCTGGAAGGCGTAAAAATAAACAAATGTGTCATGTGAATATGTTAAAAAAGTATTTTGACAGAGATAGCTCTATTTCAAAACCGGTTACAGTTGTAAACACTGTCCCACAAGAATCAAATGTGATTGAATCAGAATTTAATTCAGACTTTAGTGAAAAATCCGTTCCTGGTCCACCTAAACTTGAGAACTCTGAAATACTAAAGAATCTTGACGACAAACTTTCACATTTGGAGCCATCTCAACGAGAAGAGCTGAAACAGTTGATTAATGAATATGAACACTTGTTTCCTGACATCCCCACAAGAACTGATAAAATATATCATGATGTCATTGTGGAAGATTCTCAACCAATAAAACAACATCCTTATAGAATGAATCCAGTGAAACAAAAAGCCCTTCAAGATGAAGTGAATTACTTATTGGAGAATGATTTTATTGAACCCAGCCAAAGTAATTACAGTTCACCATGTATATTAGTTCCAAAGCCAAATGGAACATACAGAATGTGCACTGACTATCGAAAAGTGAACTCTGTGACAAAAACTGACTCTTTTCCTATACCAAGAATTGATGACTGTATTGACAAAGTCGGTAATTCTAAATATGTCACCAAATTTGACCTTCTCAAAGGATTCTGGCAAGTTCCGCTCACTGATAGGGCTAAAGAAGTATCAGCATTTGCTACTCCAACTGGTCTGTACCAGTACAAAGTTATGCCGTTTGGGATGAAAAATTCTCCTGCGACCTTTCAGCGGCTTGTAAATATGGTTATAGCTGGCTTAGATGGCTGTGACGCATACATTGATGATGTCATCATCTATACAGATACATGGAGTGACCACCTTCAAAGAATCAAACAATTCTTCGACCGTCTCAGTGATGCAAAATTGACTGTTAATCTTGGAAAAACAGAATTTTGTCATGCTACTGTTACTTTCTTAGGACATCTTGTGGGACAGGGTCAAGTTAAACCTTTAGAATCTAAGGTCAATGCTATCTCTGAGTTTCCTGTGCCTGCTACTAAAAAGCAACTGATGCGATTTCTTGGTATGGCTGGCTACTATAGAAAGTTTTGTAAGAATTTTTCTATAATAGCTGAACCTTTAACAAACTTATTAAAGAAAAACGTTAAGTTCAAATGGAATGATAACTGTCAAGTTGCCTTTGATCGCTTGAAAGCCATACTAAAGAGCACACCAGTTCTTTCAGCACCTGATTTTAACAAATGTTTCAAATTAGCTGTTGATGCAAGTGATGTTGGTATTGGTGCTGTTCTTTTGCAAGAAGACGATGATGGTATAGATCATCCAGTTTGTTATTATTCTAAAAAATTAAACAAACATCAGACAAGAGTGCCATCGTCACAAAATACGCCGCCACTTTGCTGCTGTTTCACAAAAATAATTGTAGACACTACTTATTTTGACAGAACCAAATTGAAAATGACCAAGTTTCATTTAAATCAAGACAAAAAGTTAGGAGGAGTTGCCTTCACAAGGCTGCAATTTCAATAAGCCCCAGGCACTAAGTTTTAAGGGGACATAATTCAGGGAAATAAATGAGCCATAAAATCCTTGATCCATGTACATCTACAAATTATGGTGATGACATTGACCAATTTTCATTTAAATAAAGACAAAAAGTAAGGAGGAGTTATGTTCAAAAGGCTGCAATTTCAATAAGCCCTAGATACTAAGTTTTAAGGGGGCATAATTTAGGGTAAAATTAATGAACCATAAAATCCTTACTTCATGCTCATCTACCAATTCCAGTTATAACATCCACCAAGTTTCATTTAGATCCAGCCAGAAACTTAGGAAGAGTTGCATTCACAAGGTTGCAATTTCAATAAGCCCCAGAGACTAAATTTTAAGGGGGCATAACTGAGGCAATAAGCCCAAGAGACTAAGTTATCAAGGGGCATAACTCAGGCAAAAATCAATGAACCATAAAATCCTTACTTCATGCACATATACCAATTGAGGTGATAACATTGACCAAGTTTCAAGAAGATCCAGCCAGAAACTTAGGAGGAGTTGCGTTGACAAGAAAAGTGGACCCAGAAACTAAGTTATCAAGGGGCATAACTCAGGCAAAAATCAACGAAACGTAAAATCCTTCCTTCATGCACATCTACCAATTGAGGTGATAATATTGACCAAGTTTCAAGAAGATCCAGCCAGTAGTTTAGGAGGAGTTGCGTTGACAAGAAAAGTGGACCCAGAAACTAAGTTATCAAGGGGCATAACTCAGGCAAAAATCAATGAACCGTAAAATCCTTCCTTCATGCACATCTACCAACTGAGGTGATAATATTGACCAAGTTTCAAGAAGATCCAGCCAGTAGTTTAGGAGGAGTTGCGTTGACAAGAAAAGTGGACGGACGTACGGACGGACGGAATAACGGACGGATGGACGGACGTACGAATGAGGGGGTACTTTCGAGGATAATGACTTGTGAGTTGCTTAATGTACAAAGCTACCTTCTGAGTAGCACCTTGAGTGGCCATCACGTGGCTCTATTTGTCCAAAATTGTTCTATATTTAACACAAGTATGGCCATGTTATCATTGTTATTATGTTTATATAATTAACTCTTGTCGTGCTGAATGAAATTGTCGACAAAAAAAGGGAATAAAAAGGGCTTTGAAAATAATCTAGAATAATTCTGCTTTCCGAAAGTATTTTCATTTTCTTCCTGTTCTTGAATTATAAACTAGGACTTGTCACAGTATGTGACTAAATACCTAGCAAGTGCTTTTAGTGTATTGAGAGCTTTAACAATACAAGGACATTGCTACTGACTGCTTTTCTAGAAAGGAGGAGTTTGTGACACAAAATTGGTAGTACAATTAGCTGTATATATCTACAAAATTTAAATAATGTCTAAGTTCAAGGGGAGATAATTCTTGAACCAAGGGGAATTTAGTCTTCAAAGTTGCGTCTTGCAAAACTTCAACATGATGTTAATCTTTGTATTATGTTTCAATGGTTTTGAAGCAAAACTGAAGGAGAAGTTTGTGACTCAAAATTGGTAGTATTTTGTACAGATAGATGGACACACGGACAGACAGGCTGATTTCTAGTTTACCCAAAAAATCCTTTTGTGTGGGTATAATGTGGTAAGTGTTCACATTTGTAGATCCTATGAGGAGATTCTTCTTCTTATCTTCTGAGGTAAACGTGTTCATAACTTCTGGGTTAAATTGTCCATAACTTCCACAATGACTTTACTGTTGTCAATTTATCCAGAACTTCTGATGTCGGATTGTCCAAACTTTCTGTTTAGTTTGTTTTGGCCTTCTGGGGTAAAACAATCTAAACTACAGAGTTGATTTTTCAGAATCCTTAATGACTTTTTGGTTTCAAATTTTGAGGTCAGCTTATCCGGGAGTTTGGGGTATTTTTAAATTTCTTGGCACATTCTATTAAACTCCACTAAGGTCAATTTGTCTGAAATTTCTAAGTGCATTATGTTTTGTTTGTTTGAATGGGGTTTAACACTGATTTCAACATTATTTCAGTAATATTGCAGCGGCCAGAGAACCTAACAATGGATTCCTGATATTTCTCGCACCAGCACTACCATTACATTCTTTCCTAGCCTCCGACTGCTATTCCACATATGTCTACGATTATAGACCCATTGGTGGAAGACAAGAAGTCGGAAAGAATGAGAGCGGCCGTTGGGGATAGAACCCGGGACCTCTAGATTGGCAGTCCAATGCACTGCCAACTGCGCTATGACGGCGCCTCTAAGTGCATTATGACTTGAACTTCTGATATTACTGAGGTAGGCCAAAATTTCTCAGAATTTGTTGTAAATCTATTCTAAACCACAAATGTCCTTTTGTTATTTCTTCTTATACTCTTAGGGTCAGTTAAAGAACAGATAAGTTCATTTAAAGAGTGATTCTACACATATTTAAGTGATTAAAGATGTCATGCTGGTTCACTAGGGAAACATTTGAGATGTGATGGAAACTTGTGGGGCAGATTTTTCTAAGAACTACCGAGGTTAATTTGTCAAAAACTTCTGATGTCTAGAGGCTTGAACTTCTGAGGCTTGTTTATATAAAACTTCTGATGTTATTATATCCTGAACCTTCCGAGTAAAGCAATCAATAAGTTTAGTAGAAAGTTGTCTTTGTGTCATTAACAAAAGATTAAGTACAATTTAATGAATGATAATGATTTGCAAATTTACAAAGAAAATGGAAAAAATGAGATTTGATGAAGATAACTTGTGGGTAAAATTTTTCTTAAAACTACTGTGGTTAATTTGTCAAAAACTTCTGATGTCTATTTGATTGAACTTCTGAGGTTTGTTTGTCTGAGTCTTTTATCCTGAACCTTTCAGGGTCAAGTTACCCAGAAGTTTAGTAGAAATTGTTTTTTTTGGTATCAAATGAGTCTGTCCCATTCATTAAAGATAATAATGTGCAGTTTGACCTACTGACATAACCTGATACTATGAGTTATTATTCACTGATAAATACCATTTAACTTGATTAAAGTTATGTGGAAAAATGCTTGCCTTTAATGCTTAAAATGCCAAAAATTGTGTATTGAATCTGATCTATATATACATCTAGATTATCTCTAAATATAGAAAGTAAACTCTTAATATAGAAAGTACAGCTCAAAATGCACTTAGGTTATGGCATTAATTGACGCCAGAATTTAATCTAAAGTACAAACAATATATATGTTATACTTTAAATCTAATTAAGGATGCACACGAGCTATATCTAAGTTTTGATCTACCCCTTTACGCCATGTGACCAAAAGCTTGTCTAAGTTTTCACAGAGACCAACATACTGACCAATTTTCAAAATATAACACTTAAATTGTAGCCTGTAAAAAGCATATAAAATGTTAGTGACAAACAACCAACAACAGACACAACTAGACCACAACAAGAGGGCCGGAATGGCCCTAAACCGCTCACCTGAATTGTCAAGTGGATCTAACAAGAAACTTTCTGGCAAAGTTTCATTCACATTTACCTAGTTGTTGACGAGCAGTTATTCCAAGACTTCAAAATGTCAGTCAATGATTTTTGGCTCAAAATAAGCCCAGCATGGCACCCCAATATTTGGGGGTCAATCAAAATTTCAAGAACAAGATTTGAGAAGGGTCACCCAAGGAAATTTCTTCCAAGTTTGGTTGAAATCAGCCCAATGGTTAATTCGTAAAAGATGTTTAGATTTCAGGGTCAAAAACTGCCCTGCACTAACATGCCCATATTTGAATTCAATCAAAATTTTACAACCAAGATTTGAGAAGGGTCACCCAAGGAATATTTCTGCCTAGTTTGGTTGAAATCAGACCAATGGTTACTCAGGAGATGTTGTTTGAAGATTTCAAGGTTGAAAACTGCCCCGCCCTGCCATGCCCATATTTGGGGGTCAATCAGAATTTCAAAAACAAAATTTGAGAAGGGTCACCCAAGGAACATTTCTGCCATGTTTGGTTGAAATCAGCCCAATGGTTATTGAAAAGATGTTAAAAGATTTCAGGGTCAAAAACTGCCCTGCCCTGCCACAATCCCCATTTCAGGGTCAATTGAAATTTCACAAACAGGTTTTCAAAAGGGTCACCAAAGGAACATTTCTCACAAGTTTCGTTGAAATTAGCCCAATGATCACTGAGGAGAAGATGTTCAAAGATTTCAGGGTCAAAACTGCCCCGCCCTTATTTGGGGGTCTATTTAATTTCACGAACAAGTTTTAGGAAGGGTCACCAAAGGAACATTTTTGCCAAATTTTGTTAAAATCAGCCCAATGGTTACTGAGGCAAAGATGTTTAAAGAATTGTTGACAACTTTTAACAGACGACAGACAAAAGGTGATCACAAAAGCTCACCTTGAGCATGTTGTGCTCAGGTGAGTTAAACTCATAGAGCTGAAAACAGTGCTGTGGTACATCAATAGGACTGTCCAAATTCCCTTTTTCAAAATACTTGAATACAATGTCATTGCCAATGTTCACAGAATTTGCAGAAGAGACAATTCTGATAGTCAACTTTGCTGTACTCAAATTATAGACCATTCCAAAATCAAGGTATTTAAAAAATATTGACTCCTGAAAGTTGAGTAAACTACTTTTTCTATTACAACATTGCACGAAAAGAAGATTCCAAACCAGCTATTTCTCCTTTTCTACAATGGTTGCAAAATCATCATCCCTAAGAATGTTAAAACCGGATTTAATTTGTTAAAGAGTAAACGATAGGGCAACCCATGTTATGAAGACTAGGTCATATTTTGGAACTGCATCATTTAAGGCATTAATCAAATTAAGTTAAGAAATAAATGTAAGGTTCCTTTATTCCCTTAAAATAATGAACAAAATTCGCAAATAGAAATATAACTGAAAGAACTATCAATTACAGTAAGTAATACCACAAGAAAATATCTTGACAAGGAAAATACTGCTACACATTAATCGATGAAATGCCATTGTCAAAGAATCAATCACACTATTCATTTATACAACCTAAATGCCATAGCTACAACTTAAGGTTGTAAACCAACCATTTTACTTTTCACTTAACCCTTTACTGTTTAATCCCTGTTTTTTGCATGCCTGTTACTTTATGATTGAGAAAACATTGTTGACACCTGACGACGCACATTCAAGGATCACAAAAGCTCACCTTGAGCATGTTGTGCTTAGGTGAGCTTAAAAGTTATGGTTCATGACTAAGGTAGCAATGGACACAAGTCGCTATTTTTTCTGCCTAATGAATTTTTTTCTTGTTCACATATGTTGTAGATTAACATTGCATAGTTGTTATATTAATATTTGAAGTTACCTTTCCATGCTTGTTTTCAGGCTAGAGTTGATTGATTGAATGGAGTTTTACGCCGCTTTCAACATTATTTCAGTTATATCGCGGCGGCCAGAGCACCTAACAATGGATTCCTGGTATTTCTCTCACCTGTACTACCATTACATCCTTTCCTAGCCTCCGACTGCTATCTCACATAGGTTTACGATTATCTATCTACCCATTGGTGAGAGACAAACGTCTGAAAGGATATTTGCCGCCGTCGGGGATCGAACCCACGACTTCAAGATTGGAAGTCTTATGCCTAACCAAGAGTTAGCCCCCCCCCCCCCCCTGATCTAATGCTGGGTTGTAATCCTTTCAAACTTAGTTACCGGTTCAATTTCCCCCAAAAAATTCTTTCAACACAAATGACTTGTAAGCCTTTTCTAAACTCCAAATCAATTACTATTTCCAGCTATCTTTTGCTTTATCGCATGTTTCATTGAAAGGAACATATCGCTGCTTTTCAACAAAAACCTCGTAACTGCAGCTTAAACCAAGCTGCAGTTACAAGGTTTTCGTTGAAAAGCCATGATATGCATTATCAATTTAATTGATTGGCATGTATTTCCATTAACCCTTTCAAACAACAAAAGACCAATGTTTAAGATTTTTCAGTAAATAGTAGATATATTTACTAATGTCTTTGTGTTTAACACTTTCCCGAACAAGACAGGGTTTTGATGCCCCACATTGGCGAGTATTTGGAAAATATTGAGATGAAAGAAGAAAATGCTGGTCAACATGGCCTCAATACCTTATGTTATTTTGCTCACATATCATTTCTTTATAAAGATCATCTCACCCTCTCCCAACTTATTCCAAGCTATGGGATCTAAAATGCATATTAAATCTTTGTGTTCAAATAAGCAATATTTTCTTATTAGCTCCTAAAACATGAAGTCCCAGCTCCCTTAAATTTGGGCTGATTCCAAGATTCACCACTCGTACGAGGGTTCAGCAAAAAGTTTGTAAATGTTGTAAGTTTCAATGAGATTGATTGAAATATGGGGGAGGGTTGCCATGACTCTTTAAAAATATAAGGAATCGGGTACCCGGGGCATGCTGTGACGTTTGTCATTTTTAGCAACATCGTTTGACGCAAAATAAGATATTAGAAGTTTTGCTTTGGCATGATTTGAAAATACTTGTTTCATTGAGCTTTACAACAGTGGTTTTACATCGTGCTCCTGAATATTGTGCTTTGACCTTTGAACGAAAAGAAGAAATATTGTTTGCATTAATAAAGACATATGATAATTACATAGTTGACAAAAAATGCAATCAGATAAAAGGTAAAAAAGATATGATGAAATAATACAAACTTTTTGCTCAGCTCAATACATAGGAAAAAAGATATCTTAAAGAAAACATAGATTACTTAAGTTTATCAATCATTATAAATACTTTTTTCTTTAAAACATCCTTTTCCTATGTTGAATTTATACTCCATTCTGTTTGCTTTTGGCAACAGCCTTTGACCCTTTGCTGTTTAATCCCTGCTTTTTACGTGCCTATGATTTTATGATTGAGAAAACATTGTGAAAAAAGAAGAATTTGCTTCTGATAAGCAATTTCTTCTTTTTTCCACACCATTTTCTACCCTACTGAATGGTTATTTTTCAAAGAAAATCCACTTTAAATTTTTGTCTGCAAAACCTTTGAATTTGGACAGGTCCAAAATTTTGTAAAACAGGAAAGGGTTAAGCGAAAACTTGGTTCCGGTCTAGTATTGATCTTGAAGAAATTTTTAAAATTTGTTTAATCTCTTCTTCTTCTTGTTCAGTTCACATAGTTTTTTTAACTGCCACTTTCCGAGATTTTTTTTCTTGAAGGCCCAAACTCGTTCTTCTCTTCTGCAAAGAATTCTTCAGCTTCATAGAGTGCTTCCTGTATACTATCTAGGTCACTATCATTGTTTTCAATGTCACCACCACCTTCAAGGTGAAAATTGGCTTGTTCAAGAGTGGGTGCAGACGTCTGAGAACACAATGTCTGCAATGAATTCAAATATAGCTTGTAACAAAGTGAACTTGAGTAGAACAGTTTACACGCAAATCATTTATTATTCAACTTATGTATGCTGAGGTTACATATTCTAATCATCTACACTTACAATAAAATTCTTGCAGACTAAAAAATCCATAACAGAATAAAAATCATCATTTAGATGCCCAATAGACACTACTGTTAAAGTTTCATCAAACTGAGTGTGGCACGTCAAGTGCATACTCAAGCGACAAAATACATAACATAGATCTATATACGTAAGTAAAAACAATTATTATTATGTATGTAAATATTTACCACTTAGGTGTATGTCTTCAAGCTTTTTGTTGCAAAAGTCCCCAACCCTGGCATGGTCCTGCAAGAGCAGAATCTTTGCAGTCCTTTCAAGAATATCACTTGTAGCCCTGCAAATAAACATGTGTTCATTTTCATTTATAGAGCTTTTTTTGTCAGTGAATTTAACTTTTATATTTAATACTCTGATTACAAGAGCATTGCTATTCTCTAAGTCCATGTCTATCAAAATGTCCTTTGCACATTTGTAGGTTAAAGTCTTTTTATAATTGGAAATCATTGTTTAACAGTATCACCAAGATATTATGCCGAAAACAGATTACTTCTCTTCTAGGAATATTGTGATTTATGTTGTTTTTATGTTATTGAAATTATTGATGGAAACAGACATAGACTGATCACAATAGATCACTGTGAGCATGATGTGCTCAGGTAAAATAAATAACCCTAAACATTTAAGTTAAGAGAAACACTGACTGTATAGAGGTATAATTTGGCGCCCTGCAATCCCAACAGGTCAGAACATGCAAAATTTTGGTTTAAAAATTCAGCTCTTTTTTCCTTTTAAAAAGCTAGTTATCATGGGTATGATGTTTTGAGAATTATCAATCTGTTATCAGATGTCAGCAGACAGATTGGCTTATAAATGGAAGGCAAAACTATAGTTCCCCTGTGTACACTCGGCAGGGGACTAATTACTTCAAATATTTGCACTTAATCATCGTTCGATTAGAAAAAATTGACTTGGGACCATTGAGGATGAATCTTTACTTACCCCATATTGCCCATTCTATGTCCGACGAAAAGCATTTGAGTGTTTCCAACTGTTTTTTCTTCTTCAAGTAAACTGAAAATAATTATTTTATTAAATAAAATGCACGAATATAAAGTGCGGACATCTGGGTCCTCAAGTTGTGGACAAAACATGATACCCAAAAGTAATGGACAAAAAACCCCACAAGATTTAGCTAAAGACAGCATGGCCAGTTGTAAGAAAATACATTGTGTATTTTGGCCAAGAATTGTGGGTTTCATTTTTTCTCACAAGTTATGGACAAAACATGCAACCCAAAAGTAATGGACAAAAAAACCCACGAGATTTAGCTGAAGACAGCATGGCCAGTTGTAAGAAAATTGGCCATGAATTGTGGGTTTCATTTTTTCTCACGAGTTATGGACAAAACATGCAACCCAAAAGTAATGGACAAAAAACCTCACAAGATTTAGCTCAAGACAGCATGGCCAGTTGTAAGAAAAGACATTGAGTATTTTGGCCAAGAATTGTGGGTTTCATTTTTTCTCTCAAGTTATGGACAAGATATGAAACCCAAAAGTAATGGACAAAAAACCTCACAAGATTTAGCTCAAGACAGCATGGCCAGTTGTAAGAAAATACTTTGTGTATTTTGGCCATGAATTGTGGGTTTCATTTTTTCTCACAAGTTATGGACAAGATATGCAACCCAAAAGTAATGGACAAAACCCCCACAATATTTAGCTTTTGACAGTACAGCCAGTTGTAAGAAAATACATTTTGTATTTTGGCCAAGAATTGTGGGTTTCATTTTTTTCTCACAAGTTAAGGACAAGATATGCAACCCAAAAGTAATGGACAAAAACCCCACAAGAGTTAGTTTACGACAACATGGTTTACATAAAGTTTCATGGTATTAGCTGAAATACTTTCAGAGATCTGCTCTAGACAAAGTCTAGGTATGAAAAACTTTTTTGTCATAATTTATTTTGGTATTCAGAACTTGAAAAAAAATCTTATATCTGAAGTCATTTTTTAGTGCCAACAAAACAAAAACACAAATTAACCCTTTTTTGTTTTACAAAATATATGACTTGTCCAAATTCAATGGTTTTGTATATCAGACTTTAAAGCGGGTTTAATTTGAAAACCATTCGGTAGGGTAGAAAACGGGGTAATTTTGGCGGTGGTTTTATTTTGGCTATATTGGCGGTCGAGCTAAGATGCGCCAAAAATAATCCACCGCCAATATTTGCCATTGTGAAATGAAAAATTCGTTTACTGTAAGGAAAATGTTATCTTGCGCGATATACTTTTAAGGTTTTATTGATTAACTTTTTTCAAAGATATTCAGATCATTCTTATTCGAATATGAATAAGAAAAATCGGCTGACAACGTTCGTAAATGTCTAATAAAATTAATTCCAAAATTGCAGATTCAGGTTGGTTTAAGTATTGGTAACGAAAATCAAGGAGAAAATGTGTGAAGAACTGGTACATGAATTATTACTCTTACGAGAGGTGTGAAAACAAACTATTGTTTAGTTTGTAAAAAAATGACACTACTCTAGAAAATTGGCTTTCTTATATTTTCAAGGTTTAAAACGAGAAATGAAAAATAGATAAGACGTTTTATTTTGGCGTTGCATGTAAGATGCGCCAAAATTAATCACCGCCATTAAATCGAAACTGAAAAACCGCCAAATGTGGGCACCGCCAATATAAAGCCGTTTACAGTAATGTGGTATACAAATTGCTTGTGACAAGCAATTTCTTCTTTTTCCACACTGTTTTCTCAATCATAAAATCGCAGGCACATAAAAAACAGGGATTACACAGGAAAGGGTCAGGATGTCAGAATGTCAGGATATAAGTAATAACTCAGGGCCCTGAATACTGGTAAAATGAGTGGTCAAGTAACAATATATTGTTATACATACAATATCGTGGCCTTTTCCTGTATAATTCAAAGAACATTTATAATTGAAAATCAAATTTTTTATTTATTTGCTTATATATATATTGTTGCGAAATTTCATCTCCAAATTTGCACAAATGCAGTTTTTAGGGTATATTTATCTGTATTGATCCTGAGATGGTTTTTTTAGCAACTTATTTTTCATGATTTACCTGTTGATTTTGCCTGACAGGTTACGGTTAGATTTGACTTTTACCCTTCTACCCTTTTCTCTTCAATCAAACTGAGGACAGAATTTTTGTCGTGGGGGGAAGAGAGATATTGAAGCGCTAATCTTTGAATTTGGACCGTTTTGGGTGGTACTCTGACAACGTGGTGATGGATTAGACTAGGAACTGTGACTCGAGTGATGAAATCAATAAGTGAACTAGACTGTGTTGTGCACAGAGTTCATTTTAGTTAGGACAGTGTTTATATGTAAATTAGGATTTTTAGGATAAAGATAAGGATGTTGATCTGTAAGTAGAATTTTATTTGTATGCACAGCCCCTGAAATAACATTTTTCCATTTTGTTTCAATAATTTTTGAACAAGAAACAAAACAATTTTCAGACCGATCTACTGAATTGACGGATTTCTTCACTTCCCAAGATATTTTGGTAGCAATTTATTAGTATCATCTTGTTGTTGCGATTACGACAATCTAACCAACAAAAGGATATAGTAAGCTTCATAATGTTGTAAATGTAACCTGAAGATAAATATTTGACTCCACTGGGATTCGAACCCGGGACCTCTCTGTCCCTAAGCGAGTGCTCTACCATGTCACTATAAAAGCAAGCTTGTACGGCAAGAGAGTACAAACACCCCTTATACTCAACCCTGTTACATTTTCCAAAATGACAGAAATGATTAACTGTTACAATGCATTTTGGTAAAAAATAAAGAGCCGGACATTCGGACTGACAGAATCATAAAGGTTATTGGACCTGGAGAATTTTTGTCAGACATGTTGGCCAGACCTTCGCCATGACTGAAGTGGGACAGCCGCCAGGGGCAAGAAAAGGGTGCAGTCGTAGTACTATTTTGAGAAATGACAAGGGCTCATTGTTTGGTGCTCCAGCTACTACGATATGACTAAACAAGAGCCATGTAGGACATGGCCATCCCCCGCCGAGAAAGCTTGATAGTAAACTGAAACTACAAAATCTAAGTCTTTAAAATAACAAAGAGCAATAACTCCAAAATTATGCAAGCCACAGTTATAGTTCTTGTGCACTGCACTCCTCTTCCATGAGATCTATCCACCCATAAAGTTTCAAGTTGATAGCTATTATACTTTAGGCAGGGGTGTGGAATTCCCATGCCCGACTTGTCCGACTTTGGCTTTTGTACTTGAGGACAAGTAAATTTTTCTAAGCCACTTGTCCAAGGACAAGTAAATACCAGGGCAAATCTGGGAATGTTACTTAAAAGAATTAAGAGAGAAATCATCCTAATGTTCATATCATAGGGTAGAAAACATTGTTTTTAATGAAGAAAATGCTGGATACCAGCATTTTCTTCATCAAAAGGCAATGTTTTTTTCAAATTTTTCTATTTACTCTTTAGCCGACAAGTTCATTTTGATCCTGGACGAGTAGAAAATCCGCTTTTACTTGTCCAGGGACAAGTGGAGAAACTCGTATTTCCACACCCCTGCTTTAGGAGATATGCTCCGGACAAAATCTAAGTCTTAAAAATAACAAAGGGCAATAACTCCAAAATTATACAAGCCAGAGTTATAGTTCTTGTGCACTGCACTTCTCTTCCATGAGATTTATCCTCCCAAAAAGCTAAGTTGATAGCTTTAACCCTTTGCTGTTTAATCCCTGCTTTTTACGTGCCTGTGATTTTATGATTGAGGAAACATTGTGAAAAAAGAAGAAATTGCTTCAAATTAAATCCACTTTAAAATTTCGTCTGCAAAACCTCTGAATTTGAAGAGGTCCAAAATTTTGTAAAACAGGAAAGGGTTAATACTTTAGGAGATATGCTTCAAGTTGATAGCTTTTATACTTTAGGAGATATGCAAGAGTTGTAGTTCTTGTGCACTGCACTTCTCCTCCATGAGATCTATCCATCCATAAAGTTTCAAGTTGATAGCTATTATACTTTAGGAGATATGCTCCGAACAAAATCTAAGTCTTTTAAATAACAAAGGGCATTAACTCCAAAATTATGCAAGCAAGAGTTGTAGTTCTTGTGCACTGCATTTCTCCTCCATGAGATCTATCCACCCATAAAGTTTCAAGTTGATAGCTATTATACTGTAGGAGATATGCTCCGGACAAGTTTAGTGACGGAACCTCGGAATGACAGAATGACGGAGTGACAGAATGAACGACGGAGAGCATTACTATACCCCCTTGCTGAAACGGCAGGGGTTAAAACTGTTTAAATTGGTGTAAAACCCCATTAATTCATTTTTTTCTACTACATTTGTTGCTTGTGTTTTTCAACAATAAGAAAAATGGGTCATGTTTACAGAAGCCATGTCATTTAACAGAAATAAGAAAAATAAGAATTCCCTGTTCAACCCATTCAAAAACAATGACACTTTAAGGCACCCCTAAGAAAAACTATTGGGAAAACATTGTGTATAATAAAGAAATTGCTGTGACAAATGTTTTCTTTCTTTGCTAAAATAGTTTCAAGAAAGGTAAAAATTGGATTTGATCATATAAATGAACCATTCAGTTGGGTAGAAAATATTGTGGAAAACGAAGAAATGGCTTATTACAACCAATTTCGACCTTTACTACAATATTTACTCAAATTTAATTTCTAAATTAAAAGAAACAGGTATAGAACGACACAGGGTAAATATGGATGCAGTGATTCGCGTCGTAATTACACAGGACCTCGATTCAAAACCAGGTTCATTCTATCCACGAATTACCATTGCAAATCAGAAGGGGCAAAGTAAAAAAATATACAGCTTTCATTAGACAATCGTTTGCTTAAAAAAATTGATTATAATGTTTTAATAGGTTAAATGGGTTTAAAAAAATCGAAAGATTTTTTAAAAGATCGAGTTATATTATGAAAGTTACCAGATATTACAACATGGCGGACATAACCGGAAATGCTCGATTAGTTTTTTTTTTTTTCCGAAAATGTTCCAAAAATTAATCGATTTAATTTGATCGATCATAAATTCTATTAAAAAATATACCTAATAAACTAATCTTAAAGTGTGTGACTGTTCTTTTGTTTTATATGTATGTGTTTTCTTGTCAAGAATCAAAAAAGGAAACGGTATAAATTCACGGTCAGGGAAATGTTGAAACGAACCGACTTTGTTGAATAATTACTGCTCAAGCTGTAAACTTTCAATCTCGACGATCAACTGGGAGGTCTTTCTTCTAAACTGTTGTGATTTTAGGAGAAAGATATAGATGCTTCTATGAAATATTTAAAATAATAAACGATAATAATGCTTACCACTCGTTTTCTGCCGGCAGCTCCTCTGCCTACTAAGAAAATGGCCGCGGAAACACTTTTCCGCGATTTTTGCCGACTTCTTGGCTGGTACCCGTCTTATCAATAATGAACATGAATGAAGCAGGTCTAAATATGAGCAGGTGCTTTTACAAACATACAATGCGCATGCCCAAAATTCTTTATTCCCGCCAATTTATTTTGGTACAATATTAGAGGGCAAACTTGAAAAAAATGTGATCTTGGCCGTAACTAACGGCCATGTCCGATTGTCCAAAAACTTGTGATGATTGACAAACTGTCCATCCCTTTAGAGCTGATTGGCCCAAATTTGTGAGTTTTTTAATGCTACTTCTGAGTTGCAACTCGGAAATTGAAAATTTCATCATAAGTCAAAAGTCTACCTATACGTCTCACCAGAAATCACTCCCCATGAGAGCGGACGGACGGACGGATGGACGGACGGACAGACGGAGAAGATGACGCCAATATACGTCCGCCTCCGGCGGCGTATAAAAATGAAAGCAGTGTGCCCTCTGGTTTCGATTAAAGAAGATTTTTAAAGATTTTCACTCTTATATTCTATGTTAAAAGGGTTGGGCCCTAGCAAAGCCCATACATGATCCTAGGGTCTTGATATGAACAAACTTGGTAGAGGTCAACTAGATGATGCTACATACCAAATATGAAAGCTGTCTGCCTTCTGGTTTCAGAGAAGAAGATTTTTGAAGATTTTCATTTTTTTACCCTTCGTGCTCATAAGAGATAAAGGGATGCAACCGTGCAAAGCCCAAATATGACCCAAGGGTCTTGATATGAACAAACTTGGTAGAGGCCCACTAGGTGATGCTACACACCAAATATTTAAGCTGCCGTCCATCTGGTTACAGAGAAGAAGATTTTTAAAGATTTTCGCTCTTTAATTCTATGTAAAAAGGGTTGGGCCCGGGCAAAGCCCAAATATGACCCCAGGGTCTTGATATGAATAAACTTGGTAGAGGTCCACTAGATGATGCTACATACCAAATATGAAAGCTGTCTGCCTTCTGGTTTCAGAGAAGAAGATTTTTAAAGATTTTCATATTTTCACCCTTTTTGTTAAGGGTAAAGGGAAAGTTAAGGGTGGATTTCATTTATTTGAACAACTTTGGTAGAGCTTGACCCAAGGAACATCCCTGCCAAGTTTCATCAAGATTGGCCCACTGGTTTAGGAGGAGAAGATGTTTAAAGAAATTGTGGACGACGGACGACGCATGACGCACGACGGACGACTGACGACGGACATTCTACGATCCCAATAGTTCACCTTGAGCACTTTGTGCTCAGGTGAGCTAAAAAATTCTGAAAATGGCAGTGGCAGGGACATTAATTTTGTGTTTAACAAACACATCTTGTTTGACCTGAAATAAATACTCAGGTAAAAGCAGGATACCCATATATTATGATGAACTCCAAATCAAAACATTCAGGTTTACATGTCCCAGACCATTGAAAAAAATCTTCCTTGTTTCCCACTTTCAGAACCAGTTAATTTCGGATAATGGACATTTTCAAATAATTATTGCCTCATACCTTTTGACCCAGTCCACAGAAAACACACCTGAACCGCTAAAATCTGCAGACCTGTCCGTCCCAATAATGGATGACATCTTTGCGTAACCTTGGAAATGTCCACTCCCTTGGACGGAAAAAATGAGGTACACATTCTGTCCTTCCTAAAAAGTGTAATCAAACCAATTGCCATAAAACACATACTGGTTATAATTAAAAGAATTTGCAGTCAATAATAAGTAGTTTTTGAAATAAAAAAAAATCTATGTCTTTTGGAATAAAATCATTGTGGAAAATGAAGAACTGTTTACAAGAGTTGTGGAGGGCATCAAAAAAGGATTTTGTAGAAATAAGTTATTTTACCATTTAGATTTTTTTGTTTATATTGGGTTTAAAGCTTCTTCAACATTATTGCAGTTATGTCTAGGTGATTACTGCACCTACCCATGTTTTCCTGTCGTAACCACATTTCATTTGAACCCTAAGCCAGAGTTCTGCCCAGGCCGCGCCATTGCGCGAATGCCGCAAAAAATTTGCAGTCGGCGCGGAAAAAATCAAACAAATGGGCCAAACGGCGCGGTGAAATTTTTACATACAGCGTCGGCAGAAAGACGACTTCCGGTACATCTCGTAGCGATTTAGCCTACTCCAAAATAAAAATCAATATGGTACCCCGCGAATGGACACCTCGTCATCGGAAATCAAAAATTATTCGGGGACCATTCCTTGTTTACATGTTTTTGAGCATTGGATCAAACTAAAAGGTGTCATAGGACTATTTTTGTCTTTTTTGCAAGGACATTGGCCAAAATAGAGTAAGTTTATGATGATGTTGATTCGTCTGAACCCGGACCGAGTCCTCAGCGCGCCGTGGATAGGCTTCAATGTCGCAGATTCTCGAGAAATCCATCTCGGTAAAAAGTTTGCATGGCAAACAGTAGAACGCGACGGATTGAATATTTCGACAAATCAGAAAAATAAAGAGACCCGGATTTTCATTGCACAGTGATTTGATTTGTGTAACTGCTTAGACAACAAAGAGAAATACAAGTTGAACATTATTGTGACCTGTAAACACGCCATAAGCAACTCGACCAAATTATAACCCCAACCTTAATTGATATCAATTTAAGTCAATTCACATTATGATTCATTATTTTTGAAGTATAATAATTATTCATATTTATTCAACTGCCAATTAACAATGTGTCATAAAAAAGAAATACTTTTACATCTGGTGCCTGCAGTGTTCCCAAAAACCCTCAAATGAGGGTAATTTACCCCCAAATCTGAGCTTGAACCCCTTATTTTTGCAAGCAGCCTTCTTTGTTTCATATAGAGGGGGGTACATGCATACTGCAAAATACCCATTTTTACCCTCAGATTGGAATGCCAGTGGGAACACTGGCCTGTAAACACAACAGATCAGTATGCTTATGTGTTAATCTGCAAGTCAAGTAAAATGTTAAAAAGCCTAATAGTCCAGTACGCTTACTTATCTTTAAATGATGACACAATCCTGGCTCGCTAACCTTTTGTTATTGTAATTTTTGGTAAGGCCCCACAATTTCTGAAATGGCCCACTTTTTCTAAACCCAATGGGCCATTTGGCCCCACTGATTTGATTCCTGGGCAGATCCCTGTAAGCTGCTCAACCAACTTTAACATATTCCTTATCATACACCTATTTGTTGGAGACAAATTACTCTAGGTGCCACATTGACTTATGTCAATTGTCAAATGAAAATTGGCCAAGCCGGAGTTAGAACTTATGACTCCAGCATTGCATTGTAAAATCTCTTATAAACAGCCACAGTATTGCTTTTGAAAATATTTGTAACTAAATCCTATGTTCTTGGTAGTCAATAAAATTGTCTCATTAAAAAGATTCTTGGAAGTTCAAACATAAAAGGATTCTGTGAGAATATATCATACAGTAAGACATGTGTTATGTGACCACTAACAGGACCACCAAATAGCCTTACTTAACCCTTTCCTGTTTTACTAAATTTTGGACCTGTCCAAATTCAAAGGTTTTGCAGACGAAAATTAAAAGTGCATTTAATTTGAAAAATAACCATTCAGTAGGGTAGAAAACAGTGTGGAAAAAGTAGAAATTGCTTGTCCGAAGCAATTTCTTCTTTTTTCACAATGTTTTCTCAATCATAAATTCTTAGGCACATAAAAAGCAGGGATTAAACAGCAAAGGGTTAAGAGCATTGCTTTCTACTACACACATCCTTTACAATAACGCAGTGTTCCCACTGCTTTTTCAAAATTGGGGTAAAAATGGTTATTTTGCAGCATGCCTGTATCCCCTCTATATGAGACAAAGAAGGTTGCTTGCAATAATTAGGGGGTACAAGATTCTATTTGGGGGTAAATCACCCCCATATGGGGGTTTTGGGAACCCTACTGAATAAGAGACAAATTTTGTTCAGATATGTATATAATTGTGATTTTCTCATTTATCCTATGTTGTACAAACTCACTAGAATTCTAGTGAGTTTCAACAATATAGGATTCTTTACAACAATTTTAGAAAAATGAGCTATACAATCTAAGATGTTCTGATTCAAATAAGGGGATTTTGAAAGCAGTTGCTTGATAAAGTTGGTCGCTTTATAGATGGGCCACTTGAGCTAGATAGTCTGTATAGTCATTCCTGTCATAGAGACCAACTGTATTAGGATAGAACCCATTGAATTCTGATTTGAAAGCGAATGCATAGAAGACCTGTTTTAAGCAATCAACTTTTGAATCTGCTTAAGGTGCTTGCTTTATATGCTCTTCAAAAAAGTTCTTTGACATATGATCTATATGCAGGTTTTAATTTTGACAAAATTATCTATATGTGTGTGTAAAATCAATCAATGAAGTTGAAGTCAAGTCATCTTCACACTGTATTAAATCAGAATTACTTTTTTGATCCAAGATTTGTACTAGAGACGTTGATTAAAGATGTTACATCGCATGTGTCTTATAGTGGCAAACTCAACCTCTCGTATCTGGTTCCACAATTTCTTACCACAGACACAGATCCTACTAAGACTGAAGACCTAAGTTGTTGCTGAAGTAGCAGTAAGAGTAAAAAATCCTAAATATCATTATGTTATTGACGTCCTAGACGAACGTTGTTATCCAAGGTCAGACTGATCTGGCTCTATGCATAACGCTGTGAGCCATGTTAAAGCGGTGCCAGAGGTACCAGATAGTCTGTCCAGAAACAACTAAGTCATTTGCAACGGCTTTTTTTATAGAGCCTACCTTGTGGCGACCAATAACTTTACAACTTTGTTGCTCCGTTCGCTTGACATGTTTTCATTACAGGTGTGTGCCTAGACCTTCAATTTAAAAATCAATCAAGAAGTAGCGTTTCATCCACAACAGAATGAAGAGCTAGCCGGGCTATTCAGTTAAACTGGAACTGCAGAGTCATGCTGAATGAGAAATTCAGATTTCACGTAATTTGACATTGATGTCTCTATCTAGAAACGCTGTTGAGTAATTCATTGTATTTACATGTGATTTTCTTAAGTCATAATAACTGTTCACAAATCAATCAAAATTTATCGTAATCTTTACATGAACTCAGAAAAATCGTATGTTTAAACAGTGTCAAAGAACTTTTTTTGAAGAGTATACATTCGGTTCTAAGATTTAAAGAAAATGCATAGAAAACCTGTTTTAGGCAATCATCTTTTGAATCTCCCCAATGTGCTTGCTTTGTACATTGGGTTCTAGGATTAAAGAAAATGCATAGAAAACCTAATTTAAGCATTCACCTTTTGATTGTCCCTTAGGAGATTGATTTATACAAGCGCTATAGAATACACCTCATCACCTTCAACACTTCAATTTATTTTTTCTACCCTATCTCATAAACTTCTGTCCATGCCCAGATCTAGTTGGGGAAATCAAGGTACTATTAGGTAAGAGGGCAAGCTAAATGTCCTAACAAAAGCTTGCACAGAGCTGTATTTACAACATTTTGCACATCAAAAAACAAATTTCAATATTGTTCAACTACATTTTCTGCTGGAATGCTGCTCTTCCCCCAGAAACCACTTCTCCTTCCCCAAAAAGACTAATGGATCCATGCAGGTTTTTAAAAACTATGTTGTCATGTTGTGGGTAAATGGCTGAGTAGATGATGATATTGAATACTAAATTGATGGTTCAATGAGAAGCAGTTCTAACTGTCTATATATGTATAAGCAGTTACAGTTATTTTACACTAAGCCATTGAAATATACCTGAAAAGCTTTGTTCAGTTTCCTCTCATTTGCTTTTGAAGTAGCCCAGGCCCCTTTACTGACAGACATATCCACGTTTTTCTGACTGTAACACTTCATGACAAAGAAGCGACTGGGTCCATCATTTTGGGAACCAATATTTGGGCTATTTGAAGGGGAGCTGGTGCCACTCCTCTGTAAAGGACTACTGTGTGCTGAGCTATCATTGGAATGGGGAAGCTCTGAAATGATGGGAAAATCTTACTTCAGGTCACTGCAACAGTGTGGCATTTGTTAACAAGGTGCTCAATTGTCACAAGTGTGTTACCATTACACACATTACACAAGTGTATAATAGAAATAAATCCTCTTTCAAAAAATATTGTGGATGAATGATTAAAACATCAAAACTACAGCTGTAGTTACGATCTTTTGATTAATCACCTATGATCAAATCATAAACAAGAGGACCATGATGGTCCTAGATCGCTCACCTGAGTCTCTTTGACCCCTGGGACATCACATTAATTAAATAGGCAGATGTCAACATAAGATCAATACCCTGGAATGTTTTTAGCCAAGAGCAAGAAGGATATGCCATTCCACTCTTTGATTCTATGTAAAAAAGGATGCATCCAGGTGGAGCCCAAATGTAACTCAAGGGTCTTGATATGAACAAACTTGGTAGAGGTCCACTAGATGATGCTACATACTAAATATGAAAGCTGTCTGCCTTCTGGTTTCAGAGAAGAAGATTTTTGAAGATTTTCCTCTTTTCTCCCATCATGCTCTGATGAGCTAAGGGTTGAGCCCAGGTGGAGCCGAAATATGACCTAAAGGGCTTGATATGAACAAACTCGGTAGAAGCCCACTAGATGATGCTACATACCAAAAATAAAAACTGTGTGCCCTCCTGTTTCCGAGAAGAAGATTTTTGAAGATTTTCGTTTTTTACCCTTTGTGCTCAGATGAGCTAAAAGGGGTGTGCCCCGGTGGAGCCCAAATATGACCCCAGGGTCTTGATATGAACAAACTTGGTAGAGGCCCACTAGGTGATGCTACATACCAAATATGAAAGCTGTCTGCCATCTGGTTTCAGAGAAGAAGATTTTTAAAGGTTTTCCTCTTTGATTCTATGTAAAAAGGGTTGTGCTGGAGTGGCGCCAGAATATGATCCCAGGGTCATGATATGGACATACTTGGTAGAGGTCCACTAGGTGATACTACATACCAAATATGAAAGCTGTCTACCTTCTGGTTTCAGAGAAGAAGATTTTTAAAGATTTTCCTATTTTCACCCTTTTTGTTAAGGGTAAAGGGAGAGTTAAGGGTGGATTTCATTTATTTGAACAACTTTGGAAGAGCTTGACCCAAGAAATATCCCTGCAAAGTTTTAGAAAGATTGGCCCACCAGTTTAGAAGGAGAAGATGTTTTAAACAAGAGGCCCAAGAGGGCCTGTATCGCTCCACTGGCTTTAAAATCTTTAGACTTTCATTAAATAAAGCTTACTTTAAATGAATATATTAACACTCTGAAATCTCCTATGACCTATTTAATAATGATTAACTGGTTCTGGTCCATATTGCACCAAAATACTCAATCACAATGAACCTGCAACCCTTTACCCATCTTATTAAACCAAAGGTTCAGAAGATGTCGTTCAAAGATTTCGGGGCCAAAATAGGCCCCGCCTGCCACGCCAATATGTATGGACCAATCAAAATTTCTTGAACAATTTAAGTAAATAGTCACCCAAGAAACATTCTGGTAAAGTTTCATTGAAATTGGCTGAGTGGTTCCGGAGGAGATATCGTTCAAGGAGTTTGGCCTCAAAATAAGCCCTGCCCTGCCACACCCAAATTTATGGGTAAATCAAAATTTAGCAATCAATTTTTGAAAAGAGACACTAAAGGAACATTCTGGTAAAGTTTCATTGAAATTGGCTGAGTGGTTCCAGAGAAAATGTCATTCGAAAGTTTCAGGCTCAAAATAGGCCCCACCCTGCCACACCCATATTTAAGGACCAATCAAAATTTCTTGAACAATTTAAGTAAAGGGTCAACCAAGGAACATTCTGTTAAAGTTTCATTGAAATTGGCTCAGTGGTTCAGGAGGAGATGTCGTTCAAAGATTTTGGGCTCAAAATAAGCCCCACCCTGCCAAGCCCATATTTATGGGCCAATCAATATTTCTTGAACAATTTAAGTAAAGGGTCACCCAAGGAACATCCATGCCAAGTTTCATTGAAATCAGCCCAATGGTTTGGGAGGAGAAGATTTTTAAAGATTTCAAAGTGAAAAAATGCAAGATGTGTTTTGTGAAACACGAATGCCCCCGTAACAGCATTTTTTTTCAAAGTTTGACCTTGACAGATGACCTTGACCTTGTCACATGACCTTGACTTTGGAAACAGCGGATGCGGATCATTGAGATCTATCATCATGCCAAATATTAGCTTTGTATCTTGAATAGGCTTGAAGATATTTGCAAGTTTAAGTTTTCGAGTTAAGTTTTTGGACGTTTGACCTTGACAGATGACCTTGACCTTGTCACATGACCTTGACTTTGGTACCAGCATATGCGGATCATTGAGATCTATCATCATGCCAAATATTAGCTTTGTATCTTGAATAGGCTTGAAGATATTGGCAAGGTTAAGTTTTCGGACAGACGGACGAACGGACAGACAGATGGACAGACAGACGGACGGACAGACAGACAGACGGACATGAGTAAAACAATATGCCCCCGATCTATCGATGCGGGGGCATAAAAATGCCATGCCCTGCCACGCCCATATTTGGGGGCCAATCAAAATTCTTTGAACAATTTAAGAAGAAGGCCACCCAAGTTTGGTTAAAATCCGCCCATTGGTTTGGGAGAAGAAGATGTTTAAAGAAATAGTTTACAGATGGACTCACGCATGCACGAACACATGCATGGACGCACGACGGACACTCTGCCATGACAAAAGCTCGCTGGCCTTCGACCAGTGGAGCTAAAAATTGTGGACGACGGACAACGCATGAAGCACACCACATGACGCATGACTGACAACAGACGACGGACATTGTACGATCACAATAGCTCACCTTGAGCACTTTGTGCTCAAGGTGAGCTAAAAAGGAGAGTGGTCAAGGACATTCATCTTTTGTAATAGTTACAGTCCACATATCGCCTTTATCCTACACATTTTATGTTGGTGGCCAAGAGTGTGTGTAAATAACAAAATCCTGGTTACGCCTATCGATACTCCCGTCACACTGTTGGATTTCCACTGGCAAAGAGGATTTAAAATACAGTCTAACAAGAGTACTGCCTACAGATGTCATGGTGGCGGCAGGTGCTGGATAATGCAAAAAGTGGTATAACTCTCACAATATGCTTACAGAGTTATCCCCCTTGATAGTCTGGATAGCTCTTGAGATGGTAAACACACATGCCAAGTTTTATGAAGATATCTTTAATAACAACAGAGATATGACCAAGGTTAAAGTTTGTCATGCCTACACATTTTCTAACACCAACACCAATGCCAATAACAAATCCACCACAAACCATGCCAAAGTAACAGTGATGCAGCATAGTACATGAATCACAAAATTGAGACAATGTTTTTACATGGTCACTTGAAGAGGAATATTCTGTAAATTTTTTATGCAAACTCATCAATAGTTGAAGGGGAAGATTTGTTAACAAGAAATGAAAATATAGACAGACAAAGAGAGATGATACTAATATACAACTACCCTGGCGGCATATAAAAAAGGAAATTGGCAAATTTTTACTTTGATATAGACAACCTTGACCTTGTCACATCACCTTGATTGTCACGTATCTGCATCTGCAGATGTATTATCATAGAGGTGTATTATTTTACCAAATATGAGCATAGTATCTTGAAAGGCCTTAAAGAAATTGGCAATGTTAAGATTTTGGTAAATGCTAGGTTCCCACTCCAGATCCTAATAACTTGATCAACTTGATCCCCTAGATGATCCCATCAAACCCAACTAAGCTCAACCACAATGCATATACAGGACTTCTTCTTCATCTTAAGTCAATTGAACCAAGTCCCTACATGAGTATTCAAAACCCTTTCATGATTGCAACCTCCATTCTAATGTCAACTTGATCATCCCAACCTTAACTCGATAACTACTAGACCCCTTCTTGACCATTCTGATCTATATACAATCGCTACCTGATCTTTCTATAACTGCCGTTCATCCTGATTTATACTTGAGTATACACTTCCTGACAAACTCAATCTCTACTTGACCTTCTAAACCTTCTACCTAATGGTAATTAAGAATAGTGGAGTGATGCCG
Source organism: Fragum whitleyi (assembly GCA_948146395.1). NCBI lineage: Eukaryota > Metazoa > Mollusca > Bivalvia > Cardiida > Cardiidae > Fragum > Fragum whitleyi. The sequence goes on along the minus strand of OX411543.1, from coordinate 27,856,954 downwards.
TGTATCAGCTCAACTTGATGAAGAAGAGGTTGAGAATAACTCAAGTACAGATTGGGAATGGTGGTGTATAGCGCCGGTGAAGGATATCAACCTTATTGCACTCCATCTGTACACAACAGGGCCCCGTTTTACTAAACTTCTTACGAAAAAATTAATCGTAAGTCAACATCACAAATCGTACCTTGTGTTCTCATTCATTGTTAAATTCTGCCTTGCAATATCTCACCAGAATCGTCTTTAGAAGACGATTCCCATGAGATGATGCATGGCAGAATTCCATATCTAGTTACTGCTCTAGAAGCAACTGTAATTTTTGACTTACACAAAAAAATGATTTTAAGATGTTTCGTAAAACAGGCCCCTGATTCACAATCAGCTTGATCTTGCACCCGTTTCTGTATTTCTAAATGCTTCTTAATCGAATTATCTACTTGACTATAAATGGGTATTTTTGATGGGTTGGAAGTCTGAAAAAGATTCCAGCAATTCTCAATTGCCCCTACCTTCCTCAATCCCTTATGCAGACCAAGCTCAGTCAGAAATTGATTGCTTAATAGGACTTGATTAAGTTGATCAAATCGGCAGTGGGAACATAGCATTTGTGTTGCAGACATCATGACATGCCTATCAAAGACTTAAACATAATCCGTCTGTAAAATAAATCATAATAGATAGGAAAAAAAAGGAAATCATTAGAAAACAATGTTATTGTCTTTACTACAGCTTATTCAAGCTGTAGTTACTAGTTAGGTCATTGAAGTTGCCAATCTGCTAAGATAATTTAACAAAACGGCGGAAAATGTTTGATTTCAATAGTGATGTCATTATAAATCAATGTTTAAATTGATAAATCCATTTTTAATTGACAGCAGAGGTCTGTCAGTTTTTACCATTATTCTTTTTTTTTTAACAGTGTCCTAAATTTCCCCTTATTGTCTCTCTCTACAGACCTTATCAACCCTTCTATAGCAGTGCTGTGCATCTAAGGGCAAAAATAAATTATTTTAACAGTAAAGACGGGGTAAAGCCAATTTAAAATCTTTATTTCTCAATATAACCCTTTGTTGTTGGTACTCTTGACGAGACAAATCAAACTAGAACTGTCGCAAAGCCGACTAATACCCCCCACAAGCGCTTTGTCAGAATGTAAGTGCTGTTAGTGCAGGATGTGTTTGCAACTAATATTGAGGTCAAATGTAGCATTTGCATGAAGTTTCATGATTCTAGGTCGCTTGGTTTTTGAGTTAAGAGTCCAGAAATGAAAATTGAACAAAAATTGACTGTGACCTTGACCTTTGACCTATATGACCCCAAAACAAAAGGGCACTTCCTTGGATCATAAGCAAAATTTGCATAAAGTTTCATGCATGTAGGTCACTTGGTTCTCGAGTTAGAGTCTGGAAACAAAAATTGCACAAAAATTGACTGTGACCTTGACCTTTGACCTATATGACCCCAAAACAATAGGGCACTTCCTTGGGTCATAAGCAACATTTGCATAAAGTTTCATGCATGTAGGTCACTTGGTTCTCAAGTTAGAGTCCGGAAATGAAAATTGAACAAAAATCTACTGTGACCTTTGACCTATATGACCCAAAAACAATAGGGCACTTCCTTGGGTCATAAGTAACATTTGTATAAAGTTTCATGATTGTAGGTCATTTAGTTCTTGAGTTAGAGTCCGGAAACGAAAAGGTCTACGGACGGACGGACGGACGGATGGATTGATGGATGGACAGACAGACAGACAGACATGGTGAAACCAATATACCCCCCACTACTTCGTAGGTGGGGGGTATAATAAGTATCAAAAACATAGGCTTGGTGCTATATTCATTGAAACTCTTTTGATCTAAAATCCAAAATACTCCCTCTCTCTGTAGCTTGTCACTTCATCTAATAGAAGCTGCAATTTAATGTTTCTATTCACCATGGTGCATGTCTTTTGAAGACAGGATAAGATCTGAATTTGACCAATTCAATGTACTGTCTTTCAATCTCTCGTTAATCCAAAATTTCAAGTCAACATCTTACTTGGTGAGAGAAAATCCTTTCTTTTTGGTGGAGTACTTGTGGCCTTTTTTGCAGAGGTTGAGAATCGATGTTGATTACTGTCCATGTAGTTGTCTCGCATCGCGTGACTCCGCCCTTCTCCTCCCCCTGACATGATGCTTTCTGCAGCTATAAAGATTGATTGATTGATTGAATGGAGTTTTACAGGCTTTCAACATTTTTTCAGTTATATTGCAGTGGCTGGAGCACCTAACAATGGTTTCCTGGTATTTCACTCACCAGTACAGCCACCACATCCTTTCCTAGTCTCCAGCGGCTATCTTACATAGGTCTACCATTATCAACCCATTGGTGAGAGACAAATAGTCGGAAAGAATGAGTGCCGTCATCAGGGATCAAACCCTTGACCTTGCAACTATAAAGAAGAGACCAAGATGTAACAAGAGCACCGCAAGCCAATGTCAACGCTCGGCTGTTTATTATTTCTTAGGCAAATGCAAATACATGAACTTGGTACCTACAGAAAGGTAAGCAATGATCATGTGAAATATGAAGGCTCTATGACTTACCATTCAAAAGTTATGACCAAGGTTAAATTTTTTTCCAACAAATTTGACCTTGAAAATGACCCTGACCTTGACTGATGACCTTGAACTTGGTACCTACAGAAAGGTCTTGTCCCAAGCAATGATCATGTGAAATATGAAGGCTCTATGACTTACCATTCAAAAGTTATGACCAAGGTTAATGTTTGTCACACCAACGCCAACACCAACATCAATGCTAACAACAACGCCAACGACACCAAGGTGATCATAATACCTTGGGTTTTCTTTGAAAACAGCCAAGCTAGAAATTTAAATTGTGTTTAAATATTGTATTTTTCCAGACATTAAGCCTTATTGACAAACAGTAAAACTTGTATTTAGCACAACTTGCAGGACCATCAAAAAGAGGTTGTTAAAGAGAATGGTCACTTAATTTAGTACATGATGTGTTTACAAATGAGAAATATGACTGATTGAATGAGTACATAATTTCAAATTTCTCACTAATCCTATGCTGTAAACACTCTGATTTTTACTTTCAATCAATTTGTTAGTTTGTTTGAATGGGTTTTACGCCGCTTTCAACAATTTCGCAGTTATATCGGGGCGGTCAGAGCACCTAACAATAGATTCCTGGTGTTTCTTTCACATGTACTACCATTTCACCCTTTCCTAGCCTCTGACTGCTATCTCACATAGGTTTACGATTATCTACTCATTGGTGGGAGACTAACGTCGGAAAGGATATTTTCCGCCACCAGGGATCGGACCCACGACTTGCAGATTGGAAGTCTTATGCCTAACCAACTGCGCTATGGTGGCAGCTTACTTTCAATCAAATGCTTTTCTGTACTGTTATAACTGTAATTGGATGTATAGCGCAGTTATCTAAGCTGTTTGCTAATTAGTTCTGCAAAACTGACATGCATTTCTAATATGCTCTCTCTGTCGGTCTCTCTCTCTCTCTCTCTCTATCAGGAAGTTACTCAGGTCAATAATGTTTCAAAACACATGTACAACTATTTTAGATCTGAAACCTTCAAAAAAAAGAGATTAAGACAGGGATGTGGAAATACAGATTTCCTCAACGTGTCCCTGGACAAGTAAAGTGGGATAAACTACTTGCCCAGGATTTAAATGAACTTGTCTGCAAAAAATCCAATATATAGATTTTGAGAAAACATTGTTTTTAACAAAGAAAATGCTAGGATCCAACATTTTCTTCATTAACAAGAGGGCCATAGTGGCCCTTAATCGCTCACCTGAATGAACTGTCTAAAATTTTTGAAAGAAGAATGAGAAATAGAATGATGAATGACTGAGCTAAACAAAGCTGTTGCTTCTATACAACTTAAGAATCCATTTCTTACAATTTTTAGGTTGACTAACAAGGATTTTTATAATTGATTTCGTGACCTATTTTTTATTCCCAGATGACCCAATTTTGATCTCATCCGAGATTTCATCTAGACAATCATTCTGACCAAATTTCATGTTGATTGGCCAAAAATTGTGGTCTCTAGAGTGCATACAAGGTTTTTCTTAGATTTGACCCAGTGACCTAGTTTTTGACCCCAGTTGACCTAATTTCGAACTTGTCCAAGATTTCATCTAGACAATCATTCTGACCAAATTTCAGGTTGATCTGGCAATAAACATGGCCACTAGAGTGTCTACAAGGTTTTTCTTAGATTTGACCCTGTGACCAAGTTTTGACCCCGGTTGACCCAATTTTGAACTAATTCAAGGTTTCATCAAGACAATCATTCTGACCAAAATTCAGTTTGATCTGGCAATAAACGCAGCCACAAGAGTGCCTACCAGGTTTTTCTTAGATTTGACCCTGTGACCTAGTTTTTGACCCCGGTTGACCAAATATCAAACTTGTCCAAGATTTCATCAAGACAATCATTCTGACCAAAATTCAGGTTGATCCGGCAAAAAGCGTGGCCACTAGAGTGCCCTCAAGGTTTTTCTTAGATTTGACCCTGTGACCTAGTTTTGACCCCAGTTGCCCCAATTTCGAACTCATTCAAGATTTCATAAAGACAATCGTTCTGATCAAAATTCAGGTTGATCAAGCAATAAACAAGGCCACAAGAGTGCCTTCAAGGTTTTTCCTAGATTTGACCCTGTGACCTAGTTTTTGACCCAATTTCGATCTTGTCCGAGATTTCATCAAGACAATCATTTTGACAAAATTTCAGGTTGATCAGGCAAAAAAAGTGGCCTCTAGAGTGCCTACCAGGTTTTTCTTAGATTTGACCCTGTGACCTAGTTTTTGACCCCAGTTGACCCAATTTCGTACTTGTCTGAGATTTCATCAAGACAATCATTCTAACCAATATTCAGGTTGATCTGGCAAAAAATATGGCCTCTAGAGTGCCTACAAGGTTTTTCTTAGATTTAACCCCGTGACCTAGTTTTTGACCCCAGTTGACCCAATTTGGAACTCGTCCGAGATTTTATCAAGACAATCATTCTGACCAAATTTCAGGTTGATCAGGCAAATAAAGTGGCCTCTAGACTGCCTACAAGGTTTTTCTTAGATTTGACCCCATGACCTAGTTTTTGACCCCAGTTGACCCAATTTCGAACTCCTTCGAGATTTCATCAAGACAATCATTCTGACCAATATTCAGGTTGATCTGGCCAAAAATGTGGCCTCTAGAGTGCATACAAGGCAAATGTTGACGACGGACATCGCACGACGCACGTCGGACATCCACCTAACCACAATAGCTCACCATGAGCACTTTGTGCTCAGGTGAGCTAAAAACAGTGTTTTGTACTCTTTGAAACTAACAACAAGGTGTAAATCTATTTAATCTTATAAGTGCCATTCCAAAAATTGATCTGGTTTTAACTTGTCCACAAAAAGTGGCCTTGCAAAATGTACTCCTCTGCAGGTAGAAAAGCCCAAGTTGGACAAGTCGGGCATGGGAATTCAACACCCTTGATTAAGAATATAGCACAAGTCTTAAATACATTTATAAGCACTTACAATAATTACCCCTTAATGTATGAAACCTTTAGTGTTACATTAACAGGCATTGATTTTCATTATGCAAAAATGTGCTCAGAAATCTATATAAGAATAAGTATGTAGTAAACTAGAAAGCCATGAATGGCTTGAGTCGCTCCACAGGCTTGAAATTCTTGTAAAAGCAAATAAATGTTTTGACTAGATTTTTAGATATTTGAGGTTCTACTGATGTTGAAAATGATTTTCAAAGTTTCAAGTATATAACAGATAGAGAAATGACCTCTGCTATTAAAAGACAAATTTTTCATCAAATCAAAATAATTTTGGCTGCATGATAATGGGTCACCCAAAGATCATACCAAAAATGTTTGATTGATATCTATCACTATATTCTGAGAAAATGTTTATGATAGTTTCCACTATTTAACATATTGAGAAATGACCTCCACCCATTAAATGCATATTTTTCATCCAATCAAAATAATTTTTGGTACACTGATAAAGGGTCACTCAAGGATCATTCCAGTGAAATTTGGTTGATATCCATCCATTACATTCTGAGAAAATGATTTTCAAAATTTCCACTATATAACATATTGAGAAATGACCTCTGCCTGTAAAATGCATATTTTCCATCAGATCACAATGATTTTTTGTAAACTGATAAAGGGTCACTCAAGGATCATTCCAGTAAAATTTGGTTGATATCCATCTGTTACATTCTGAGAAAATGATTTTCAAAGTTGCCACTATATAACATATAGAGAAATGACCTCTGCCAATAAAATGCATATTTTCAATCCAATCACAATGATTTTTTGTTTACTGATAAAGGGTCTCTCAAGGATCATTCCAGTGAAATTTGGTTGATATCCATCAGTTATATTCTGAGAAAATGATTTTCAAAGTTGCCACTATATAACATATAGAGAAATGACCTCCGCCCATAAAATGCATATTTTCCATCCGATCACAATAATTTTTTGTAGACTGATAAAGGGTCACCAAAGGATCATTCATGTAAAATTTAATTGGTATCCATAGATTAGAATTTGAGAAAATCTCAGAAATTAATTAATGAAACGCATATTTTTCTTGTCATATCATTTTTTCCAGCTAATACCATGACGAATTTCGTTTTTCAGAATTTTTGAATGTAAAATAATGATTTTGTCCGTCCGTCTACATGTTAATTTTCAGCATTTCATACCTACTTGTTACTGTATTAAACGGAACAGCGAATTGTATAACCAAAAATAGCACTGATTTGAATAGGGGCCGAGTCAAAAAAGTAAGATTTTAAGTGAATTGTATTACTATAAAATCGAGTTTTCCAATATAATTAAGTTTGTCTATGACTTTTGTTACCGTTAGATATCAAATCTGTGTATATTTTCTCTTTCTTCAGAAACCGTTTGACCAGATAATTGATTATTGATTTTATTCAATTTGAGATGAACCCTATATTTACATGTTAAGACCAATCAAAAAGCATTATTAAACGAAGTAGTTGGGAATTTCACGAGGAAAACTTGATGAAAAGGCGAGTACTAACGGTTAAAATCACGTGCTATTTAAGTTAAAGATGACATGACCGTCGATATGCTAATTAGCATGTCCAAATAAGGAATAATGGACATTTCATCTGTCAAAAATTTAGTATAAAACCACGTGTTTTTACTATATATGTTGACATTTTCTTACTATTGAACAGCCTCCATCACCCCTCGTGTTTAAGAACGGATAATGCGAAAATATTAACATTAACTAGATAGACAAAATCATTATTTTGAAATCATTTTATTTTCAAAAAATATTTTTTTGAATGGTATTAAGCTGAAAGTAAGATTTTACTACATACAAATCCTTTATTCAAACGCAATTTTATGTAATTGATGAAAAGGTTGGTCCATATAGAAGTCAAACGGACTATAAGATATTATCTTTACAAAAAGGATTGACATCTTACATAAAGGTTATCTAACTACATTATTATAAAACTATTCAAACTGAAAATTCACATTATCAATTTTTTGTGATTTTGTTAATCATATTTATACTACTAAAAGTACATCAAGAATCTGATGAAACTGGGGTTATATTGGTTTTAAATCAACCCTTTATCCCTTGAAACTTAATCAATACAAGAACAAGAGGGCACAAATGGCCCTTATCCACTAACCTGAATTCTATTTGTTCAGTGGGTGTAACAAAAGTTCAAGAGGACCATGATGGTCCTATATCGCTCACCTTTGTCTCTTTGACTCCTCTCTTAACAATATTAGATGCTTAAAAGGTCATTAAATGACCATTAAATTTTTCAAAGAAAGACATTATTCAATTCCTATGATCCCTGCATAAGTTTCTAGCCTTTTCTAAACAAATTTCATGTGACCTGGCCAACATTTTGACCAAGTTTTATGAAGATTGAACCATATTTGTGGCCTTTAGAAAGTAAACAAGAAAATTGTAATCAAGGCCCCTTTTCCCGTGATATGGTAGGAATCCTTCCAATTTTCCATAAGGGTTCATCCTTTTGACCTGGCCAACATTCTGATCAAGATTCATGAAGATTGTGCCATAATTATGGCCTCTTTAGGGTGAAAAATAAAATAAAGGCCCCTTTTCCCATGACATTGCATGGATCCTTCCCACTTTCAATAAGGTTCATCTTTGTGATCTGGCCAACATTTTGATCAAGTTTCATAAAAGGGTTAATCCTTGTGACCTGGCCAACAATTTGGCCAAGTTTCATGAAGAATAGGACATAGTTGTGGCCTCTAGAGTGTAAAGCAGAAAATTGTCATTAAGGCCCCTTTTCCCATGATATTGCATCGATCCTTCCCATTTTCAATAGGGTACATCTTTGTGACCTGGCCAACATTCTGACCAAGTTTCATGAAGATTGGGCCATATTTGTGGCCTCTAGAGTGTTAAAACATAGATTGTTGACGCAAACACCAGACGACAGACACGTGACAGACAACTGACATTCAATGGTCACAAAACATCTTGAACACTATGTGCTCAGGTGAGCCAAAAAATCAGGCATAGATTAAAATTACCCCAGTGGTTGAGGAAATGTCATTTACAGATTTATAATGTAAAAATTGACATGTTCAAATGGAAATAATTAAGCGGCTGATATCAGTAGGGTCATAAAAAATTCACTAACAGTAGTTTACACTGAAAAGTACATTGTCTTTAGATATCAAAGAAGTTGCAGCAATAATGTAGGAAAAATGCTCCAGATAATAACAAAATATCATAATTTCACAAGTTCAAGGGGAGATTATTCAGCAAATAATTTTTGTTGGGTCCCAAAAACTTAAGAAGCACAAGATTACATTACCAGCTATATTGTGTATAAATTTCACTCCAGTAAATGTTCTAGTTTAGGAGAAAAGCTCCGGATAATAAAGAAAATATGTGAAAATATGTAGGAGAAATGCTCCAGACAACAAAATTTTAGAGAAATTTGCATGTTCAAGGGGAGATAATTCAGCAATTATTGAGAGAAGGGGCTCCAAAATACAGGTGCACAACTTCATCAGCAGATACACATTATGTATAAATTTCAACTCAATACATGCAAAACTGTAGGAGAAATGCCCTGGACAACAATAATTAAGTGAAAATTACATGTTCAAGGGGAGATAATTCAGCAACCAACAAGAGTAGGGGCTTCAAAATTGCAGATGCACAACTTCATATGCAGATACACATTATTTATAAATTTCAAAGCTGTGGCTATAATAGTGTCTGAGAAAACTTCCTGACAATATGGTGTCTGCAGACAGATAGACGGATGGATGGACGGAGAGATGGTCAGCCATGGTAGGTGGGGGTTATAAAAATATCCATGTGATAACATAAAAAATATCATATGGGAAGTTATCACACAGATATTTGTATAGTTATAAGATAAAATGTAAACTATCAATAGGAATGGCTTAAGGAAGGTCCTTTTATTCATTTCTAGATAAAGCTTCCCATCAACATACAAGCTGTTGAATTGTACTTAGAGTAATGAGATTCTTGACTATTGTTAATTGAAAAGCTTTAGTATAAGATAGGAGAATCTAAGATATCACAAGTTTTGGCAAGCATGTGAGAGTCATGTTGTAAAACATAGTTGACCTGTCACTCATTATATTTCATTAATTTCCAGTAATAACTGTGTGGTCAATATCAAATTTATACTTTCAATCGAATGCTTTTCTGTACTGTAATAACTGTAATTTGATGTATAGCGCAGTTGTCTAAGCCGTATGCTAATTAGTTCCGCAAAACTGACATGCATTTCTAATATGCTCTGTCTGTTTGTCTCTCTCTCTATCAGGAAGTTACTCAGGTCAATAAGGTTTCAAAACACATGTACAACTATTTAAGATCTGAAACCTTCAAAAAAAAAAGAGATTAAGACAGGGATGTGGAAATACAGATTTCCTCCACTTGTCCCTGGACAAGTAAAGTGTAATTTTCTACTTGCCCAGGATGTCTGCAAAAAATCGAATTTATAGATTTTGAGAAAACATTGTTTTTAACAAAGAAAATGTTAGGATCCAACATTTTCTTCATTAAAAACAGTGTTTTGTACTCTTTGAAACCAACAACAAGGTGTTCATCTATTTAATCTTTTAAGTGCTATTCTAAAAATTGATCTGGTTTTAACTTGTCCACAAAAACCGGCCTTGCAAAATGTACTCCTCTGCAGGTAGAAAAGCCCAAGTTGGAAAAGTCGGGCATGGGTATGCAACATCCCTGATTAAGAATATGGCACAAGTCTTAAAAACATTAATAAGCACTTACAATGGCTACCCCTAAATGTATGAAAGATAACCTTTAGTGTTACATTAACAGACATTGATTTCCCTTATGCAAAAATTTGCTCAGAAATCTATGTAAGAATACCTATGTAGTAAACAAGAGGACCATGATGGTCCTAGATTGCTCACCTGAGTCTCCTTGACCCCTGGGACATCACATTAATTAAATAGGCAGATGCCAACAAGAAGATAATTTCTACATAAGATCAATACCATGAAATGTTTTCAGCCAAGAGCAAGAACAATATGCCTTTTTGCTCTATGATTCTATATAAAAAGGGATGCACCTAGGTGGAGCCCAAATATGACCCCAGGGTCTTGATATGAACAAAATTGGTAGAGGTCCACTACTTGATGCCACATACTAATTATGAAAGCTGTCTGCAATCTGGTTTCAGAGAAGAACATTTTTGAAGATTTCCTATTTTCACCCATCGTTCTCAGATGAGCTAAACAGGGTGTACCCTTTTGGAGCCCAAATATGATCCAGAGGGTCTTGATATGAACAAACTTGGTAGAGGTCAACTAGATGATGCTACATACTAAATATGAAAGCTGTCAGCCATCTGGTTTTAGAGAAGAATATTTTTGAAGATTTTCTGATTTTTACCCTTTATGCTCAGAAGAGCTATTAGGAATGCCCTCGGGCCAAACCCTAATATGACCCCAGGGTCGTGATATGAACAAACTAGGTAGAGGTCCACTAGATGATGCTACATACTAAATAAAAGCTGTCTGCCATCTGGTTTCAGAAGAGAAGATTTTTTTAGATTTTCGCTTTTTGATTCTATGTAACAAGAGGACCATGATGGTCCTAGATCACTCACCTGCGTCACTTTGACCCCTTCGACATCACATTATTTAAAAAGGCAGATCTCAAAAAGGAGATTATTCTTACAAAAGACCAATACCATGGAATGTTAGCAGCCAAGAGCAAGACAATTATGCCTATTCGCTCTTTGATTCTATGTTAAAAGGGATGCACCCAGTTGGAGCCTAAATATGACCCCAGGGTCTTGATATGAACAAACTTGGAAGAGGTCCATTAGATGATGCTACAAACTAAATATGAAAGCTGTCTGCCTTCTGGTTTCAGAGAAGAAGATTTTTGAAGGTTTTCCTAGTTTCAGCCATCGTGCTCAGATGAGCTTAAAGGGATGCACCCTGGTGGAGCCCAAATATGACTCCAGGGTCTTGATATGAACTAACTTGGAAGGGGCCCACTAGATGATGCTACATACCAAATATGAAAGCTGTGTGCCCTCTGGTTTCGAAAAAGAAGATTTTTAAGGATTTTCGCTCTTTGATTCTATGTAAAAAGGGTTGTGCCAGGGTGGAGCCCAAATATGACCCCAGGGTCTAGAGATCCACTAGATGATGCTACATACCAAATATGAAAGCTGTCTGCCTTCTGTTTCAGAGAAGAAGATTTTGGAAGATTTTCATTTTTTTACCCTTTTTGTTAAGGGTAAAGGGAATGTTAAGGGTTGATTTCATTTTTTTGAACAACTTTGGTAGAGCTTGACCAAAGGAAGATCTCTACCAAGTTTCATCAAGATTGGCTCACTGGGTTAGGAGGAGAAGATGTTTAAAGAAATTGTGGATGACGCATGACACATGACTGACGATGGACGACAGACATTCTACGATCACAATAGCTCACCTTGAGCACGAAGTGCTCAGGTGAGCTAAAATCAGCTGTGCTTACCCCATCCTGCCATGTCCTTAGAAATTTGAAATCAACTTTTGAAAAGGGTCACCTAAGGAACATTTTGGCAAAATGCCATTGAAATTGACCCAACAGTATAGGAGAAAAAGCTTAGCACGTTATTCAGGTGAGATAAAAACACAAAAGGTATCTCTAATAAAAAATGCTTCTACTCATTAAGGTAGTGGACCCATAATAGTTCCGCAGCATTTCAGAAGTAATGAACTTTAACAGTGTTGACCGAGGTTTCCTAATGATATTCATAAGGAAACTTCAATCAACATTGTGAAAGATCATAAGTTCAGAAATGTGGGGGAACTATTACATTTCCACTCCCTTAAGTTTAAAAATCATAGCAGTGAATCTTTGAAGAGTTTGACCATTATATAATGAACCTTTTGAACAAGAGGACCAAGATAGTCTTAGATTGCTCTCCTGAGTCTCTTTGACCCCTGAGACATCACATCAATTATATAGATAATGTCATAAAGGAGGTAATTTCTACACAAAACCAAGTTTCATGAAGTTTGGGCCGAATTTGGCATCTAGAGTAATAACAAGAAAATAATCATTAAGACCCCCTCTTTCTTTGATATGGCATAGATCTTTCCCTTTTTCAATAAGGTTCATCCTTGTAACTAGGCCAATATTCTGAGCAGGTTTCATGAAGAATCGGACGTATTTGTGGCCTCTAGAGCAAAAACAATAAAATTGTCATTTAGGCCCCTTTTCCCATGATATGGAATGAATCCTTCCCTTTTTCTATAGGGTTCAAGTCCTTGTGACTTGACCAACATTCTGACCAAGTTTCATGAAGATTGGGCCATATTTGCTGCCTCTAGGGTATAAACAAGAAAATTGTTATTAAGGCCCCTTTTCAAGTGATATGGCATGGATCCTTCCCATTTTCAATCGGGATCATCCTTGTGACTTGGCCAACATTCTGACTAAGTTTAATGGAGATTGGGCCATATTTGTGGCCTCTAGAGTGTAAACAGGAAAATTTGTCATTACCAACCCTTTTCCGTGGATCCTTCCCATTTTCAATATGGTTCATCTTTGTGAACTGACCAACATACTAAGCAAGTTTCATGAAGATTGGGCAATATTTGTGGTCTCTAGAGTGTAAAAAAAATGTCAATAAGGCCGCTTTTCCCTTGATTTGGCATGGATCCTTCCCATTTTCAACAGGAATCATCCTTGTGACCTGACCAACATTTTGACCAAGTTTCATGACTAGAAAGCCATGAATAGCTTGAGTCGCTCCACAGGCTTGAAATGCTTGAAATAGCAAATCTAAGGTTTGCCTAGATTTTAAGAAATTTTGGGTTCTACTGATGTTGAAATGAATTTCAAAGTTTCCACTATATAACATATAGAGATATAACCTCCGCCCATAAAATGCACATTTTTCTCCTGATCACAATATTTCTTGGTAGACTGATAAAGGGTCACATAAGGATCATTCATGGTAAATTTAATTAGTATCCATCAATCAGAATCTGAGAAAACTCACTTTTTACCATATTTGGAAATGAGCCATGCCCATTAAATCCATGTTTTTCATTGGATCAAAATTACTTGAACAACTTTGAAAGAGGGTCACCCAAGGATCATTCCTGTGAAGTTTGGTTGAAATTCATCCAGTAGTTTCTGAGGAGAAGAGTTTTAAAGAAAAAGTTTACGACTGGACGGACGGACAGAGGACCGCACGACGGACACAACGCCATGACAATAGCCCCAGTGGCTTTCAGCCAGTGGAGCTAAAAGTTGGATCATATTTGTGGCCTTTAGTGTGTAAACACCATGGTCTACAATTTCTTTAAACATGGAAGCTGGATAACGCACGTTGGACATTCAATGATCACAAAAGCTCACCTTGAGTACGTTGTGCTCAGATGAACTGAAAATAAAGTTTAAAATCATCATTGGGTAAAGGGGATAAATATTTCAGCTTGACCTACACACAATTGTTTTTTTCCTTTCTTGAACAGTAGTATTTTTTATTCATCCATGAAAGTTGAAAATAATAGCTGTCACTGACATGCTTCATGATGGGCAGATTAATCGATTATAATTGATTATCAGCTGCTTTGGGCTTTTGAATGTGATAATCATCTAAGAAATTTCATAATTGATTAATCAGATCCTACCACATGCATGAAAGCCATAACATATTGTTCTCAACCTAACCTCAGTTTGATGGCTCAGCATGAAATAGTTGTAACTATCTATATGTTTATAGGCATTTACAACTGTTTCACACTGACCCATGAAGTTGGTAGAAAAATCTGCAAAATGAGCTTCTAGGTCATGAGTTCAGACTAAGCTTTAATGTTTCATCCTCAAAGGAATGATACTGGGACTGCTGTTATTAATTGTGATTTGAAACTGATTACCAGACTCTGATCATTCTTAACCCTCAGTCAGACTCACACATCCAAGATCAGCATTTTGAAAATAAAAGGTCTGGGAAACTGATTTATCAGACTGAAAGATGGGCAGACAGATGAATGGATGTAGTGCAACGGAAAAGTTTAAGTCTATTGTTGCATAAAACGTTTGTTTTCGGGTCGTTATAGGCATACATTAATGGACAAAACCCAGGCGTTAACTAGAGAAAACGTGGATTATTAAGTAAATTCATATACCCTTAAGCCTATACACTTTATCACTTTCTTTGTCTAATATTAATAAAGTGAAAAAAATAAGGAACTTGATTCTATTCCCACGTTAATTTTTGTGATGTCATTAATCTACAAAGCAAAATCGGTATAAACAAAAGTGACAGTGCAATGCATATTGCAATTTTTCCGATACATAAATTGTATTGGAGTAAGTTTTAAAGCGTTCCTATGAACAATTTATATATATATCTGTTTGAATAAATACTAAAGTATTTCTTTTTATGCAATAATAGTGTCAATTCACATTCTTTCAGGTGTAAACATTTGCACAGACACTCAAAAAGCTTTAACACCCTTGTGCTTCGCACTCATGCCTTAAACCATCTTTTGGGTATCTGCACATGTTAATGCCCTCAAGATCATGAATTTACCCTACATTACAAAATTTTTGATTTTCATGACCATGTTGAATTTCAGGTTGCTCATAGCTTCTGAGAAAATTGTGATGAAAAAGCTTATTTGACTGTTAAAAAACAAAGTTGTAGCAAGAGCACTGCCTATGGGTGCCTACGCTTGGCTGTTGAGTTCTGGATGGTGAAAAAAATCTAAGTGGAAAAAGGGGCATAATTTGCACAAATGCCCATTATCCCAATTGGTATTTCCAATTAGTAGCAATTGCTTAACCCTTTCCTGTTTTACAAAATTTTGGACCTGTCCAAATTCAAAGGTTTTGCAGACGAAAATTTAAAGTGGATTTAATTTGAAAAATAACCATTCAGTAGGGTAGAAAATATTGTTGAAAGAGAAGAAATTGCTTGTCAGAAGCAATTTCTTCTTTTTTCACAATGTTTTCTTAATAATAAAATCACAGGCACGTAAAAAGGAGTGATTAAACAGCAAAGGGTTAAGTAGAAATAGAGATATTACTGATATACAACATTTGCACATAAAAACTAAATCAAGAATTTCTAAGTCTGAAAAGGGTTAAAATTCCATTAACTTTAATATCAAAGTAATGAGTCTTTGTCTAAAGGCTAATATTATGGTTACAGAAGCATTTGCAAAGTTTCCAAGAATAAACTAAGGCAGAAATAGAAATGTAACTGATGTACAACATTTGTATGTAAAACCCTAACCATAAATTTCTAAGTCAAAAAAGAGTTAAAATTTCACTAGATTCAATATCAGAGTAATGAATCTTTGTCTAGAGGCTGATATTATGGTCATAGAAGCATGTGTAAAGTTTCAAAGCAATAGCTTCAGTTGAAACAGAAATATCTCAATTGTACATTTGCGCGTACAAACTTAACCAAAATTTCTAAGTCCAAAAGTGTTAAAATTTTTTCTAAATTCAATATCTGAGAGAAGAATATTTTGAAGAAAAGAATATTTTGAAGATTTTCCTATTTTCCTCTTTTTATTGCCATGCAAACACAAGAGTTACAGGTGGATTTCAATTATTCAAACAACTTTGACAGAGCTTCATCCAAGGAATATTCCTGCCAAATTTAATCAAGATTGGCTGACCGCTTTAGATGGAGAAGATGTTTACAGATATTGTTGATCATGGATGACGCTCAGTGGACATATGACACTTATAAAAGCTCATCTTGAGCACTTTGTGCTCAGATGAGCTTACAAACAATTATTCTATCTCTTTAATTCAAAAATATATTGCAGGTCAGATTATCAAGTGATAAGCAAGTTATCAAGTGATAATCAAGCTAGGAAGTGATAATATTCCTCTATAAATCAACAAATGGTATTAAAGAAATTGTGCAAAACTTTTCTACTTACACATTGGCCTAGGCCTCTGGCCAATACCAGCTGGCTGCTGGATACCCAAAGCCTGTTCTTCATTTGTTATAACATTTACGATTATGTTGATTATACTCTGGAAAGGGATAAGAAGTAAAGGTCAAGTTCTCAACATGCATGGTTTAAAACTGAATGCATTCTCTCTTTAATGAATTTTCTTTTTTTTTTTCCCAACTTCAACTAAGATAAACATCTGCTTGGTCAAATAAACTTCAAATGCCTAAATTTTAGGAACTTTTTGAGACTTCTTCTCTAATTTGAGATGAATTTCCTCTAAACAATCATTTTTATGATTGTTTAGAGGAAATTCACCTCAAATTAAAGGGAAATGTGCATAAAGTACAATTTTTTTTTAAATCCAAAAATGAATACTAAATAAAAGCTCCAGGACCATGTTGTGTATAGCACCCAGGAGCATTTAATTAGGAGAAATATGGTAATTAGTTAACAGAATTCCAAAATGGTCACATATCAGACATGTCAAAGGACTATCTAACAGATGAGCCTGACATGTAAGCTGGAAAATTTTACATATCTGTATGACATCAGGTTATTTTTTGTTTTGAGACTGTTTTGACTTCAGTTTTTTAGGGAAACACCAATGTGTACAAGTCTTTTTGTTATTTTTTGTTTTGAGACTGTTTTGACTCTGTTTTTTCAGGAAACACAATTGTGTACAAGTCTCTTTGTCATCTTATGTTTTCAGACTGTTTAGACTGTTTTTTCAGGAAACACCACTGTGAAAAAGTCTCTTTGTTATTTTTTGTTTTGAGACTGTTTTCACTCTGTTTTTTCAGGAAACACCATTGTGTACAAGTATCTTAGTTATTTTTTGTTTTGAGATTGTTTAGACTTTGGGTTTCGGGAAACACCATTGTGTACAATCATTATTTCCTGTCTTTTCTGGTGATAACATTAAATTTGTCTTTGACAAAAGTGTGATTGTTTACTCGATTCTCAGTTCATATTCAATCAGAAATTACAATCCTTCATTCATAATTCATAACAATAAAAATCGAGTCAATAAACTTTTCTTAATATAAATAGGTACCAACAGCAATTTCATGTTATCAGTAAGGTATTAATATCAAAGTGCTGAGAGCACTAGATGCACTTATCAGTATTTATTCAGGAAATTTAATTTCTAAACTTTTCTTGTTTAAAATTGAAACTTAGATGGTATAGACTTAGACAAGACGGCACATAAATGCAGGCTGATCTTTGTTTATACCCTCTGTCAAAACAGGAATGTTCCAGGTTCAGCATGGCAAGGGTTAATGTTAAATCATACCTCATCCATCTGGGAGAGTGGTTTTGATGGAGACCTCATTCTTCTCAAGAACAATGTGTGCCATTTCTGTCTCAACTGTAGTGCTATTCTGCCAGCCTTAAGATAAAACAGCATTTAATGACAATATACCTCATATAATGATACATTTAGAGAGTATTGAATGAGTGGTCTTTGAACACAGAATTTATTAAACAAGCCATCTAGAAATGGAAACAAGAGGGCCAGAATGGCCCTAAACCGCTCACATGTATTTTATTGGTCCAGTGGAATCCACGAAAGTAACTTTCTGACAAAGTTTCATTCACATTTGCTGATTAGGAGATGTTATTCTAAGAATTAAAAGAGAGAATAGACCCTGTCCACTCATTTTTTACAGAGGCCATCCAAAAAAAGCCCCCCCCCCCCCTATCATGCCACTCATTCAATAGGCCAATCAAAATTTTGCAGACCAATTTTAGAGAGGGTCATAAAAGGAACACTCTGGTAGTTTCTTTAGTGGTGTAGGAGGAGATGTCGTTCAAAGATTTCAGGCTCAAAATAAGTCCCGCCCTGCCACTCCCCATATTTATGGAATTTCGAAAACAATTTTTAAAAAAGGTCACCCAAGGAACATTCTGGTAAAGTTTCATTGAAATTGGCCCAGTGGTTCAGGAGAAGAAGAAGTTTTTAAGATTGTTGACGATGGACGACGGACGACACACGACATACTCAGCACCACCCTAAAAGCTCCCCTTGAGCACATTGTGCTCAGGTGCGCTAAAAACCAGGCTGTGCTGAGTTTTTATCTGTTTTAGATGACAAGTTTGATAAATTTAATATAATAATCACTATGTCTTACAATTAAATAATTCCAATATTTTTTGACAGAAGAATTAAAAAGATCCCCCACCCTGCTGTGCTCCAATTTGGGAGTCAATCAAAATTTCTTGAACAATTTAAGTATTAAAGTTTAAGAGGATATCTTCAAAAGTAAGTGAAAAAAAGGCCCACCCTGCAACGCCCATATTTGGAGTAAATCAGAATTTCTTCAATGATTGAAGTAAAAGGTCACAAAAGGAACATTCATGTCAAGTTTAATTCAAATTGACCCAATGGTTTGGGAGGAGACCATTTTTAACGAAAAGGTTATGCACAGACGCACAGCAGATAAGATGCCATGATAACAGCTCACTTGCCCTTGGCCAGTGGAGATAAAATATAGATACAATCAAAATTGTGTGTACCTCAGAATCCACCTTAAAGGTGATATTATCGGCCAGTTGTAACATGGATAGTTTATTATCATTGGGATCATCATTTTCACTGTCGCTGTTATCTGTTGAACAAATAAACAATAAAATCATTAAGATTAACCCTTACCCTGCTGAATTTAAATAGCCTTTCATTTTGTTAGGATATTTCTATCATTCTTACTTGAGTTACATTAATTCAGATTAAAGAAGGCAGTGTAAGCTTAGAACAGACTGAAAATCTGTGCAGACTGAACTTGGGCTATTCCTAAACTTTATACACAGCAGAAATAAGCCATGAATGTATGAAAAGAGCTTAAAACTTAGTAAATGATGGTTGAAATTTTTGACAAATAATTATGGACTCTTTCCGTAGATTGATGGCTAAGCGCAAAACAGTTGTAACTCCCGATCTGTTTATAGGGAGTTACAACTGTTTCCAACTGAGCCAAAGAAATGTGGGACATATACTCCAAATAAGCTGAATTCTAATTTTTGACCTTAAGCTGTGATCTTGACCTAAAAGCTACCTGAATATTTCTAACAGCATATCAAATCATAGAGGAGAATAAGGTGGCAAATTATCAAAAGATAGGCCCGTAACACTGTTGGATTTCTATGTATAACAAGAGCTGTCACTGTAAGATGACAATGCCCCCGACACCGCTTTGATTTTAAATTATGGCCAATCTATGTTGAAGGTCAAGGTCATCCAGGGGTCAAGGTCACCAAAGTATGTGCCTACAGAAAGGTAATGTACCAAGGAATGTTGTGGTAAAGTATGATGCGAATATGTTAAGTAATAAGGAAGTTATGGCCAATGTTAAAGTTTTTGGACGGAATGACGGATGGACGGACAGACGGACGGACGGACAAGTCAAATTTATGATGCCTCCCTATCGGGGGCATAAAAAACAACAAAAGGAAATGACTCAAAAATTAAGCTAGGTAGAGTTACAGTTCTTGTGCACTTCACTCTAAAATCTTGGAAGATAACTGCCAAGTTTCAAGTCAATCGGACATAAGGTGAGTTATGCTCCTGACAAAGAAGTAGACACTGTCCACCAACCAGCTGGATACAACGGGTGTTCTCAAAATACCTCCTGTCTTTCGATTGACATAAACAAAGGGTGCATTTTAACTGACTTGTTATAGTGACAAAATTTTATGTTTCACTCACTGGAAGCAGGCAACAAACAAAATCATAGAGGATAATCGTTTGTTTCTGAGTAAGATCAATTAATATTTCATTGAGTGAACAACAAAGGCTATATTTTCACGAGAGTGGAAAATATAGCTTTTGTTGTTCACAAAATGAATTATTAATTGATCTTACTCGAAAATAAACGATTATTATAAATGCACAAAAGTAGGGTATAAGTTTTTGATAATTTCACTGCTTTTGTGGTGAGATTATCAAGTGATAATCTACCGTTACCACCAAAAGCATTAAAGAAAGTCCTATGCTAGTCACCTGAATATGCAAGTTCATAGTTTTAAGAAAGTTTCTTTATATCTCTATGTAATTTATGGAATCTAAAATAGAGGGCTATAATTTCAAAGTAAGACATTGCATTAAACTAGAAAGCCATGAATGGCTTGTGTCGCTCCACAGGCTTGATTTTCTTGCAGTAGCAAATCTAAGTTTTGACTAGATTTTTAGATATTTTGGGTTATACTGATGTTGAAATGATTTTCAAAGTTTTCACTATTATAACATATAGAGAAATGACCTCCGTCCATAAAATACATATTTTTCATCCTATCACAATAATTGTTGGTAGACTGATAAAGGGTCACCCAAGGATCATTCATGTTAAATTTGGTTGATATCTATCAGTTAGATTCAGAGAAAATAATTTTCAAAGTTTCCACTATATAACATATAGAGAAATGACCTCCGTCCATAAAATACATATTTTTCATCCGATCACAATAATTGTTGGTAGACTGTTAAAGGGTCACCCAAGGATCATTCATATAAAATTTAGTTGATATCTATCAGTTAGATTCTGAGAAAATGATTATCAAAGTTTCCACTATATAACATATAGAGAAATGACCTCCGCCCATAAAATACATATTTTTCATCCGATCACAATAATTGTAGGTAGACTGATAAAGGGTCACCCAAGGATCATTCATGTAAAATTTGGTTGATATCTATCAGTTAGATTCTGAGAAAATGGTTATCAAAGTTTCCACAATATAACATATAGTGAAATGACCTCCGCCCATAAAATACATATTTTTCATCCGATCATAATAGTTTTTTGTTGACTGATAAAGGGTCACCCAAGCATCATTCATGTAAAATTTAATTGGTATCCATCAATTAGAACCTGAGAAAAGTCACTTTTTACCATATTTGGAAATTAGCCACGCCCATAAAATCCATGTTTTTCATTGGATCAAAATTTCTTGAACAACTTTGAAAGAGGGTCACCCAAGGATCATTCCTGTGAAGTTTGGTTGAAATCCATCCTGTAGTTTCTGAGGAGAAGATTTTTAAAGAAAAAGTTTACGACCTGACGCACGGACGCACGGACGGACGGACGGACGCACAACGGACACAACGCCATGACAATAGCCCCAGTGGCTTTCAGCCAGTGGAGCTAAAAATATATCGGGTGATATCTGTTAAACAATTTTGCTAACATTATTTTTTGAGAAAAAAAGATTTTAAGCTTTTCTTCTAGCATTTTCTCCTTTTCTCACAAAACTTTCTACCACAGGGGTAGCTGTTCAAATATATAACCTAATTTTCATTTTTATCTACTACATCTTTTCTATTTGGAGCAGTTTAAATTTTATGACATGGCCATCCCTCTCTTCTCAGTCAAAGCTTGAGTTATCTGAAGCTAGCTAAAATGAGGGTTCTTGTGAACTGCACTTCTCCTCAATAAGATCTATCCACCAGTGAAATTTGAAGCTGATAGCAATCAAGTAGATATTTTTCAATACCAACAAACCAAAAGGACCAAGGTAATTTTTTTTCTCGTCAAAGCCAATACAAATGCCGACAACAACATCGAAGATAATGCCAAGAAGATGATGGCAATGCTCTCATGTTTTATTCCCAAACAGACAAGCTAAAACTATATTATTGATTAAATAGAGGATAATCTTTTGTTCAGTGTAAGATCGATTTATATTCACTGAGTGAACAACAAAAGCTATATTATCATAAGTGTGAAAATATATCTTTTGTTGTTCACGAAATGAAATATTAATCGATCTTACTCGAAAAACAAATGATTATTCTATTTCTTAATTGCAAAAATGAGACAAAATGTGAAATTTCTAGGACATATTTTCGTAAAGTGCATCATTTTGTGCGTGATTGCTATGCTAAGTTCTTTGTGGCATCACTTATTTTGCCCCGCATTGATGACGTAAGATAGGATGAAATGCACAAAAGCAGAGTGTAATTTTTTGATAATTTCACTGCTTTTGCGTCGCGATTATCAAGTGATAATCTACTGTTATTTCTGGATAAACCACCAATAAGCATTAAAGATAGCATAAAATTTCTCAATTCCTCCTACCAGCCATCTCGTCTGTCATGTCTTTGAGAGCATCAACAGGTAGCTTTGCAGGACCGGCAAATAACGCCACGGTAATTGAACTGACTAGAGTACAACATCGGACACACGCCAAGTTGCCAGTCCGCGTCATCTCCTCGTAGAATATCCAATCAGCAGGCAGACTAGGAATCACTTCAGCAGGAACGACAGAGGACATATGTATCATCACTTTCTCATTAGACCTGTAAATACAAGAGGCCCAAGAGGGCCTGTATCGCTCCACTGGCTTTAAAATCTTTAGACTTTCATTAAATAAAGCTTACTTTAAATGAATACATTAACACTCCGAAATCTTCTAAGACCTATCTAATTATGATTAACTGGTTCTGGTCCATATTGCACCAAAATATTCAATCACAATGAACCTGTAACCCTTCACCCATCTTATTAAAACATAAGGTTCAGAAGGAGATGTCATTCAAAAATTTAAGGCTCAAAATAGACCCCGCCCTGCCACGCCCATATTTATGGACCAACCAAAAATTCTTGAACAATTTCAGTAAAGGGTCACCCAAGGAAAATTCTGTTAAAGTTTCATTGAAATTGGCCCAGTGGTTCAGGAAGAGATGTCGTTCAAAGATTTCAGGCTCAAAATAAGCCCCACCCTGCAACACCAATATTTATGGGCCAATCAAAATTTCTTGAACAATTTTAGTATAGGGTCAATAAAGGAACATTTTGGTAAAGTTTCATTGAAATCGGCCCAGTGGTTCAGGAGGAGATGTCGTTTAAAGATTTCAGGCTCAAAATAAGCCTCGCCCTGCCACGCCCATATTTATGGGCCAATCAAAATTTCTTGAACAATTTAAGTAAAGGGTCACTAAAGGAACATTTTGGTAAAGTTTCATTGAAATCGGCCCAGTGGTTCAGGAGGAGATGTGGTTTAAAGATTTCAGGCTCAAAATAAGCCCCGCCCTGCCACGCCCATATTTATGGGCCAATCAAAATTTCTTGAAAAATTTAAGTAAAGGGTCACCCAAGGAACATTTTGGTAAAGTTTCATTGAATTAGGCCCAATGGTTTGGGAGAAGAAGATTTTTAAAGATTTCAAAGTGAAAAAATGCCACGCCCTGCCGCGCCCATTTATTGGGACCGATCAAAATTCTTTGAACAATTTAAGAAGAGGGCCACCCAAGGATCATTTCTACCAAGTTTCATTAAAATCCACCCATTGGTTTGGGAGGAGAAGATGTTTAAAGAAAAAGTTTACACACGGACGCACGCACAGACGCAAGGACGCACGACGGACACTCTGCCATGACAATAGCTCGCTGGCCTTCTGCCAGTGGAGCTTATAATGAATGTTTAACAGTTATCTATTTACACAAATTTTAGACAGCTCAAATATGAAAAAAGATGTGATTGTGAACCGAGAATGCCCTAAAAATAGTAATTTTTTCACAACTTGACCTTATCACAAGACATTGACATTTGTACCAGCGGATATGTATCATTGAGTCTTATCACTATACCAAAATATTAACATTGTATCTTAAATATGCATGAAGTAATTGGCAATGTAAAGTTTTGTTGGTTAAGTTTTGCACTGCCCATAAATGGGCAAATCAAAATTCTGCTAGGCAGAGATTTACCCAAGGCAAATCATTCTGCAAAGTTAAGTTGAAATTGGTCCAAAAGAGAAAGTTTTATAGTGAAAATAAGTCCTGTTCTGCCCAGCCCTGCCAATATTTGGGGGTCAATTCAAATTTCTTGAACAACTAAAGAAGGTCACCAATGGATCATTCATGCCATATTTCATTGAAAGCGCACCAAAGGTTTGGGAGGAGAAGTTTTTTAAAGACTTGTATAGTAAAAAAAGCCCTGCCCTGCCACACCCATGTTTGGGGTCAATCTTGAAGGACTTTAGAAGAGGGTCACCCAAGGATCATTCAAGCCAAAATCCATTGAACTCTGGCCAATAGGGTTTTTTAAAGATTTTATAGTGAAAATAAGATCCGCCCTGCCACACTCATATTTGGGGTCAATCCAAATTTCTTGAAAAACTTTAGAAGAGGGTCAACCAAGGATCATTCATGCCAAGTTTAATTGAAATTTGGCCAATGGTTTGGGAGGAGGATTTTTTTTAAGATATTATAGCGAAAATAAGCCCTGCCCTGCCATGCCCATTTTTTGGGGTCAATCTTAATTTCTTGAACCACTTTAGAAAAGGGTCATCAAAGGAACACTTCTACCATTTCGTCAAAATCCAACCATTGTTCTAAGAGAAGATGTTTAAAGAAAAGCTTACGCACAGACACACAACTTTTCTATGACAATAGCTCACTGGCCATTGGCCAGTAAAGCTAACAAGAAATTGCTTTCTTTGGTTATACAAAGGAATCCGCTTAATAGCAACACCTATCTGTCAGAAGAAAAGTTGCTATAAAGCGGATGTTTCTATGATCCTATAATCACCTTTCAGTCAGTATCCCAATCTCAGAAGTGTACGAGAATGTTGTCAGCATTAAAATCAACACATACATGTATAAAACACGTGTACATTTTGCCAGTTCTGATCAATTGGTTATTTTTGTGTCCCCTTTAAATTGTATGAACATTGAAAAAAAGTATTTTGATTTTTTATTTACATCTTTACAATCAATCATCCAGAGGACCAACGGCTTTCAAATCTCAAGGTAGCCGATTGGTAAGATCGGTAAGTTCCGACGTCAATATGGTTATCGAATACAAATTACCTTTCTAAAGAAGGCCAGCTATATGTAAAATTCCACTACTTATGCAAATTAGCAAGGCTGTCGAGAACACACGAGAGAAAAGCAGAAGGGCCGCATTCATCACAGACCAGTTTAAACAACCTAAGATTTACTACTTACTGTCCCTGTAATTTCTTTCTCCTGTGGTCCACCCTGATAATGTTAGGGTATGCCCCACCACACAGGGCTGCCTTCACCACCGGCCAGTTTTCTGAGTTTGTGTTTAGGTCCCTTATATCTCCACCACCTCGGGCTCGTACAAATCCTGAAGCTCGTAACTGGCCTAACAACTGGGCTCTGAAATACAGTAAAGCGAGCCCTTAGGGGACCTCCAAAAAATGATCACTTATTGAAATGGTTGATTACAATATTTCATGATAAATAAGGTACGTCATTTTGATAGATTGTATAGATTGTTATATAACTCTTACTGAATCCTATGATGTTCAAACCCATCAGAATTGTCTCATTGAGACAATTCTATTGGGTTTTATCATCATAAGAATTATCAATAAATAATTTTCGGTTTAAAAATGTCCACTTTTTTAAGGAATTTTTTAACACTTAAGTTTTTCTTAAAGATAGTTTTCTTTTGTTTATTTTTTGGGCCAACTTATTTCTCGCCCACTTTCGGGTGTAGACTGGTCTCACTGTCGAATAGCCTTTTCTAGGCTATTCTGATAGTCGATATGTGGACCAGTCTAGAGCTGGTAGCCCGCTTTCTGAGAGATACTCTGATGTTGCGGGCAACAGTACACGCCCAGGGTGAGAAATAAGTTGGCCCTATGTCAATTCAAAAAGGTCAATAACTTAAAAAAAAAGATGAGTAGAATTATGGTGCTTATGCACTACACTTCTCCTAAATGATATCTATCCATTTGTGAAGTTTCATGATTCTAGCAAGCATACTTTTCGAGATATGCACCAGTCAAAAAAAATCAATGGACAGAGGGACCGGCCAATGGTCTGACTGACAATTGCAAAGCAATATATGCTCTCTTCTTTGAAGGGGGGCTTTTTTAAGGTTTGTACAATATGAACAGAATCTGACCCTATTTCTTCAGTACTTTTTTCACTGCATGTTATCAAAATTGAAATTAGTTCAAATTATCATGATAACAGGTTACATCTTTATGTAAAATTTACACATGAACAAGAGATGTTTGTAAAACATTTATGCCCCCCATAAAAGCGGGTCAATAGCCTATTCTTTGTCAATCAACAAAGGTCAATAACTCACAAAATATGAAGAAAAGACTTATGGTTCTTGTGCACTGCACTCTCCTCACAAAAATCTATCCTCCTGTGAAGTTAAATAATTCTAGCTTGCATACTTTTTGAGATAGACCGACCGACATACAAACTGACTGACCGACAGACAAGAGCAAAGCAATATACCCCCTCTTCTTCCAAGGGTGCATAATAATCAGAGTATGAAAATTTTTAAACGGGACCACATATAAACCCCCTTTTTTGGTAAAAAATTATAAATAAGTCCAAATGACAGTAGACTAGAAGCTATGGACCAGAAATCAATCAGCATTATGAAAAGGGTATTGTATCTATCATTTATAGATCATGCCACTAAGTGGAGTCTGAAACTCCATGTTTACTAATTAGGGCACCTTAGTTTATTTTGTATGTAAGGATTCTCATTTACCCCTTGATCATTCAAACCTCATCAAGACTGAAGATGCATATGATATCTTTAACAGCTTTTGAAGAGAAAATATCTTCAGTTGATGAGTTTTGAATGATCAAAGGGTAAATGAGACAAATAATTAAACAAGGGCTGACAGTGACCTTGACCTTTGACCTATGTGACCCAAAAACAATAGGGCATTTCCTTGGGTCATAAGCAACATTTGTATAAAGTTTCATGATTGTAGGTCACTTGGTTCTCCAGTAAGAGTCCGGAAACGAAAATTGAACAAAGGCTGACAGTAACCTTGACCTTTGACCTATGTGACCCCAAAACAATAGGGCACTTCCTTGGGTCATAAGCAACATTTGCATAAAGTTTCATGATTGTAGGTCACTTGGTTCTCGAGTTAGAGTCTGGAAACGAAAAATGAACGAAGGCTGACAGTGACCTTGACCTTTGACCTATGTGACCTAAAAATGAAAAGGTCTATGGGCGGACGGATGGACAGACAGACAGACATGGTGAAACCAATATACCCCCTCTACTTCGTAGGTTGTGGGTATAATAATTTGATGTAATTCAGAGAGATCATGATTGTCATTATCCCTGCATAATACATGTATAACATAAGTTATGTCAATCAAAATTCATGCACACTAATTGGTTGAAAAAATGGTTCTATCCCTAAATGAAAACAATTTTGAGTACGCAGCTGTGTTGTAAGCTTCTGCAAAAGGTTGTCCCAGAGAGAATTTTTTTTCTTAACGAAAAAATCTATACACTATTGCTTCATAATATCAAATCATAATATATGAAGATAATATTCATTGACTTCATTTAGGTATAAAACCAAAAACCTAATCAAACTCATGTATTAATCTGCTTTGCTTCTTCATACTATGTGATAAGGTCTTTAGTTTCATACCTCAATGGAATCAACAAACACACTTTTCATCCTTTAATTTATAAGGAACTCTGAATCAAATTACCTCATGCCTACAATCATTTCCATCACAGCTCCTGAAATATAATTCTTGCTACAAAATGCGCGTTCCCAGCCATCTGTCCTTGCCTTCTGCCATGCCTGCAAGATATATGATAATTCCAAACAGTAAGTATAGAGATATTTACAGGGCAATCAAGGAGGCAAATTTCTACAAGATATGCTGGTTATGCTGCTTGATGTCCAAGTATGAAAAATAGCATAGAGAAATAACTGTCGCACATCACACAAACCCAAAAGCTCAAGTTGAGCACTTTATGCTCAGGTGAGCTAAAAATTAAGCTAAATAGAGTTATGATTCTTGTGCACTGTACTCTGTTATCATAAGATGAACATATTTGCCAAGTCTCAAATCATTTGGACATAGTGTGACATGAGTAATGCTCAGGGCAAAGACGTGGAAGCTACCCACCCACTGGACGCAGGTCGCCCTGATCTCAGATGCCACAGGTGATCTCACATAATGTCTTGTCTTTCGATAGGCATATGAAAATTTAAACAGATTTTAAGTGAAGACAAACACAAGAATGTTTGTCAAACTAATTTGTACTTGTAAAATTGCTTGCCAAAAATTATACCTATTTTTTCAAAATCATTAGGTTCTCTGGACAGATGGAAAACAAAACCCCAAAACATCAGCCCTTTAAAGTTTGCCCTGACAGACAAATTTACAAGTTACTAGAAATGATACCTGAAATGCCCTGAGTAAGGTCATGTGATCACTAAATGTCATGGCAGAAAAGTTCCCCTTAATCATCTTTACTTGTCTTTTCTCAGAGGGCTGGCCTGGTAGCTGAACTGAAATGGTACATATTTTCTTTTAGATATAAGTTAATATATATGCCCTAACAAATGTTTTGCAAATTCATCAAAATGAGCAGACTTTATCCATACATTACATTTCAATCTTTTAACCCTTGTCATGCTGAATAAAAAACTTGGAAAAAAATGCATTTAAATCACAGTGCCAAAAGCACCAAAAGCTCTTCATAAGAATAAGTTTTTATTGTGGAAATACTTTTTCAAAAATCTTTTCTGGTATAAAAATGAAAACAGGAGGCGAAGTCTAAGATTGATTGATTGATTGAATGGAGTTTTACGCCGCTTTCAACATTATTTCAGTTATATCGCTGCGGCTGGAGCACCTAACAATGGATTCCTGGTATTTCTCTCACCAGTACAACCATAACATCCTTTCCTAGCCTCCAGCTGCTATCTCACATAGGTCTACAATTATCAACCCATTGGTGAGAGACAAATAGTCGGAATGAGTGCCGCTGTCGGGGATCGAACCCGGGACCTTTAGAATGACAGTCCCATGCGCTACCAACTGCGCTATGACGGCGGCTCTCGAACAGACTGCACTAATGCACTAATTCCTGATAAAGCTGGAATATTCCAGGTTCAGCATGACAAGGGTTAATTAAGAAAGGAAACAGCATTCATCTCATACCCCTATGTACAGAAAATTGTATAATTTCAAAGCAAATTCATTTTTGCTTCTTCAGGACGACCAAGGTATTGCCAAATTCATATTGTATTCAAAGAGTCATGTCTATTCTTTAGTTCTATTGCATACCCAAAACTACTCATGCAGTTCACAGCAACTTACTGCTAAAAAACCCTACAGAATAGACCAAGCTCAGTCTGCACTGATGCACAGTCTAAACTTACACTGATTGATTTCTACTCAATTATTGTGAAGTAAACCCAGAACAGAACTAGTGGACATTTCCCCTTATTTGGCGATTTGTTCATACATAATTTAGAATCAGAAGAATAAGAATTAAATCATGCAAGCCACTTACAAGGATCTTTATGAGCCAAACAACACACTATAGTAAGAACAGGATCTAAACACTTGAGTACAATAGAATTCAGAACCATTTTCCCAAGATGGGGCTCAACTGGAAGATCTGCTAGATGTCGTCCCAGCTCAGTCAGCTCTTCACTAATATCCAAGGCATCCATTTGCTGCAAAAATCAAACAAATGAGCCTGTGTGTGACATTTTCAACAATTTCAAGTGTGCTTGGACAGACGTTGAGTAGCCTGGACAATCATGCAGTGAATCTATTCTTTGAATATGAACTGAGACTTAAGGTCCCTACACATCTACTGAGCACATAGTGAAGGCTCTGATCAGACTGTGCGGATGCACAGGCTGATCCGAGTCTTAGTATGGTGCACATGTGAAATTGTTGGAAATGTCATGGACAGGCTCAAATAAGACATCAATGATGATATTGGAGAATCTATGACAGTCACCAAATGAGAATTCGATGTAATTAACAGTTGACTTATTCAGTATTCTGACCTCCACAGATGACTTTACCATGTCACATTTTCTTGAGGTTATACCAAATATTGTCAATATTTGTTTGAAAAATTTAAATAAAGCTGTAGTTACGAGATCTTAATTGAGACCCACAATATACAGAACCACAGTCATTGAATTTGAAATAATCTTGGAGAAATGGACAATTTTAAGTTTTTTGGTAAAGTTAATGAGAAGTTTGACCATGTCATTTGACTTTGACCTTACATGAGATTGGTCTTGGTATATACAGTTGTGTATTAATAAAATATATCATTATTCCTTACATGAGCATTAAAACTTGTTGAATATATTTGCAGTAGTATCATAGTTTAGTTCCTTGGTTTACCTTTCATGTTTGTTTGACCTTCATTTTTGATATTGAAAATATTAGTATCATGTTATTTGTTGAAACTTTACAGATAGACAGATGGACATTTGAACAACAATAAAACAATTATACATAAAAACAAGATGTGTTTGTGAAACACGAACCCCCCCGGAACAGCATTTTTTTTTAAAGTTTGACCTTGACAGATGACCTTGACCTTGTCACATGACCTTGACTTTGGTGTACAGCTTTGAATGTCAAATACTTTTGGAGAAAAGGCAAAGATTATGTTTTCGGGTTAAGTTTTCGGACAGACGGACAGACAGACAGACAGACGGACATGAGTAAAACTAGAAAGCCATGAATGGCTTGAGTCGCTCCACAGGCTTGAAATTCTTGTAAAAGCAAATAAATGTTTTGACTAGACTTTTAGATATTTGGGGTTCTACTGATGTTGAAAATGATTTTCAAAGTTTCAACTATATAACAGATAGAGAAATGACCTCTGCTATTAAAAGACATATTTTTCATCAAATCAAAATAATTTTTGGCTGCATGATAATGGGTCACCCAAAGATCATACCAAAAATGTTTGATTGATATCCATCAGTTACATTCTGAGAATATGATTTTCAAAGTTACCACTATTTAACATATTGAGAATTAACCTCCACCCATAAAATGTATATTTTTCATTCAATCAAAATAATTTTTGGTACACCCATAAAGGGTTTCTCAAGGATCATTCCAGTGAAATTTAGTTGATAGCCATCAGTTACATTCTGAGAAAATGATTTTCAAAGTTACCACTATATAACATATAGAGAAATGACCTCCGCCCATAAAATACATATTTTTCATCTGATCACAATAATTTTTGGTAGACTGATACAAGGTCACCCAAGGATCATTCATGTAAAATTTGGTTGATATCTATCAGTTAGATTCTGAGAAAATGATTTTCAAAGTTACCACTATATAACATATAGAGAAATGACCTCCGCCCATAAAATACATATTTTTCATCTGATCACAAAAATTTTATGTAGACTGATAAAGGGTCACCTAAGGATCATTCATGTAAAATTTAATTGGTATCCATTGATTAAATTCTGAGAAAACTCACTTTTTACCATATTTGGAAATTAGCCACGCCCATTAAATCCATGTTTTTCATTGGATCAAAATTTCTTGAACAACTTTGAAAGAGGTTCACCCAAGGATCATTCCTGTGAAGTTTGGTTCAAATCCATCCAGTAGTTTTTGAGGAGAAGATTTTTAAAGAAAAGTTTACGACCGGACGCACGCCATGACAATAGCCCCAGTGGCTTTCAGCCAGTGGAGCTAACAATGTGCCCCCGATCTCTCGATACAGGGGCATAAAAATTTCAATGCATAGAATCCTGTCATCTGGGTTTGTTGTTTAATAGGGTTTATGCTACTTTTAACAATTTTAAGTCATATTCTGGTGGCTGGAGTACCTAACAAAAGATTCATGGTACTGCTCGAAGCAGTATTACTATAACAACCCTTCCTAGTGTCCAGCTACTATCCGACTTAGGTTTACGATTATCCATCAATAAGTAGAAGACAAATGTTGGAAAGGATGATCGTGGAACCCAAGACATCCAATCATTTTAGATCAGGAATCTTGTGTGCTAACAACTGCATTATGATTTGGGCAGAGCTACAGACAGAGGGGGTATTTAGACTTTCAAATTTAATTATTTCACCAAACCTTGCTTAAACCCAATGTTGTGGGTGCTCATTTGAATCGTCTCGCCAAGATGGTTCAAATGAGTACCCACAACATAGGGTTTCATTGAGAAACAAAAAAATTTCGATTGGAGATACCCACTCTTATCTGTACCTCTCCTGGGGCTCTTGTCATCTGGAAATTGGTAAATACAGATCCTTGAATACCTTAAGCACATTAGTGGCTGATCTCACGACCACAAAGGGAGGTGACTCTGGTGCTTTACTCAGGTACGCTGCAATACTGTCTTCAACAGGAGCTAGTAACTTGGTCTGTAAACACAGTTCCTGTAATCAGAGGTGAAGAAATGACAAGAGGTGTGTTCGTTAGAGCAACATTCTTAACCCCTGTCATGCTGAATAAATTTTGGCTAAAAATTTGTATCAAAATCAAAGGACAAAAAGCACTGAAAGTACCAACTGTAGCCCAAAAATTTGTATCAAAATCAAAGAGCAAAAAGCACTGAAAGTACCAACTGTAGGTCAATTTTTTTTGAAAAACTAAATCTATTGACAATTCTGGTTTGAAAGGGAAAAAGGTGGTGTAGACAAACATCAGGCTGCACATATGTGCAGGCTGATGTTTGTCTATAGCCCCTGCCAAAGCAGGAATATTCTGGGTTCAGCATGACAAGGGTTAAGATTCTAATTTAGATTTTTAAGATAAAGTAATCGATAGAGTGAGATTTTTAAGCTGCTAATAAGAATATTTAAATGAGGAAACGCATATGCTTTTGCATTGGCTTAAAAAGAGTAGCCTTGATGACATTCAATGTTTTCACTCCAATTATCAAAAATCATTCGTAACGACATCTTAAATATCTCATTTAGCCGAATTTTCCATCTTTCTATATTGACCTCACCTCTGGTCAGTCAAAAGAGAATCACATATAAATACATCAAATTTTCATGGTGAAAACAAGGTACTCTTCAGGGGTGAGGAAACACAAATTTTTCCACTTGTCCATGAACAAGTAAGAGATGCTTTTCTACTTGTCAAGGGTCAAAATGAATTTGTCTGCAAAATAAGAAAATAGATAAAATTTGAGAAACATTGTTTTTGAAGAAAAAACTGCTGCCAAGCATTTTCTTCAATAAAAACAATTAACTCTACTTATTAATCTCATAGATCTATCTAGAGTCATTCAAAGATTTGCCCTGGTTATTACTTGTCCTTGGACAAGTTGCTTTGAAAAATGTACTTGTCTATAGGTAGAAAAGCCCATGTCGGACAAGTATGGCATAGGAATTCCACAACCCTGATGAATTTTGAGAAAACAATGTTGATAATGAAGAATGAAGAAAATACTGAAACTTGGCATTTTCTTCCATTAACAACAGTATTTTTTACCCTTTGATAAATGCATTAGGATAATTTATTGTTGGGATCTTTTCTGTACCATTCTAACATTTATTCTAGTATTCACTTATCCACTGACAAGTGGCCTAGAAATTTGACTGCAAGTAGAAAAGCTCTAGTCGGACAAGTCAGGCATTTGAATTTGATACCCCTGCAATTTGAGTGCAAGAATGCTCAATCAAGCAGTCGTGACCAGATCCAAAGGAATGCCAAAAACATTTTTTTATTTTCTTAAACCCCCTTTATTGTATTGCCATTCTTTTCAAATTTCTAAAGGAACAATCTTATGCTCCATGAATCATTTGATGAAAAGTTCTTTGAGAACCAATAACAATTAAAGAATGCTGTGAATAATTTACATCCCTAACCAAGTTACGTCCCTAACCAAGTTACCTGAAGGGGAAACCATAACAATTCTGACTGGCATGTTCCATGCATACTTTGATATCTGACTTTACTAAACATGTGATCTAACAATTTTACCTGAAGGGGAAATTGTAACAATTCTGGAGAAGCATGTTCCTGCATACACTGATATCTGACTTTACTAAACGTGATCCAACAAAGTTACCTGAAGGGGAAATCGTAACAATTCAGGAGTAGCATGTTCCAAGCATACATTGATACCTTTACTTAACATGTGATCCAACAATTTTACCTGAAGGGGAAATCGTAACAATTCAGGAGTAGCATGTTCTTGTATACAGTGATATCCAACTATACTAAACATGTGATCTAACTAAGTTACCTGAAGGGGAAATCGTAACAATTCAGGAGTGGCAAGTTCTTGTATACAGTGATATCCAACTATACTAAACATGTGATCTAACTAAGTTACCTGAAAGCGAAATCGTAACAATTCAGGAGTAGCATGTTCCAAGCATACATTGATACCTTTACTTAACATGTGATCCAACAATTTTACCTGAAGGGGAAATCGTAACAATTCAGGAGTAGCATGTTCTTGTATACAGTGATATCCAACTATACTAAACATGTGATCTAACTAAGTTACCTGAAGGGGAAATCGTAACAATTCAGGAGTGGCATGTTCTTGTATACAGTGATATCCAACTATACTAAACATGTGATCTAACTAAGTTACCTGAAAGCGAAATCGTAACAATTCAGGAGTAGCATGTTCCAAGCATACATTGATATCTTTACTTAACATGTGATCCAACAATTTTACCTGAAGGGGAAATCGTAACAATTCAGGAGTAGCATGTTCTTGTATACCGTGATATCCAACTATACTAAACATGTGATCTAACTAAGTTACCTGAAGGGGAAATCGTAACAATTCAGGAGTTGCATGTTCCTGCATACAGTGATATCTGACTTTACTAAACATGTGATAACATACACCAGGCTGTACTCTACCGGCCCTGTAAACAAGAAATAAGTTCTTTTAACATGATGCATAAAGCAAGTAATTGAGCCTATGTGTGACATTTCCAACATTTTCTCATGTGCGCAACTATAAGACTTAGATAAGCCTATGCAGCAGCACAGTACAACTAGTCTTCGCTATGGGATTTATAGATAGACATTGCCTAATGCCTCTACAGGACGCCATATATATTCTTATTGCACGGGCTCAATACATCTGATCAACAACAAGATCATAAATGTAACTCAAACAAGAAAGGCATAAGCAAAAGATGTAGGCATAAACACAAATGTAGGACATTTTTGCAAAAGAAATGTTTGCCCAGACATTTCAACTGGAATGTTTTGGTTTATTTTGCCACAAACTTTCGACAGATTTCAAAGTAGGACTTGTTAGATATGAGTCAGTTTGCTTTACAGGAGAAAAATTCATGTAAAACATATGAAAATGACCTTAGTGACCTGTGCCCTTAAAAGGCATCTATTTAGATCAAATTCAAGTAATCATTTTATGCATGATAAAGGGTCACTCAATTATTATTCCTGTGAAATTGGTTAAGATCTGTTGATCAATTTCTTAGAAAGGTTTTTTTATCAAATACAGTCAAACTTCGGTCTCTCGAACAGGGGTAATCTCGAACACTAGGGAAAATTCGAACAAGGATCTCAGTCCCGGCATTTTTGCTCATAATTAATAGTGTTCAACCTCAGAAAACTTGTACACAAGGACGGTCGAACTCTCGAACACATTCTTCAGTCCGGGAGTTAAGAATGCTAAATATTTCACCTTGAAAAATTCGGACGAAAGGTCTATCACTAATAACGAGATGTCATATTAAGGTGATTTTCACACTTTTCAACCCGTAATCTTTTTTTGACACCTTATTGTCAATTACGCACTGTGCGTCATAATTACCCATTCCGTGAAAAATACACTGTTTTATTTAATTGAATTAAGTTGTTGTTTGGCCATCTACTGTTTACATTCATTAATATATATTGTCTCTTGACAATGACATTTGATATTTCGGTGACTAGTTAACTTAGTAATGTCAAACTAGAAAGCCATGAATGGCTTGAGTCACTCCACAGGCTTGAAATTCTTGTAAAAGCAAATAAATGTTTTGACTAGATTTTTAGATATTTTGGGTTCTACTGATGTTGAAAATAATTTTCAAAGTTTCAACTATATAACAGATAGAGAAATGACCTCCACTCTTAAAAGACATATTTTTCATCAAATCAAAATAATTTTTGGCTGCATGATAATGGGTCACCCAAAGATCATACCAAAAAAGTTTGATTGATATCAATCAGTTACATTCTGAAAAAATGATTTTCATAGTTTCCACTATTTGACATATTGAGGAATGACCTCCACCCATAAAATGCATATGTTTCATCCAATCAGTATAATTTTTGGTACACTGATAAAGGGTCTCTCAAGGATCATTCCATTGAAATTTGGTTGATATCCAAAAATTAGATTCTGAGAAAATGATTTTCAAAGTTTCCACTATATAACATATAGAGAAATGACCTCCGCCCATAAAATGCATATTTTCCATCCGATCATAATAATATTTTATAGACTGATAAAGGGTCACTCAAGGATCATTCGTGTGAAATTTGGTTGATATCCATCTGTTAGATTCTGAGAAAATGATTTTCAAAATTTCCACTATATAACATATAGAGAAATGACCTCTGCCCATAAAATGAATATTTTCCATCCGATCACAATGATTTTTTGTACACTGATAAAGGGTCAACCAAGGATCATTATTGGAAAATTTAATTGGTATCTATTGATTAGAATCTGAAAAAATCCACTTTTTACCATATTTGGAAATTAGCCACACCCATTAAATCCATGTTTTTCATTGGATCAAAATTTCTTGAACAACTTTGAAAGAGGGTCACCCAAGGATCATTCCTGTGAAGTTTGGTTGAAATCCATCCAGTAGTTTCTGAGGAGAAGATTTTTAAAGAAAGGTTTACGACCGGACACACGCACGCACCCACGCACGGACACATGACGGACACAACGCCATGACAATAGCCCCAATGGCTTTCAGCCAGTGGAGCTAAAAACATACAAATACGTAATGTCTGCTTGAAAGTATGACAAGGAGGGTCTGAACAAGTGACTCATGAAGAAATTAGGGTTTTAAATTTACATGGATCTACATTTTCTCAAAGACTGTCGTAGATTTATAATGGACAAACGTTTAAAGTTCAACATTTGAACGATGTTTAAATTTGACTTTAATTTTTTTTTCACTTGCAATTGAGGCCACATACGTAAAAGGAATAATAATACAGTAGCCTTTTTTGTAAACAAAAGGAATGCAACAATTAGACTCTTTAGTCGAAAGTTATTTCATCATATATTTTTTTCTTAATTTATTTTTAACACAAATCTCGTGGATCAATCATGTGAAACCTAAAAACCAGTATATTAAAAAGTGAAATTGAAGAACCAAATAAGTATATGTATATTCGGATATGATGTATTACCGGATGTTGCGCATTCCTATTTCCAGGTACCTTTATAGTTTTTTGGATTGGTGGAACAACCGATCTCTCGAACAAATTATCAAGTACCCAAGATGTTCGAGCTACTGAAGTTTAACTGTATAGAAATTGAGCAGCCCCCTCTCCCCTGAACATTTTTTTTAATCCAGTCAAAATTTCTTGCACAATATGTGTGAAATGAGTTTGAAATTAATCCATTTGTTTTTGAGGAGTTTTTTAAGGTTAAAGTTTACGCAGGCACAGATGCATGGTGGACACAGGGCCATGACAATAGCCCCAGGGGCCTTTGGCAAGTAGAGCTGAAAAATGCTTTAAGTAATAATACCTTCCTTTTCTTTGAGAGGAGCTTGCTTTAGATACCCAGTTACTCTTCAACATTGTAATCTGTAGTAATGCATCAAAGGTTTTCTACAAGGTAAAAACAAAATAGGTTTATGAATTGATAAGTTTAACATATTTCTAGAAAGAACTTTTCATGAAATAATGAAAGTAGAGCGTTTGGGTGCCAACACTTGAAAGTGCAATCAAACCTGGCTTAGCGGCCACCTGTATTCAGCAAGCAACCTGTTTTAAGAAAGCGGTCACCGAGTTCCAAAATAAAACAACTGCTTTGAAATTGTATTGACTTGTATTAAGCAAGCACATGCCTTAAGCAAGCGCTTTTTGAATGTCCCTTGAGTGCTTGCTTAATACAAGTTTGACTGTATAGATAGCTCTGGTGATAGTGTGCACATATTTCAAGTTAACATTTTTTCTACAACACGCTTTAAATCTGATCCAGAGTTTTTTACTCAAGATGCAAAAAACAACACTGATGACCACACAAATGCAAATGATGCAATAGCCTCACATTTTGACCCAAAGCAGCCATGGTTAAATGCCTTTGAAAAGATATCTATGCCCATTTTTCTTATAATATTCAGGTCCCTATCTTGGTAAAAAGTCTTTTGAAAAATAATTGTTAAACCAGTTTTCTTTGAAATTGCACATGAAAACAACAGAGCTTAAGATAAGGAAATAATGTGAGGAAACAAATTACTTGTAGAAGCATTTACCTCCTACCTTATAGGGTTGTCTCCCTTATTAGCAGTTTGTAGATATTTCTAAATTTAATTGCACTTGAAGTTGGACGATTTCAGGCTCTATGTTAACCCTTATCATGCATGGTACATTCCTGTTGTACACTTAGCATTGGCAGACAGGATAGACTAAGATCAGCCTGTATAGACATAAAGTCTGATCTTGGTCTAAACTGCCAGCTTTCTACCTTTTTTACAGGGAAAACTCGAGCAAGACTGGTTGAAATGTCCAAAAAATTGGCCAGTAGGAAAAGGGTTAACTTACTTCTTTGACCTTGCCAGCGTCTATTACATACACAACATCATTGATGGTAATACTTGTCTCTGCTATATTTGTGGCTAAAATCTGTTGGAAAAGGAAAAATAACAAAGTAGATTTGTATACAAGGTTATCCAAATAACATATTTAAAAGGCTATAAAAAGTCGCATGACACTCAGCATTGATGTTTCTATCTTTTGCATTCTGATATTCAAATCTCTTGTTTAGAACATTAACTTCTGTCTTTGTCAATACAATAATTGAGATATGATATTTCTCACTCAATGAACATTTCTGCCAAGTTTCATTTTCCATAGATTTTAAAAGAGAATTTTTTAAAGAAAGGTCTACGCTCGCATGTTAGGACATACGATGGGCACAAAGTCATAACAATATCTTGTTGGCTTTTATCCAATGGAGCTAAAAACATAATCACACTGTATGAATTCGCAAAGTGGATTCATACATTGGAGAATTCATACACAAGTGTGATTATGTTTTATAATTTCATACCTTTATGAAATCAACAAATACTACCTTCATGTCTTATAATTTAATATGAATAAGCTTAAATGTAGTTATTTATCTATTAGTTTCCGGCCTCAATCAACTCGAAAGATGTACTCTTTTTGTTATTGTTATACAATTGATTGAAGCAAATAGTAATGTTTTTATGAAAAAAAATATATATATACATTTCTGACTCTGTCAGGTTATGAACATACGTGGATAAAACCTGGAACATCTTAAGTCCTTTTATGCTGAGCTTCAAAGTCAACCTAAAAAAAAGTTTGGCAAATACCAAATACAATCTATAGGACGTAGGAGTCTCTGTGTCGATTTTTCTATTTATAGCAATATATATCCAGCCCTTTAACCCTGGAATAATCCTGCTATGGTAGGAGATATAGACAATGATTAGCCTGCATATATGTTCAGTCTGATTTTGGTCTTCACCACCTGATAATCATTATCAAAATAGAAAAAATCAAAATGGAAAAACTGCATCCAGTGCATCAGCACTTCCATATTCTATAAACTTCTTATTATGCAATTTTGCCAAATTTCTTATTTAGCTTAACAAGGATTAAATCTCTCATCTTTGGAAGTTACTACAATCTTTTTCATTAAATATGAGCACTGCCTACCGGTGCCTACACCCAACTGTTAGGTGCTGAATAGTGGATAAAAAATTGAAAAAGGAGCATATATTGCACAAAATGCATCTTTAGTTATCCTCGTTGATAGTATAAGTTCTTCTATTGATAGTGAACATGTATGCTAAGTTTCAAGTGAATGCCTTCAGTAGAACCAGCGATATCACAAAATGTCAAAGTTTTTGCACAACCACAATGATGCCAAGGCTATAGCAATACCTCGGGTTTTCTCCAAAATCAGGCGGGCTAAAAAGGGGAGGTAGCATTTTTTTAATTGTGTGCAACAAATCTAAGATTATACTTTCTGCCATAACTTTGTGTGCAGCAGGAACATGGACTTCAACTGCATGATAAATATATCTTATTTTATAACTATACAAATATCCGTATGATAACATCCCGTATGATATTTTTTATGTTATCACATAGTTATTTTTAGAACAATGATAAAATGTGGTTATTTTTAGAAACTTGCATTTCAGTTAGAAACACCGATGAAAATAAGGCAAATAGAGGTTAGAAGATAAATATAATACATACTTAGTGTATTGTATGAAAAAAATATCAAACTCGGTTGTGGGAATCGATAATTCTCTCGGCAGAGCCTCGACAATGATCAATTCTCCCAACCTCGTTAGATATTTTTTCTCATACAAAACACTAAGTACGTATCATATATATAACCAAGTTAGATATTTTTTTCATACAATACACTAAGTATGTATTATATTTATCTTATAACCTATATTTGTCTTGTTTTTGTCTGTCATTCTTACTGAAATACAAGTTTCTAATATTAACTGCACTATATCATTGTTCTAAAAATAACTATGTGATATCATAAAAAATATCATATGGGATGTTATCACATGGATATTTGTAAAGTTATAAGAGTAAATTAACACTTGTCATGCTGAATAGATTTTGGGTAAAACTATTCATCAAAATCAAAGGGCAACAAGAGCCATCAGAGACGGATTATGCTCCCCGAATAAAGCATCGTCACAAAAACAAGAGCCATGTTGGACATGGACATCCCCCGCCACAAAAGCTTGATAGTAAACTCAAGCCTAATAGATTAAAGAGTCTTTTGTACTGTCAGAGATTTACCTCCTATTAAATGTATTAAAAATAATGAAGGGCAATAACTCCAAAATTATGCAAAGCAAGAGTTGTGGTTCAGGTGTATTGCAATTCTCCTCCATGAGATCTATCCACCCATAAAGTTTCAAGTTGATAGCTATCATACTTTAAGAGATATGCTCCAGACAAAATCTAAGTATCAAAAATAACAAAGGGCAATAACTGCAAAATTATGCAAGTAAGAGTTGTAGTTCTTGTCCACTGCACTTCTCCTCCATGAGATCTATCCACCCATAAATGTTCAAGTTGATAGCTATTATACTTTAGGAGATATGCTCCAGATATAATCTAAGTATCAAAAATAACAAAGGGCAGTAACTCCAAAATAATGCAAGCAAGAGTTGTAGTTCTTGTGCATAGCACTTCTCCTCCAAGAGATCTATTCACCCATAAAGTTTCAAGTTGATAGCTATTTTACTTTAGGAGATATGCTCCAGTCTTAATCTAACATGGTTCATACAGAAACTGGGCACACAAATTTAAGGACTTTTTAAGGTCTTTTTAAGGCCAAAATTTCTATTTTTAAGGCCTTATTTCTGTTGAAAATGCACCCTATAATTGATGTAGTCAGTTGTATCTTACAGTTAAACAGTAGATAGGCCGACTTCTTTTTTTCTACAGGAAAATTGTTTAGCTAAATTGCTATAGCTATATTGCTATAACTGTTTGTATTGTCCATAAAACTTCTGCTTTCAATACATTGCTCCTCTGAAAAAATATCAATGCTTGCCGAAGGTTAAGCTGGCATAACAAGTGGGTGGGGTATGACCAATGCAAAATCTACAACGTCTCGAAAAATGCATCTCACCTCATACACGTCAACTCCGCCTTAGGAAAAGAATATGGTACACTTGCTCGACAAGATTTGTTGTCGGTATGGTAAAAACCCCAAAAAACTCAGGAATTTTGCTTGATTGTCGAAAACTTTTGATGCGATCGCATGATGAATAGCATGTAATTTCATAGCGATCTCACCCATTTTAGAAAGATCGATTTCCCTCCGACAGTAATGAAAGTATGCTTTGTAAACACTTGTTTTTACTTCCCTCAGCCATGGATAGTCCGTTACCCATTTCACATTGAATTGTGCATTTTTCAGGCATTTTTCTTCGCGTCAACACTTTTCAAAATCCTTCTACTGCACAAGTCGGACGTAGAAGGGGCGCAGTGAATAATTCCGATCATTTCCTTGGTTGAATCGGTCCATAGATGGCGCAATTTTCAGCTTCAGCAGCGATTCTCCTCGTTGATTGGTTACGATCGATTTATACGGAAACACTACGTCAATGCTCGGCAATCATCGGCCGAAGACGGAATCCTCGAAATAGATAGAATACAGCGGCCCCGATGTTGTGGGAATGTCTGTCGTATTACGTTTTTTAACACGAATTTAAAAAATAAACATTTTTTTTGCTCCTCTCATCAGATTTAAGGCCCTAGAAACAGAATTTAAGGACTTTTTAAGGTCAGGAGACATTTAAGGACTTTTTAAGGCCATAGCGTGATTTTGAAGGACTTTTTAAGACTGTGCGAACCTTGTCTAAGTATCAAAAATAACAAAGTGCAATAACTCCAAAATTATGCAAGCAAGAGTTGTAGTTCTTGTGCACTGCACTTCTCCTCCATAAGGTCTATCCACCCATAAAGTTTCAAGTTAATAGCTATTATACTTTAAGAGATATGCTCTGTGGTCAGATTTCAAAGACTCAAATAAGCCGTTATCTTATACAGCTAACATAAAGGTAACAAACATTAAACTCCCTTTTTGCATGACATATTTTAAGACACAAATTTCAAATAGTTTAGGGTAAAGAGCATCTGATTTGCTACTCAAATGTGAAATTTCATCAAATTCTGAGCATAAGACTAGGAGAAATGAAAGAATAACTGTAATTTACACGCTTACGTAAAGGTAAGAAACATTAAGCCCCCTTTT
Source organism: Fragum whitleyi (assembly GCA_948146395.1). NCBI lineage: Eukaryota > Metazoa > Mollusca > Bivalvia > Cardiida > Cardiidae > Fragum > Fragum whitleyi. The sequence continues at coordinate 27,813,689 of OX411543.1, read as the reverse complement.
TCCATGATATATTTTTTTTACGTTAATTTCAAATTATTTATAGTAAAGGGCATCGGATTTGCTACACAAATATGAAATTTCACTAAATTCTGACTGTTAGACTAGGAGAAATTTGGGAAAAACTGTTTTTTACCCTAAGTCCCCTTTTCCCGTGACGAGGCCTCAAATCCAAAAACCGTCACAGATGCATCATCACTATATCATAGGGAGTTCACATGGTAAGTTTCATTCAATTTGGCCCGGGGTTATGGAGAAATAGGTGGGGACGGACGGACGGAATTACGGACGTACGGACGGACAGACAAAGCGGCAGCTATATGCTCTCCCTTCGGGGAGCATAAAAGCACTAAAAGTACCTACTGTCGGTCAATTTTTATTTGAAAAACTAAATCTATTGGCAATTCTGGTTTGAAAGTGAAAAACAGGTGGTGTAGACTCATATCAGACTGCACATATATGTGCAGGCTGATGTTTGTCTATAGCTCCTTCAAAAGCAGGAATATTCCAGGTTCAGCATGACAAGGGTTAACTTATTGAGCAAACTTACAATTTTTCGTACACCATGTGGGGAAGGTCTAAACACTCGCTTCTGATCTGAACTCTGCATAGATGAGTGTAATTGGAACAGAGAATATCTGAAAGATAAACGACAAATATTTTAGCCCTTTTTTTCTAGACCTATTGAAGCGAAATTTAGAAATATATTCAAATTATCATACAGGGGAAGATAAGTATACTTAAGAGCTGAATATGAATCAAATACTTGTATATAAATTGTAAGGTAGGTTTAATATTAAAACAATACCTTAACAGTTATCTGCCTCAATAGTTTGGACTGCGCTTGGGATCATGAACATACATGCCAAGTTTCCAGAATTTATCCTCAGTTATAACAGAGATATAACAATTGTTACTTCAGAGTCATCACAATAATTCAAGTTTTTGCTCCAAAGAGTTGAGCTTGAATCCTTATTGTAACATGAGAGCACTTATTGAAACAGAAAGGTCAAGTTCAAAGCAATAATCAAGTGAAACAGGAGGGCTTTATCATTTACCCATGAGAAAAATATGGCCATATTAAAGTTCATTACCGTATTTCTCCTAATGAATGCTCACAGAAGCTATACATAACATGGTCAGGGGGCTAATACTAAGTAAGCGTTTTCTGATTTAAAAAAAAAATCATTAAAATTGATGTCTTTTAAGCCCCTTTCCCTTTAATTTTAGGTGAATTTCCTCTTAACAATCATATGAATGATTTTTTACAGGAAATTCATCTCCAATTAGAGAAGATGTCTCAAAAACTTCCTAACATTTAGGCATTTGAGGTGGGTTTTCTTAGTAAAAAATGTAGGAGTGCTTCTATAGGGGAGGGTGCTATCATCAAAGGAAATACAGTATGTTGAAAATAAAATGACCTTGACCTTGAAAGCTTGGAAATAAAATTAGTGAATTTCTTTTAGATAGAGGCTTAATTTGTTAGTGGGTGTTCAAAAGTTTGTACCTGCAGCTTAAATCAAGTATTAAAAAAACTTTAGTCACCCTATGACAGAATAATTATCTGACCTGCTACTTGCAAATCTGGAATCTTCATCTATCATGTTTCTCAATGACACAATTTCATCATAGCCAGGCAGGAATATAAGCACAGCACCTGCAACAAGATATGTTTGTGAAACAAAAATAACCTAAAACAGCACAGAACTTTGGAAATTCGAGCTATACATGTGACCTTGAACTTGACAAAATTATTTTGACCTTGATTCCTGTAACAGCAAATACCTACTGATGTGATCATAGTTCCATATATCATCGCTGTATGTTGTTATGGGAGACCACTCTCACCACTGTCCTGCATAGCTTCGTAGGTTTAAAGACAACACCTTCTTTAGCTCAGTTGTTAGCGCATTGGACTTGTAAACCAAAAATTTGAATATTGTTGTCCGTGTGGGTTCGAGGCCGGCTCACAAGGAATATTTTTCAGCTATGCTTAGGTTAAGGACAGTTTGTACGTAACAATGTGAATAGACTTGAAATGACTAGGAATGATATTGCTTTGGTTAAGTTTTGGAGACTGACAAGCAATGATAAAGCAATATCGTATTTCTCCTAATTAACCCTCCCGGAGGCTATACATAATATGGTTCAGGAGCTTTTGTTTAGTTTGCATTTTCTAATTTAAAAAAAATCATTGCAATTGATGTCTTTTAAGTACATTTCCCTTTAATTCAAGGTGAACTTTCCCTAAACAATCATATAAATGATTGTTTAGGGAAAATCCATCTCAAAAAAGAGAAGAAGTCTCAAAAAGTTACTAAAATTTAGGCATTTGAATTGGGATTTCTTAGTAAAAAATTTAAGGGTGCTTCTACTAGGAAAGGCACTATTATTAGAGGAAAAACAGTATGTTCAGATCTCACAAATATGCAACCTAATCTTTGCATTATATACTGGCTACTTTGTATGTCATCAATGTGGGAAAAAATTGAGAGAGACTTGCTGAAATGACCAAAGAGTTGGCAATTTATTCAAAACAAAATTTGATTTCAACTTGATAAGGATTAAGGATACAGGGCTGGTGTTTGACCCTTAAAGCAGGGTTTTGACCTTGAAAATCTGAAAATATCCTTTTTTGACCCTTAACCTCTTTGTTAAGTGGGTCATTTCCATTTTCAAAATTAAATCTTGATTCTGATGGAAATCATAAAAGTAATAGAATAAATTTTCTCCTTCATATAATTATAAAAGATTCATATGAAATATAAATCTATTATTAACACATGAAGGAGAAAATCGAAGAAGTCAATCTGTATTACCAAGAAACAGTTACTTATTTTTCCCCTTGTTTTATTGTTAACCTCTTCAACAGTAGTTTTTATCCCAAGGAATTCATAGTAAAGGGGCAATGACTCCAAAATTTGGAAAGCTAGCAAAAACCCTGAGTAATATTGCACAAAGAAGAGTTTACTGTATATGCATTCCTCACAAAAGCCGTATGCATGAGGAAAGGTGCATGCTATGTCAAGGTTATTGACTGTTAACAACATCGTAAAATTGACAAAGGGAATGCTTTTAGAATGAAATTGAATGACAGCATTGAGCGAGGTTTTAGTAAAATTAAAGGGAGATAATCCAATATTGCTAATATGTTTAAGATGAACTAAATGAGCTATAAATATTATCTACCTTTACTAAAATATGCACACATGTTCTTTAAATAGCTTCCTTTTTCTTTAAGAACCACAGAGGCACTTTTATAAATTGAATCATGTCTGTGAATTTGTGGAATTTTTCTAGCTGCATTTATTTTGAATGAAGTTGTTAATCTTCCCTTTTTAGTTAAGCTCAATTATTGCATCAAAACCAAATGAGCGAGGCAATTATTTGCTGGTCAATACTTCATTTGAAAATTCTATCTTTAGACAATTTCTGGAATAAAAGGGACAAACAAGTGGTGTAGACTATGCCCATACTGCACCAATAAGCATGCTGAATTGTACATTCCTCCTGACAAAAAAAATATTCTTCTGGGTTCAGCATACTGCCGATTTATTGTTGTTACTACAGCTTATTTCTGGCCTGAGGGGGATCTGTTTTTGTTGTTTTTCAGCTGGGCTACAATTAGAAACCAGCCCTTTGTTCCAGCTGACGAGATTTCCCAAACCGTTTTCAAATTATACCCACTTTGGAGGCAAGAGCACATGCAAAGCGATGCATACTTTGAAATCTGCTGCTTTTGATTTTCTTTAAGGTGTTTGCCTGTTAATTGAATCATGAAATGAAATATCTACTCATAATTATCACTTTCAGTCCTTTATTTTCAATGTAAATTTGAAAAGTACTTAATTCAGCCAACCAATGGTCAGGGTTTCGAGAAAAGAGGATTTTGATTGTTTGGATGGGGTTTCACGCTGCTTTCAAAGGTGTTTCAGTTATATTGCAACAACTGGAGCACCTAACCATAGATTCCTGGTATTCTCTCACCAGGACTACCATCACATCCTTTCCTAGCCTCAAACTGCTATCTCACATAGGTTAATCAAGTGGTTAGAGACAAATAGTCGGAAAGGATGCCTGGGAAAGAGGGAGGGGTAAGCTTAATCTGTTGTTTCTCATCAAAACCATATGTTGTGGGTACTCATTGGAATCGCCTTGACAAGACGATTCCAGTGAATACTGACAACATATGCTTTGAGTTACCCCTTTCAAAATATGTTCTTTCGAAAACGGAAATCACTCCTTTTCTCTGGAGCTCTGAATAGTAAGACCTACCATCTGGCTGTGTGGTGACAATTTTGTGTAACAGACTGACAATCAGATCAATGTCTACTTTATCATCGTCCCAACAGTGTTGGTAAACACTTAACAGCTCTTGATCTTCCTCGTCTAGAATAGACTGGTCTTCTTTAACGTCCTCTATCCCTGTGGATTTCAACTCGGAAGCCAGTCTAAATAATCAAGAAAAATTCAGGGTATACGATTCATCATAGATGACCTTGACCTTGCCAGATTATCCTGTTAATAGTTTCTGTAAATGTTTATTAATGAGATCTATTTTCATTTTCATACCACATTGCATCTTGAACAGGCTTTAATAAAAATGGAAGCATTCTGCTTTTGGTTTAATTTTATAGATGGACCCACAGACAGAGACATTGGTAATACAATATGCCCCCCATTTAACTAATGCAAGAAGTCTCAATATTCTCTCTTTCTTTCTTTTTTTTTCATGGGATTCAGAAGGTCAGATAAAGGGTGCACAGTCTCCAGAAAAGAGGAAGTAATGGAAATCTAAATCTGTTATCAAATCAAAACAGGTTTGCAAGTGGTAAGAATGAGCAAATCATCTAAATTTAAAAGTTTGATTTATACATGTAGTCTATTGACACTTTTTTGTTTATGTTGTTTCATATATAAAGATACCTTAAAACAATATTTAAGAATAATTGATTCATATGATATAGATTGCCACCATGAAAACTCAGGTGTTCAAATTTATCCCCTTACAAAATTTAGGATAAACTAGAACTGTCGCAGAGCGGACTTATACCCCCCACAAGCACTTTATCAGAATGCAAGTGCTATTAGTGCAGGATGTGTTTGTAACAAAAATTGAGCCACATGCAGCACTCGCATAAAGATTCATGATTTTAGGTTGTTTGGTTCTGGAGTTAGAGTCCGGAAACAAAAATTGATAAAAAATTGTCTCTGACCTTGACTATTGACCTATGTGACCCAAAATTAATAGGGCACTTCCTTGGATCATAAGCAACATTTGCATAAAGTTTCATGAATGTAGGTCACTTGGTTCTTGAGTTAGAGTCAGGAAACGAAAATTGAAGAAAATCTGACAGTGACCTTGACCATTGACCTATGTGACCCCAAAACAAAAGAGCACTTCCTTTGGTCAAAAGGAACATTTGTATAAAGTTTCATGATTGTAGGTCACTTGGTTCTCGAGTTAGAGTACGGAAACGAAAATTGATAAAAAATTGTCTCTGACCTTGACCATTGACCTATGTGACCCAAAATTAATAGGGCACTTCCTTGGATCATAAGCAACATTTGCATAAAGTTTCATGAATGTAGGTCACTTGGTTCTCGAGTTAAAAGTCCGGAAATGAAAAGGTCTACGGACCGATGGACGGCTGGACAGACAGACATGGTGAAACCTATATACCCCCCTCTTCTTTGTAGGTGGGGGGTATAATTAGGATATTTTGGAGAGGGGGGTGGGGGGTGGGGGGGGGTGTCCCTGGTTTTAGGCTTAACAACAATGTAAAGTAGAATACATAACTTACAGGTGAGCTTCAAGCATGGCAGTTATATCTTCCCTATTGAACTTTTTAGCCCAGTCTAAGGCTGTCCAATCATTTGAGGCTTTAAGACTAGGATCAGCTCCCATATTTAACAACTGCTCAACAATGTCAGGAAATCCCCGTCCTGCAGCTATCATTAACGCTGTTATACTTGTCTGGGAATGCTGGTAGTCAACTGTTAGAAAAGATCTAAGCGTTAAAACATTTCATTATTTCAGACAAGTAGAAAGTGAAACATGACACAGGCTACAATTTTGAATTTATGTCAAGCAGATTTTTATCTAGTGTGAAATGCCCTGTGTTTTTTGGGGGGTCATAAAGAGCAGGATTTTTAAGTAGTTTTATGGTAGTAGACCCGTAATACCAGTAGTTCTGCAATGTTTCAGAGGTAAAGAACTTTAACAGTGTTAACCGAGGTTTCCTAATGATTTTCATTTGGAAACCTTGATCCACACTGAAAATTCATTAGGTCCAAAATGTTGCAGAACTATTACAGGTCCACTACCTTAAACCACCTTGCAAGAAAGTCCAAAGTCTAGTTTCATCAACAACACATGGTATTTTGGTCTGATCAATATATAATTTGATATTAAACGGCACTCTAACAGGTCAAATTAACTTAGCTAATACATTTATTCTTTTTAATTGACTTTTAGGATTGTTAAAGCACAAACACAATTGAGCCTGTGCGTGACATTTCCAACAATTTGAAAAGTTCGTGAGGTGTAAACATTGAATAGCGTTGACAGCCACATACTGTAAATGTAAAATTACCTGGTGGTCTACAGATACGATTAGACTTTATCTATCTACTAAACACAAAGTGAAGACTCTGGTCAGACTGTGCGGATGCACAGGCTGATCAGAGTCTTTGCTAAGCGCATATTTGAAATTGTTGGAAATCTCACGCACAGGCTCAATTTATACATGGTTGAAGCAGTAGAATCATAAATGGAAAACCAACATCAAGAAATATCCTTGTTTTTTCTTACCACTTATATTTTCTGACATGAAGAGATGAAACACCTGTGAGAAGACATCTTTATTTCCTGTTAACCATATTTCAGACAGGTGGGTGTCCATCTCCAGGGTCACCCAGGGTTCTAATTCTTCACTCTCCTGTTCTACACCCAACTGAGCTAGTTGCCTAATTAGAAACAACAGCAATTTCATAAAGAGGCTATTGAATGAGTAGTCATTGAATACCAAACTTTATAATGAGTCATCTATAAACAGATAAAAACAAAGCTTTCCCAAGGGTTTTTTTTCTGTTTTAGAAGACCAGTTTAATTATTTCATAATTTGATGATCACAAATTTGATATTCTATTTGTAATACATGTATGGCATAAATTTTTTAGATATATTTAGGAAATTCCATAAAATTATCAATTGCAGTTATTCCACAAAACAAATAATGCGGTTTGGAAAATGGCATCAGCAAATGAATTATGACGTCATTATCACAACAAAAATACTAAGTTACTATACGTTCATAGCTACTTTGCATAGTTAATACCCATGTAATATCAAATATATTCAACAGGGGTATTTCACTCCCTAGGCTTAAGTCAAATGATATATAAATTTACTCAACTTACAGATAAACAGTTTGTAATTTCAATTCACCAAATTTGCTTTTTATGGTAAACTGTTGTTCTCAAAAATCAAATATTATAACTCTAATATTTTGGACCCATTAGACGAAAAGGGACCATCAGGGTTCATTTGGAACACCACTCTCACCATCAACCTCGGATGTACATAGGCGGACTATTTTTAGAAATTACGGGAATACATTGGAAAAACTCGATGACATCAGTTAAAATGGTGTTAGCCCTCGAAACTGTAAGTGAAAACATTCGACGTCACCAACGCTACTCGTTTTAGTCACTGACGCGAATTCATCGAATCCTTATATTAATACCTTTAAATTCTTAAATAACGGCTGAAAAAATCTTAATTTTTGAGAATGATTCGTCATTCTCAAAAATTAAGATTTTTCAACTGTTATATACTGTAAAAAATGTAAATCTACAGTGCTAGTTTTTCTTACACTGTTTCCGCCTGACAAAATGCACAATTTCCTTACATACCCATCCGCCTTACATACATCCGAGGCATGTTGTAGTTTACGGAAATGGCCAAGTGATGTTCTGAATGCATCAGGGTTTTGCCTGAACAGTTGATCCTAGTCAGACTTTATGAAATGTGTAGGCTGACAAGGGTCAAGACTTTTTCGCATTGAGCTTATTTTCTGAATCTGAATCTAGAAAGATGACTCTACCATCTCATAAAATGTGTCTGAAATGCACCATTTATTGGCCTATGCTTGAACCAATCTCTTTTTCAAATAGTTGTTTTACTGTCTCCTGATGGTCCCTTTTTAGTGTGACAGGTCTTATTTATCAAATTATGACTTGATACTACTTTTAAAAGTGCAGCTTTTCACAAGGTAACCTGGGCATTTAACAAATACAGAGGAACACTATTATTTGCAAGACAAATTGGTCAAAGAATTTATTGCAATAACCAAGAAATTGTTATTAAAAGGAACCCTTTGCTCTATATAACTGATGTTTGTACATAAAATCAGTTATTTTTTACCAGTGAACTACCATCACCTGGATCAATATTGAAATGATTCCACTATTTAAGCCTCACTGTAACCTTAAAATATTCACTTCTCTTTCTTACAAAGTCCCTTACAATTCACCTAATGATCTAGAAACAATTCCCTTACATGGTCAAATCCTCTCTATCATAACATTCCCTGTCAGTGTCCTCGCTGGATTCCTCATCGTCAAAGTAACAATGTCACTTATTTGGTCACAATTTGACACTATGATCTAAAACCGATTCACTTACATGGTCAAATCCTCTCTATCATCACATTCCCTGTCAGTGTCCTCGCTGGATTCTTCATCGTCACGGTAATGATGTTTACGTGTCCGACGTATTTGCATTGCTTGGCTACACCATTCTGACAACATAGCATTTCTTGCTTCAGCTGAAATGTTCAAACTTATATTTGCTTTGTTTGTTTGGTAAGTGTAGGACAGATTCATAAATCCACATTCATTATCTCTTGGCATGCTGAACCCTGAATATTCCTGCTTTGGCAGGAAGTATACCCTAAGATCAGCCTTCACATATGTGCAGTCTGATCTAAGTCTATACCACCTGATAATCCTGTTTGAATAAAGAAAGTTTCAAAATTTTGTGTGAAATTAAATTTTGGCACACAATAAGTGCATTCAGTGTTTTCAGCACTTTGAATTTAAGGTAATTTCCCAAGGTTTTTATTCAGCATGAAAAGGGTTAAAATAATTTCTTTCATGCAAGCTTATGTTTATTTAGACAACTAGAAAGCCATGAATGGCTTGAGTCGCTCCACAGGCTTGAAATTCTTGTAAAAGCAAATAAATGTTTTGACTAGATTTTTAGATATTTGGGGTTCTACTGATGTTGAAAATGATTTTCAAAGTTTCTACTATATAACAGATAGAGAAATGACCTCTGCTATTAAAAGACATATTTTTCATCAAATCAAAATAATTTTTGACTGCATGATAATGGGTCACCCAAAGATCATACCAAAAATGTTTGATTGATATCCATCATTCACATTCTGAGAAAATGTTTTTCATAGTTTCCACTATTAAACATATTGAGATTGACCTCCACCCATAAAATGTATATTTTTCATCCAATCAAAATAATTTTTGGTACACTGATAAAGGGTCACCCAAGTATCATTCCAGTGAAATTTAATTGATATCCAAATATCAAATTCTGAGAAAATGATTTTCAAAGTTTCCACTATATAACATATAGAGAAATGACCTCTGCCCATAAAATGCATATTTTTCATCCAATCAAAATAATTTTTGGTAAATTGATAAAGTGTTACTCAAGGATCATTCCAGTGAATTTTGGTTGATATCCATCAGTTACATTCTGAGAAAATGATGTTCAAAGTTTCCACTATATTACTTATAGAGAAATGACCTCCGCCCATAAAATGCATATTTTTCATCCAATCACAATGATTTTTTGTAAACTGATAAAGGGTCACTCAAGGATCATTCAAGTGAAATTTGGTTGATATCCATCTGTGAGATTAAGAGAAAATGATTTTCAAAGTTTCCACTATATAACATATAGAGAAATGACCTCCGCCCATAAAATGCATATTTTCCATCCGATCACAAAGATTTTTTGTAGACTGATAAAGGGTCACCCAAGGATTATTCATGTAAAATTTAATTAGTATCCATTGATTAGAATCTGAGAAAACTCACTTTTTACTATATTTGGAAATAAGCCACGCCCATTAAATCCATGTTTTTTATTGGATCAAAATTTCTTGAACAACTTTGAAAGAGGGTCACCCAAGGATCATTCCTGTGAAGTTTGGTTGAAATCCATCCAGTAGTTTCTGAGGAGAAGATTTTTAAAGAAAAGTTTACGACCGGATGCACGCACACACGCACGCACAGACGGACGGACGCACGACGGACACAATGCCATGACAATAGCCCCAGTGGCTTTCAGCCAGTGGAGCTAAAAAAACATAAATGCTCCCTACTAAGCTTTAGCAAGCACAATGACTATAATCAGCTAGTCTAAAGGAAAATCAAATTAAAGAGATTCCCATTATCATGAAACCTTCAGTATCAGAACTAGACTAACTATTTGACAAATTTCTCCAAAGAATCATTTAAACCCATGCACAAATATTTATTTATTTAGTCAATTTTTAAAGAGAAATCAGTGGAAATGAACAAAATAATTGTTTGTTACAAACAATTTCATATTCTGTATTATTTACATACATTTGTATACTTCTCTCATTAAGTTTGCTATAAATTCTTGATTTTCAAAGCTGCTCAGAGAAGCTGCCAAAAATTGCAATCCGAAAAGGTCATTAAACTCCATAATCTATTTAAATTGGCATGATAAACAAACTGGTTAAGTATAACACTTTTTTTTCTATTTTGATAAAAGTGAAACAAGAGTGGCAGAATGGGCCTAAACCAAATTTCATTGGTCCACTGGAACCCATCCAAGTAACTTCCTGACAAAGTATCATTCACATTAGCCTAATTGTTGAAGAGGAGATGTTATTCCAAGAATTTAAAGTAAAAATAGTCTCTGTCCACCCATTTTTCACTGAGGTAACTCAAAATAAGCCCCCGCCCCCACCATTCCAATATTTATGGGCCAATCAAAATTTTGCAAACTAATTTTGAAGAGGGTCATCAAAGGAACATTCTGGTAAAGATTCGTTGAAATCGGCCCAGTGGTTCAAGAGAAGATGTTTTTCAAAGATTTTTGGCTCAAAATAAGCCCAACCCTACCACGCCCATTTTTATGGGCCAATCAAAATTTCGCAAACAATTTTTAAGGAGGGTCACCCAAGAAACATTCTGATAAAGTTTCATTGAAATCAGCCCAGTGATTCAGGAGGAGATGTTTTTCAAAGATTTTGGGCTCAAAATAAGCCCCACCCTGCCACGCTTATATTTATGAGTCAATCTCAATTTTGCGAACAATTTTTAAGAAGGGTCACCAAAGAATTATTCTTGTTATAATTCATTGAAATCGGCCCAGTGGTTCAGGAGGAGATGTCTTTAAAGATATACGGCTCAAAATAAGCCCTGCCCTGCCCTGCCCATATTTATGGGCTCATTTGATTTTCGGGAACAATTTTTGAAAAGCGTCACCCAAGCAACATTCTGGTACAGTTTCATTGAAATCAGCCTAATTGTTCTGGAGGAGATGTAGTTGAAAGATTTTGGGCTCAAAATAAGCCCAACCCTGCCATGCCCATATTTATTAGCCAATCAGAATTTGGCAAACAATTTTTTTGAAAAGGGTAACCCAAGGAACATTCAGATAAAGTTTCATTGAAATCAGCCCAGTGGTTCAGTAGGAGATGTCATTCAAAGATTAAGGACTCAAAATAAGCCCCGTCCTGCCACGCCCATATTTATGGGCTAATCAAAATTTTAACAAACAATTTGTGAAAAGGGTCAACCAAGGAACATTCTGGTAAAGTTTCATTGAAATCGGCCCAGTGGTTCAGGTGATGTTGTTCAAAAATTTCAAGTGAAAAAATGCCAAGCCCTACAACACCCATATTTATGAGCCAATCAGAATTTAGCGAAGAGTGAAGAGGTCACCCAAGAAACATTCTGGCAAAGTTTCATTGAAATTGGCCCAGTGGTTCAGGAGAAGAAGTTTTTAAGATTGTTGACGACAGACGATGCACGTCTGACAATGGACTCAGCACCACCCTAAAAGCTCCCCTTGAGCACATTGTGCTCAGGTGAGCTAAAAAAAGTGTTCTTGATGAACCCATGTTTCTTTAACCTTTTACCAACTGACCAAAATTCACATTAGCCTAATTTAAAAAGTTACAAAAGACAATTTTAAGTTAAAGAAACATGTGACAATAAAGTAATTGCTTAAAAGCTTTTTCTACAGTTTGTTTTTAATCATCTTTTTTTCTTCAGAATCATTTGATTGTGTGGGATTGGATTAACTGGCAAAAGACTGAAAAGGAAAGTCCTGATTAATACAGTTTCTGAACATTAAGTATGAAAGAGTCCAAATTTACCTTTTGCCCGGTCTCTCTTAAACTTTTCCATTCTTTTACTTGAGTAGCCTGTCCTGAAAATACAACAGACATTGATTTGTTTGTTTGAATGAGATTAAATACAGCTTTTAATAATTTTTCAGCCTTATGTGGCAGATGGAGAACCAAAAAGAGGCCAATGAGAAACTTGGTCTCTACTGACTCCTTTGAAAATCCATGCCTATGGCATGATAAGTCTGTCCAAAAAGTTTCTTTTTTCCATGACACAGAATATCATTTCAAATGAGTTCAATGTGTGCATAGTCACATGATAAGTTCAATGTTATGAAAGTTTCAGGAAATCTGTCAATAAATGTACAGGTTGTTGTTACAAGTTATGTTTCATCACATAGGCCCCTTCTGTCATGACACAGAACAAAATCACCAAGAAAACAAAGAGAGGTCTACCCAAAGAACAATCTTGACATCAATTATTTGCATCCAAAAATTCCTTTCAGAGAAGAACATATTTTTCATTATTTTGTAATATGGCACCTTTTGTTGAACCTGAATCATCAGACCATCAGGATTAAAAGAAGGAATCTTAACCCCTTGCTGTTTAATCCCTGCTTTTAACGTGCCTGTGATTTTATGATTGAGAAAACATTGTAAAAAAGAAGAAATTGCTTCTGACAAGCAATTTCTTCTTTTTCCACACTATTTGCTACCCTACTGAATGGTTATTTTTCAAATTAAATCCACTTTCAATTTTCGTCTGCAAAACCTTTGAATTTGGTCAGGTCCAAAATTTTGTAAAACAAGAAAGGTTTAAAGAGCAAATCCTAAGCATGATTCCTATCAAGTAAGGTTGCATTCAGATAGGTAGTTGCAGAGAAGAAGACTTTTTAATATTTCACCATAAGGGGGTCCTTTTCTGGTGACTTGACAGCCCATAGAGCCAGAGTTATAACTCCACTCAGGATTTAAAGAAAGAATCTGATTGGGCATGTCCTAAGCATTGTTTCTGTAAAATTTGGTTGAATTCTGACCAGTAGTTTAAGAGAAGAGGATTTTTTTATATTTCACCATAAGGGGCCCTTTTAGGAATGATATGAAAGCCTGAAAGACACAAGTAAACAGTCTTGACAATAATCAATTCCCCCAACCTTGTTAGATATTTTTTCTCATACAAAACACATATATATAATCTGAGATAAAATTTATGAAGGCTATTCTTACCATTTCAATACATCTTCTAGAAAAAATTCTTTCACGGGAAACAAGTTTCCGGGAACTGAAAAAGAATGAATAATGGATTATTGGGTTTGAGAAATGGCAAATTCCCAAAATGGTAAATTCTTAACCCTTATCCTTCAAACAGATTACCGATTTTTGGACATTTCAACAAGCCTGGCTTAAGTTTTTCCAAAATAATCAAGGAGACAGCAGGCAGTGTAGACTAAGATCAGACTGCACATCTTTGCAGGCTGGTCTTAGTCGATAATGTCTGCGAAAGCTTTGAGTATTTTGTCATGAACAGCATGAGAAAGATTAGTACAAAATGTTTAAAAGTGAAAGTTTGTGTATTAACAAGAGATTTTAAAATATTTATCCCCCAACCCCTGACCCCAACACACAAGAGGAGGCCACTGGTACATTCCTTGTGAATATCATTTGTTATTTCAGAAAAACATAAAGTATCAAATGAGTAAGTAATATATTAATCTATATATAAATAGAACATTAATATAAAATGGCAATAACTAAATAATATGAAGAGTAGAGTTATAGGTCGTGAGCACTACACTCCTTCTCAATAATCTATTCACCTGTGAAGTTTTATGATTCTTGCAAGCATACTTTTTTTTAAATTATGCTCTGGACAGAAAATAGACTACAGAGGGACCACCTGTTTAGAGTTGCACGCATTAGTATAACTTTAATCTGATTATTCTTCATCAAGGGTTTTTCTTACCTGATACAATTGGACAGTTATTAAAATATTTCCTAAATAAGTCTGTCTTTAGAGTGGCACTCATTAATATAACTTTAATCTGGTTATTCTGCATCAAAGGTTTTTCTTACCTGATACAATTGGACAGTTATTAAAATATTTCCTAAATAAGTCTGTGTTTAGAGTGGCACTCATTAAAATAACTTTAATCTGGTTATTCTTCTTCAAGATTTCCTTCAAGGAAATCAACAGAAAATCACTGAATCTGTCTCGCTCATGAACCTCATCCTGTAGCATATAAAGATAAGTCTGTGGTCTTAAGGTAGTGGGACTGTAATAGATCCACAACATTTCAGCACTCATGAACTTTCACACAGTTGACCAAGGTTTCCTAATGAAAATCATAATCGGTTAACACTGTTTAAGTTCACTACTTACGAAAGGTTGCAAAACTATTACAGGTCCACTACCTTAACATTTGTAATGCTCAATACAAATGTCTATCAAAGATCAGATCAAGAAGCTGAAAGCACTAGAATCATTTATTGTGAGTCTATATTTATCGTGAAAAAATAATTTTAAAGCTCCTCGTTTAAAAAGAAAACAAGATGTGTTTGTGAAACACAAATGCCCCCGTAACGGCATTTTTTTTCAAAGTTTGACCTTGACAGATGACCTTGACCTTGTCACATGACCTTGACTTTGGTACCAGCAGATGCGGATCATTGAGATCTATCATCATGCCAAAATATTAGCTTTGTATCTTGAATAGGCTTGAAGATATTGGCAAGGTTAAGTTTTTGGGTTAAAGTTTGACCTTTAAAGATGACCTTGACCTTGTCACATGACCTTGACTTTGGTACCAGCGGATGCGGATCATCGAGATCTATCATCATGCCAAATATTAGCTTTGTATCTTGAATCGGCTTGAAGATATTGGCAAGGTTAAGTTTTCGGGTTAAAGTTTGACCTTGACAGATGACCTTGTCACATGACCTTGACTTTGGTACCAGCCGATGCGGATCATTGAGATCTATCATCATGCCAAATATTAGCTTTGTATCTTGAATAGGCTTGAAGATATTGGCAAGGTTAAGTTTTCGGGTTAAGTTTTCAGACGTTTGACCTTGACAGATGACCTTGACCTTGTCACATGACCTTGACTTTGGTTCCAGCCGATGCGGTTCATTGAGATCTATCATCATGCCAAATATAAGCATTGTATCTTGAATAGGCTTGAAGATATTGGCAAGGTTAAGTTTTCGGACAGACGGACGGACAGACGGACGGACGGACAGACAGACAGACGGACATGAGTAAAACAATATGCCCCCGATCTATCGATGCGGGGGCATAAAAATGGGGTTAAGACTAAGATCAGACTAGACAAAGGTGAACCAAGGCTACCTTTTGAACATGTCCGAAAATCAGATTCAAAGACAACTTTAATTCAAAGTTGTTTTGAACCTGTTGTCTTTCAGAAGTCCATTTTTATACCCAATTAAATTAGCTAATCGGTAGACATGGTAAGATAAGAAACCTTTATTAATTCAAAACTATGGAATTGAGAGATGTGCTGTGTTAGTTGAATAATGTTCTAAGCTGGGACTTTTACCAACATCAAGTATAATAGTCTTTTGTTTTTAAATCTAATATAACAATGTTTCCTTCAGAAATTAATGAAGTTATACATAAATCAAAGATTTATAGCTAGAATGTAAACTAGCATTTCAATCACCCACCACTATAACATGGGTTACAGTATTTAGAGCTGATTCATTCCCCATCAAAGTCCTCAATAATACACCATTAGTACAGAAAGTTAGCAGTGTCTTTGGTGATACTCTGAAAAAATATAAATCAAGCACTTATCAACAAAACAAAAAGTACAGATACAGCCAATATTGCTCGAGCGACCAAGTCTATTAAGCGACCAATTTTATTAAGCAACCTCCATAAAAAGTACCCTCTCCATCAGCTAATTCTCTGAAAAAGAGGACTTTTTTAAAGAAAAATTGGTTATTGTTGAATCTTATGGTGTTGGAACCCATTAGAATCATCTCAATAAGACGATTCTAATTGGTTCCAACATCATCAGATTCATTACGACTTGACCGACAAGCTACAAATGCTATCAATATGAACTGTCACATTTATCATGGTATTTCGTATTAAGCGACCATTCCCACAAACAACAGGTTTTTGGTGGTCCCTCAAGTGGCCGCCTAACACAAGTTTTTCTGTACTTATCAGGGTTGTGGTTCCCATGCCTGACTTGTCTGACACAGACTTTCTAACTTGTAAACATCTCATTTTTATGAGACACTTGTCTGTAGACAAGTTAATACCAGATCAAGCTTAAAGTGGTACTTAAGGTAGTGGACCTATAATAGTTCCACAATGTTTCGAAAGTATTGAACTTTAACAATGTTAACCAAGGTTTCCTAATGATTTTCAAAAGGAAACCTCGGTCAAATTTGTGAATGAGCATATGTTCCGAAATGTTGCGGAACTATTACGGGTCCATCTAAGAGATGAATTATTCAATTGTTTAGACAAAAGGAAAGAAAATATTGTTTTTAAAAACATTTTGTTCTCAAATTTCATCTATTCACTTTTTTTTGCAGAGTTCATTTTCACTCTGGACAAGTAGAAAAACATCTTTTACTTGTCCATGGACAAGTGGAGATAAATCTGTATTATGACATCCCTGGGAAATCTTTTTCATCTTTCATCAGCAAAATAAGTGATCTAAAGCTGACTCTTTGTGCATAAGTATTTCATGTGCATTTTGATTCCATTGGATTCCAATGAGATTTAACAGAATCTTTGTTATTTTATTGAATACATGGTTTGTCACTAACACCAGTCCTCAGGTGTTAAGCACTCTAGAAGCTACCATGGTGCAGGTCCTTTGGGCCTGTAGTTAATGGCCATATTATCCAGTTTTGAAAAAGCATTGCCATTCCCATACATTTTTTTCCTTACCCAATGAAAACATTGTGGGAAAAGAAGAAATTGCTTGTGACCAGCAATTTCTTCTTTTACCACACTGATTTCTTTACAATTTTTTCCTTTAATTTTAGTATTTTTTCATGGAGGACCTGTTGCCTTCAGGGGGACCTGTAAGATTAGTGGCTAACAGGTCCTTCAGGCTGGTAGCATCAAAAGAAAGTGTTGACCCCTGGAATAACAGCAGTGTTTAAAATATAATGATAAGCAGATGTATTTTATTAAAAGATTATATCTTTTCAAAGCTTTTCCCATTTTTTTTTTCAAGTTTTAGACTGATCCAAACTGTAAGAGGTAGAAGAAGATGATGAAATTTTTGGTAAAATTTGACAAGAAACCATCCCTAATGGCAGAAAACATTGTCGGAAAAAGAAGCAATTGCTTGTCACAAGCAATATCTTCTTTTTCCACAATATTTATATACTCAAGTATAGGATCACAAGGACACCTGGGCATGTGCAGGAAAGGACGGATTATTGAAATAATGCTGTACCTGCTTTCCAGTCTGATCTGGAAGCCTACTGTTTGTCCTACTTTCTCCCCTCTCTCACTGGCCACTCTCTCTGATATAGACAAGGCAGCAATCCTCCTGGGCTGGGTACAAAATATCCTACAGGGTCTACCTGTTTTATGGCAGTCATCAAGGATCATTTGGGGAACCTAAAATTTTCAATAATAGGTCTATGAAACCTTTTCAAATCCTATGCATGTCCACTTCCCATTTTTCTGGCAGAAAAATAGTTTAAAGTTACAAATCAATATTAACAAGAGATGTTTGAACTAGAAAGCCATGAATGGCTTGTGTCGCTCCACAGGCTTGAATTTCTTGTAATAGCAAATCTAAGTTTTGACTAGATTTTTAGATATTTTGGGTTCTACTGATGTTGAAATGATTTTCAAAGTTTCCACTATTCCAATAATTTTTGGCTGCATGATAATGGGTCACCTAAGGATCATACTTATGAAGTTTGATTGATACCCAAAGGTTACATTCTGAGAAAATGATTTTCAAAGTTTCCACTATATAACATATAGAGAAATGACCTCCGCCCATAAAATACATATTTTTCATCCAATCACAATAGATTTAGGTAGACATATGAAGGGTCACCCAAGGATCATTCATGTAAAATTTGGTTGATATCTATCAGTTAGATTCTGAGAAAATGATTTTCAAAGTTTCCACTATATAACATATAGAGAAATGACCTCCGCCCATAAAATACACATTTTTCATCCGAACACAATAAATTTGGGTAGTCTGATAAAGGGTCACTCAAGGATTATTCCAGTAAAATTTGGTTGATATCCGTTGGTTAGATTCTAGGAAAATGATTTCCAAAGTTTCCACTATATAACATATAGAGAAATGACCTCCGCCCATAAAATACACATTTTTCATCCGATCACTATAATTTTTGGTAGACTGATAAAGGGTCACTCAAGGATCATTCGAGTGAAAATTGGTTAATATCCATCCCTTACATTCTGAGAAAATGATTTTGAAAGTTTCCACTAAATAACATATAGAGAAATGACCTCCGCCCATAAAATGCATATTTTTCATCCAATCTCAATAATCTTTTGTAGACTGATGAAGGGTCACACAAGGATCATTCATGTAAAATTTCATTGGTATCCATCAATTAGAATCTGAGAAAACTCACTTTTTACCATAATTGGAAATAAGCCACGCCCATTAAATCCATGTTTTTCATTGGATCAAAATTTCTTGAACAACTTTGAAAGAGGGTCACCCAAGGATCATTCCTGTGAAGTTTGGTTGAAATTCATCAAGTAGTTTCTTAGGAGAAGATTTTTAAAGAAAAAGTTTACGACCAGACGCACGGACGCACTGACGCACGGATGGACGCACGACGGACACAACGCCATGACAATAGCCCCAGTGGCTTTCAGCCAGTGGAGCTAAAAACATTTATGCACCCCATAAAAGCAGATCAATAGCCTATTCTTTGTCAATCAACAAAGGGCAATATCTCACAAAATATGATGAGTTAAGGTATGGTACTTGCGCACAGCACTTCTCCTTAATGATATCTATCAACCTGTGAAGTTTCATGATTCTAGCTTGCATACTTTATGAGATATGCTCCGCAGAAAAAACGGTCTACCTACAGACCTACCTATGGACCAACCGACAAGTGCAAAGCAATATACCCCATCTTCTTCAAAGGGGGGCATAATTATTCATCACATACACTCTTTTGGATACCTCCAATTCATCCTATAAATTAAAGGGGTGATTTTAGCCTCCTTTTATAATTAGTATTTCACCAGTTTTGACCAATCAATACATTCAATGAGATCAAAATTGCAATGCTGACTGCGAAATTTGACTAATGCATTCATTCATATAAAGTGCTGGGTTGACCTCCACAATTTGAGCAATCTATTTATTGATTTTGACCAAAATAAAGATATTGACATAGATCTATCATTTTCTATCATTTACTGCCATCATTTTTTTGTGGATTGATATCTTACATTATTATGTTGTAACTTAAACTTGCTCAGATGGTAATTCAGTGGTAATTCAATGGTTTGCTTTTGTGTTTTATGTCATATATGGCCAGCCCTGTGTTCAGGATGATAAAACAATGCAAACAGTTTTCAAATTATACCCTGCTTTGCACATGCACTTGTGTGCAAAGCCAGGTTTAATTGGCAAACTGGTTGCACCATTTTGTCATCCTGAACACAGGGCAGGTTTTACTCTGACATCAAACGGAGTCCAAAGGACTTAACCATAGGGATCTTAGGGTCCTTTCATGAGGTTTGGGAGTCCCTGCTTTAGATTTGTTTTAAAGCAATAATATAGCTTTTCTGTGCATTTGGAGCTGTTCCCTGTTTAGAGTTAAGGAAGAATTGGATGTTCAAAAGTGCTTGGCGCTCAACTTCAGGAATGGATTGAAGACTATTAATTCTTTTCTGCAGTTGAGGAGTTCTCAGTTCTCAAGAGGGCCCATGGGTTTCACATTAGATAGTTTTGAGGGTCCTGGCTGCTTATTTGGGAGTCTCAGACTCACAAAACCTGCATCCCTTTAAACCCTGTATGTCCAACATTCTGTCACCTTTATGCTGTGTCAACACTCAAAGCTTCATGAAACCACTTTGAAAAATTAGCCTGTGTATGACATTTCCAACAATTTCTGGTGTTGTGATGGACAGACTTGGTGCAGTGTATGTTTGTTTGTTTGAATGGGGTTTTACACTGCTTTAAACAATTTTTCAGCTATATTGCTGGATCACCTTACAATGGATTCCTGGTACATGTATTTCTAACACCAATACCACCACTATATCCTTTCTTAGCCTCCAGCTGATATCCCACATAGGTCTATGATTATCGACCCATTGGTGCATAATGTAGCAAAGAAAAGCGTAGACAAGCAAATAATACAATAAATAGATTAAGTGACCACCCAAAGAAGGGCCAAGGACTTATCTATCTACAGAGCACATGGCAAAGACTCTGGCCAGACTGTGCGAATGCACAGACTAGCCAGAGTTTTTGTCTTGTGCACATTAAATTGTTGGAAATGTCATGCACAAGTTCATATGATAAATTTGGTGGTGAGGTCCATGCTACTCAGATGCCTTAAATTTCATGAATACATGTACTCTCAAACTGACCAAGAAAGACAAACCTGTGTAGTTTTTCCAGACCCAGTTTCACCTGAGATGAGACATACTTGATGACTGTTGATAGTCTGTAGAATGAGATCAGAATACTTGTTGATGGGGAGTGAGTGCGTAAACTTTACAAGATCTGAATCCCCTCGTCTGGGTGGGACCTGGGCCAGACCATTGTTCAACCTTCCTGTAGCTGTTCTAGCAAGCTCCCTAGAAACTACACAAGAATAGAAAACTGTAAATCTATCTGATTTTGTACTTTTATAGGACTTTGTTAGGGATGGGAACGAGTATTTGATTAATCGAGTACTCAATCGAAAATCCGATTATCGATTACCAATTTCACTAATCGATTAATCGGTAAAAAAAATGAAATAATACCAATCTCGTTTCGAATCTCATTTTTTCATATTTTTTCAAAGTATCGATCTTTCAAATGAAATACAGTTCAGGAGATAATGTGTGCAACACCTTGGAGCCTGCCAATTGTCTTATCCATTGATATTTTCCAAATTTGCAATCAAGTGCCAACTGTCTTTGTTCTTGCTGTCCAACAATACACGTCATTTTCGCACCTTCCACTTTAGGCACTCTGATCAGGAACAGTGCGATTTACTTGGATCTTGGGATCAACAGAATGTTGCAGTGTTGTTCCAAAAGCTTGTAATGCAACCTCATTGATGTTGTAGGTACATGGTCTTTCTCAACCGAAAGTTATTTATAAAACCGATGAATATCGCCTGGAAATATTACCAAGAAATGACACTCTCTAAGCATGCACTTTACGATTTCCGTTGCTTACAATAAATTAGCAAGCATATGTCCTGTCAACTGCCCCTTTGACCGGAAATATGCAGCAAATACTGTATATCTTTACGTCTGAAGACACAGAATAAATGAATGTCCTTAATTCTATCAGAGTACTCGAGTACTTGATCGGAAAGGTGAACGAGTAATCAATTAGTAAAATTAGTACTCGTTACCATCCCTAGATTTTATACAACAACAAGAGCGCTGTATTATGTGTGCCTATGGTTTCATGGAAAAAAGTCAAGCAGGGTCATAGCTGCCCATGGCCCCTAGATTTTGGGCTGGACCCTAGATTTTTGGGAAAAAAATGCTTATACGCTCAATATCAAATATTGATTTTTTTGCGGTCTGGGCCCCAATGTTGAAATCGTATTTTTGCTGGATTGGCTGTTGGGTCCCGGATAGTGGATAATACATCCGTTTCAAAAAAATGATTGACACAAAATGCATCTACAGTGATCTCCTTTAACAGTCTAACACCTAGGCGTGGAAACAGCACCATAATGGTGCTCTGCGTTATCGGTCCCTAATCTCAATTAACTGATCATTAAAGGTGATAAACATTCCATTACACCGTTTGGTATGTGGCATCAGGCTGACCACTTGTTTAGATTATGGGGTACATTAGAATTATGCTGCTTGAATTACACGCCACTATAGAAAATCGTCTGGAATGGAACTTTCACAAAATCTATTGCAGAGTTCTTAGCGAGTATTATCTTTATTTATATCATATTTAATCCATCTCAAGGAAAACCTGCCTATTTACAATCAAAATTGACAATAGTCATTAACTCAATATTTGTATTTCTTAAAATATGCTTTCTCCAAAAATAATTTAATACTTTTTACCTAGTTGTGTAACCATTATCTGACAAACAAAATTGTTTAGATTAATTAAGTAAAAAAATTATTGAAAAAAATGAGAAATTGCTTGAAACAATCATGACTATTAAAAAAAAAATCATACA
This sequence comes from Fragum whitleyi, assembly GCA_948146395.1. Taxonomy (NCBI): domain Eukaryota; kingdom Metazoa; phylum Mollusca; class Bivalvia; order Cardiida; family Cardiidae; genus Fragum; species Fragum whitleyi. The sequence goes on along the minus strand of OX411543.1, from coordinate 27,790,887 downwards.
CATGGATGGGTAAGGGCATGACAATTTTAAGTCTTCATTAATTCAAGAGCCTGTTCAATAGTTTTGCACTTACAATTGCTATTTTTCTCTGAAAATGGACCATATGGTAAATGCAGATGTACTGGTTTCCCGCTTCTTATAATGACTCATTTCGATTGAAGATTTTCAAAATTAAGAATTGTCTTCCTACTTTATTATTCATCTGTCTGAAAATAATACCTCTGTTCTAATTTAATCTTGTTTTCCAATATTTTTTAAGGAAATAAATGTGTTCTTCTTTTGCAAGACGGGTTACTTTTAACTATTCAAGGGTCCATCAATGTATTACTTTGATGTAAAATAAAGTGTATACCGGTAAAAAATCAAAGGTGTGACATAGTAAATTGGAGTCATAATAATAATAAAGTATAATCATTGCATTTCGAAAATAGCTGACTTGAGTACAAAGTGCTCAAGTTGAGCTATTGTGATCAATCAATGTTTTGCGTCCGCCTGTCTGTCTGCCAATATTGTATAAAATAAGCATCCCGTGTGTCTCAGATTTCAACCATATTTTACAGAAATTACGCTAAAGTTAAGTACTTTCAAAATACTTGAATGAAATCCATGAAGAATTTGGATATCCATACATAGTGCAAGAATTGAATAATGATAAAGAACAATTGAATCTAAGAAGAAAAATTGATACAAGGCACATAAAAAAGAAAGATAATAATTTTGCAATTAAAGGAATTATAATTGCTTACTAGACTTCTTTTACTAGGCCATCTTTTATGCACTTATCTATGGGACCATTGCCCCCCCCCCCCCCCCCCCCAATTACAACCTTTATTGTAATTTACTTGAAATATGATTGAATGGGTGAGTTTTGCTCACCCACTCAATCATATTTCAAGTAAATTACAATAAAGGTTATGTCCTAGCACTTTCTCTTTCCTCTAGGAAAAAAATGGTGATTTTATCAGAGGTACAGATAAGAAGGGATAATGCCAGTCTAAAATATTTATTTTTCATTGAAATCCTATGCTGTGCGTACTCATTTGAATTGTCTCAATGAGGCGATTCCTATGGGTCCCATCAATATAGGTTCTGCACAAGTATGATTTAAATGATTTTATTTGAATTCCAAAATAACTTCTCTAACTGTAGCTCTGTTTTATTTATCAAAATGTGTTTTTCCTGATGCCATGGTGAAACAAAGCATCTCATGATTTGAATATCTTGTAACTTTCACATTATGATTATTGGGTAATGAGTAAGTTTTCCCTTTGAATTATGACTGGTCTCGTAGAAAGCATGGAAAAAGGACTAAGCTTATAATCGCAGATAGGCAGACAGCTTTCATATTTGGTATGTAGCATCATCTAGTGGACCTCTACCAAGTTTGTTCATATCAAGACCCTGGGGTCATATTTGGGCTCCACTCAGGCACAACCCTATTAGCTCACCTGAGCACAACATGCTCAAGGGGAGCTTTTAGGGTGATGCTGAGTTCGTCGTGCGTCGTGCGTCATCCGTCGTCATCAATTTAGAAAAACTTCTTTATCTGAACCACTGGCCGGATTTCAAAGAAACTTTGCCAGAATGATCCTTGGGTGACCCTCTTTAAAAATTGTTGGCTAAATTCTGATTGGCCGATAAAATATGGGCGTGGCATTTTTTCACTTTGAAATCTTTGAACGACATCTCCTCCTGAACCACTGTGCTGATTTCAATGAAACTTTAACAGAATGTTCCTTGGGTGACCCTTTTTAAAATTTGTTCGCAAAAAATTTGATTGTCCCATAGATATTGGTGCGGCAGGGCGGGGCTCATTTTTAGCCCTTAATCTTTGAATGACATCTCCTCCTAAACAACTGGTCCGATTTCAATGAAACTTTACCAGAATATTCCTTGGGTGACCCTTTTCTAAAATTGTTCGCAAAAATTTGATTGGCCCATTATAATGGGCATGGCAGGGCGGTCTCATTTTTAGTTGCCTTAGTAAATAATGGGTGGGCAGGGTCTATTTTCACTTTATATTCTTGGAATAACATTCCCTCTTCAACATTATTAGGCAAATGTGAATGAAACTTTGACAGAAAGTTACTTGGATGGGTTCCACTGGACCAATAAAATTCAGTTGAGCGGTTTAAGGCCTTTCTGGCCCTCTTGTATATTCTTGCTGTAGCTTGTAAGATGAATGACTGTGAAGTTTTTAGTCTGTGACTTTCATTCATTTAGTTACATTTGTCATTCTGAACCCGGAAATTCCTGCTTTGACGGGAGGTATAGGGGGTATAGAAAAAGAACTGGCTGCACATATGTGCTTTAACAAATTTATTTAGGTAGGCGAGTTACCTAGTGAAAGATCGTCAAACAACCATTCATAAAACTTAAAACTGATCTAAGTCCACACCACATGATTTTTCCCTTTTTTTAATTCAGAAAGAAAGTTTCATCAGATTGGTCTACTGGTTTAGGAGGAGAAGATTTTTTAAAGAAATTGTGGACGACGGACGCCGCTCGACGCACGATGCACGTCTGACGACGGACATTTTACGATCACAATAGCTTACCTTGAGCGCTTTGTGCTCAGGTAAGCTAAAAACATATTTAGGGAAAAGGAAAAATTGTCTGTCTGCAAAACCTTCTCCTTAACCAGTGGACCAATTTGATGAAACTTGGCAGGGATGTTCTTTGGGTCAAGCTCTACCAAAGTTGTTCATATAAATGAAATCCACCCTTAACTTTCCCTTTACCCTTAACAAAAAGGGTGAAAATATGAAATTTTTTAAAAATCTTCTTCTCTGAAACCAGAAGTCAGACAGCTTTCATATTTGGTATGTAGCATGATCTAGTGGACGATTTTTAAAATTCGTTTTTTTCTTTTTCATTTATTTCATTCAAGGTTGAATACTCTTGTGGGTTTATTTCTTACCAAGAATGAATAGAATGTAAATAGACATCATTGAGCTCTGTTTACTTTATTAATTAACCATTTAAATTCACCACCTAAGCCATTTATGCCAATCTGAATTTTTCCTGTTTTTTGTAGGACATACAAATAAAAATCGGCTGCAAACATATGTATTCTGATCTTAGTCTAAACTACCTTTTTGTCCCAAAAAGCCAGATATGTTTATGAATTTAAGAAATGCTGATTCCAAATAAGTGCTATCATGGCTTTTATTCTTTTTATCTAATAGAGTATTAAAATCATGCAAAATTAAAAAATAGATAAATAAAAAAAGCTTGTTTCATTTTCTACTGCCATCATCTCAAATTTTCGTCTGCAATACAAAAACCTAAAATCCGACCCAATATTCAATCAGTGGGTTGTTTGTGTAAATTCCCGGAAGAATTTGTTTACACAAGGTCAGCTCAGTGTTCTGTCCTCACCAGCTACACAGAAAGCTGATATCTCTAATTGCTGATGGTCAGTCATTATCACATCTTAAATAAATAATCAAAAAGCAATAAAACTGTCCAGTCGATTTTGGGGCTTATCAGCTGATCAGACCCCTAGGTGTTAGACTGTTAATAGAATAGGTTGTTTTTTTGAAAGTGATTATGTGTGCTAAATTTCAAGTGAATGTCTTCAATAATAACAAAGATATATAAAACAAGAGGACCATGATGGTCCTAGATCGCTCACCTGAGTCTTTTTTACCCCTTGGATATCACATCATTTATATAGGCAGATGTCATTAAGGAGATAAATTCTACACCAAACCAAGTTTCAAGAAGTTCTGGCCAAAATTGAGGCCTCTTGAATTATAACAAGAAAGGCTCCTTTTCCTGTGATATTGCATGGATCCTTTCCATTTTCAAAAGGGTTCATCTTTGTGACTTGACCAACATTCTGACCGAGTTACATGAAGATTGGGCCATTTTTGTGGCCTCTAGAGCTTAAGCAAGATAATTATCATGAAGGCCCCTTTCCCCGTGATATTGCATGGATCCTTCCCATTTTAAATAGGCTTCATCCTTGTGACCTGACAAACATTCTGACCAAGTTTCATGAAATTCTGGCCATATTAGTGGCATCTAGAGCATACAAAAGATAATTGTCATTAAGGCCCCTTTTCTCGTGATCTGGCATGGATCCTTCCAATTTTCGATAGGCTTCATCCTTGTGACATGACAAACATTCTGGCCAAGTTCATGAAGATTGGGCCATATTTGTGGCCTCTAGAGCTTAAACAAGATAATTGTCATTAAGGCCCCTTTTCCTTTGATATTGCATGGATCCTTCCCATTTTCAATAGGGTAAATCCTTGTGACCTGGCAAACATTCTGACCAAATTCATGAAGATTTGGCCATATTTGTGGCCTCTAGAGCGTAAACAAGATAATTGGCATTAAGCCCCCTTTTCCTGTGATTTGGCATGGATCCCTCCCATTTTCAATAGGGTTCATCCTTGTGACCTAGCCAACATTCTGACCAAGTTTCATGAAGATTGGATCATATTTGTGGCCTCTAGAGTGTAAACACTTCGACTTTTCCTATGATATGGCACGGATCCTTTCCATTTTCAATAGGGTTAATCCTTGTGACCTGGCCAACATTCTGACTAAGTTTCATGAAGATTGGGCCATATTTGTGGCCTCTAGAGTGTAAACAAGAAAATTGTCATTAAGGCCCCTTTTTCTGTGATATGGCTAAGATCCTTCCCATTTTCGATGGGGTTCATCCTTGTGACCTGGCCAATATTCTGACCAAGTTTCATGAAGATTGGGCAATATTTGTGGCCTCTAGGGTGAAACAAGAAAATTGTCATTAAGCCCCCTTTTCCTGTGATTTGGCATGGATCTCTCCCATTTTCAATAGGGTTCATCCTTGTGACCTAGCCAACATTCTGACCAAGTTTCATGAAGATTGGATCATATTTGTGGCCTCTAGACAACACACGACACACATTCAATGATCACAAAAGCTCACCTTGAGCACGATGTGCTCAGGTGAGCTAAAAATATCAACAGTTTTTGCACAACGCCAATTTAGAACTACTATGGCTTCAGCAATTCCCTTGGTTTTCTTGAAACTGCCTAGCCTTTAACAAAACCTAGCATTATACTACATTCAAATAAATATATGAATATACAGACTTTTTACACAAATATGCTCATAAGAATTTAGTTATATGAACTAGGCCGGGATCATTTTTGGGTGAGATATTGAGAGGTTCTATCATTTTTCTGCCATAAATCTCATTGAAACTGGTTTAATGAGTGAAAAATTTCAAAGCAAAATGAAATTTAGAGAAGGATTTGGCTAAAATTTCTCGCTGGAAACTCTTAATTTCTCATTTGATTTGGCTAAATGAGATATTTTTGCACATGATTTTCTGAGCCAGAATTATCCCTGCTAGGTCAAAGGCGCCTTTACAGCTCCCAGATAGTTTTTCTGTGGTTGTCAAGATAACAGAGAGAGTCATATCAGTCTGAATGTGTTATCTATCCTGCAAACCCTACCTAACAAGTACCCAAATCTAACATCTGCTGCCAGATGTATAAAAGATAACCATTGGTTCAGGGGTGCAGAAATACAGAGCTTTTCAACTTGTCCCTGGACAAGTAATAGCTGCTTTCTTACTTGTCCAGTGTCACAATGAACTTGACCACAGAAATGTAGGTAGATAAATCTTGAGAACATATTGTTTTTTATGAAGAAAATGCTATAATCCAGCATTTTCTTCATTAAAAAAAATGTTTGCTTCCCTTTGATACTTGTAAACAAAAGCATGACTTTTCTCCTAGATTTTTTTTTGTATTGTAGCAAGATTTGCAATTCCTTCGATTTACTTTTCCACGGACAAGTGTAGAAAAATGTACTTGCCCGCAAGTATAAAAGCCTGTGTCAGACCAGTCGGACATGGGAATTCCACACCCCTGATTGGTTACATGTAGACAGGATGATATTTTCAGCCAATCAGGTTTGGTGATTGGTTAAAATCAACTTTCGGTTTTAACTTAAGCAAGACTTGACTTTTATACAACTGGGTGCAGATAACACAACTCAAATGTGTATCCATAATTAAGAGTCTCACTGTCTGTTAGAAAATTGATGAAATTTAAGAATGACATCACACTAGCCTTCTCCAACATGAGTTGAGATTTTCTAAGGGGTTAAGTCCATTGAGCACCTACCTTCATTCACCTGACTCTTGTCTGTGTGAGGCAGCAGCTCCATGCGTTCCTTGTTTGACACAGGAAACCTCTGAAGAAGTCCATTTATCTGAAACCGTGAGTTACGTTGTAGATTGAAGGTTGAGGTACTTGTACCGGATCCTGACCCACTCTTCTTAGTTAATACCAAATATCTATTGTGTCCCTTCCTAAACAAACAGATATAAAACAAAACTGGTTCAGTATGGAAAATTAATACATGTTCATGTATGTTGTTGGCTTTGATAAACTGTTGGCTTTTTTTTTTTTTTTTTTTTTTGATAAATTGATTTTAATCAACACTGAGTCTACTCAAAATACAGATTTTATTGAATTCCTTTAATTTCTTATTTTAGAAGTTGATGGGTTGCTAGCTTTAGATAATTCTATTGAATTACAAATTTTATGGCTGTGAAACCAAAAGCACAGGATATGATGTTGACCTTAAATAGAAACTATATAGTTCCATACTAAAAGTGTTTCAAGATTCTGAGTATCAAAAATACTGGGAAGAATCCTATCTGTTCAATGCAAGTGATTCCATTTGGATCCATCAACATTTTTAACACAAAGTGTTTGATAAGTTTTGTTCCTTACAAAGTAGGAACAAAGAGGAGTTTCAATCCTTGTCTTGGAAAGTGATTAAATGATGTCACTAACCTACCATATTTACCCTACTAATAGTCCAAGAATACCCACTTAAAATGCCTAAATATTAAGAACTTGTTGAGGCTTCTTCTCTAATTTAATGTCAATTTCCTCTAAACAAACATTTACATGATTTATACAAGGAAATTTACCTCAAATTAAAGGGAAAGGGCCTAAAAACATAAGTTTAATGATTTTTTTAATCAGAAAATGCATACAAAATAAAAGCTCCCTGGCCATGTTATGTACAGCTCCAGGGAGCATTTATTAGGAGAAATAGAGTATGGATTTTTTTTTGTTTTCTATTAAATTCTGCACCCTTTTAATGCAGCTAGTAGTGCATCTTGACATCATGGGATTAAAGGTCTGATCCCCAACAGTGCCACATATTCTTTCTGAAACTTGTCTCACATCAATGGTAAAGAAAGAATGTTGTGAGAGAAAGACTAAGAATCCATGGTCATGTGCTCTGTATCCTACAATATGACTGACAGATTTTTAAAAGCTTCACATTAAACACTATTAGAGGGTAGTTGGTACTGCATTAGTCTTCCAGTCAAGGGGTGAAAGGTTTGATCCCAAAAAGTGCCACATAATCTTTCTGAAACTTGTCTCACATCAATGCGTTGGTAATTGTAAACCTATGTGTGTTGTGGTCCTTTTTTGAGAGAAACACCAAGGATCAATTGCTAGAGACTCCAGCTTCTGCATTATAACTGAGAGATTTTCAAATTTCAAATTAAAGCCAATTCAAACCAAACCTTCGAAATTCTAAATAAATAAATGAAATAATTGTACCATAAGTGTTACTAGGATTTTAAAATTTATACACACTCAGAAGGTGACTAATTTGGAATATAGAGGAGAAAGGCGATATGGAGACTGTGACAAAGGATAGTTGTCCTCTTTCCACCCCCCTTTTCTATGATTTGAGCGTTGGTGAATACTCAAACATCGTAACTACAGCTTGAATAATCTGTTGTTTCGATGTTATGATCATTCATCAACAACCTTTTTGGAAAGAAGATTTATTTCTATTACGCACCAGCTTAATTTGGATAATGGGAGCTTCGTCCATGGATACCTTGTTAAAAAGAGAGGTAGAGATTCCTGCAGGTTAACATTTTAAAGCTCTTAGTTTTTAGCCCTGAGCTTGGAAAAGTAAGATACCTTTATTACTGTACCATTAAATGTAATGTTAGAACTAACTTAGCTACTGGAATTTTTATTTCACTGTAGTTTTATTAACCTTTGTCACACTGAACTCACAATATTCCTGCTTTGGCAGGAGGTAAAGACATACATGCACAAATGTGAAATCTGATCTTAGTCAAATCCACTTGATTTTACTTTTGAGACCAGATTAAGAATTGTATTTTTCAAAAGAATTACTGATTCACAATTAGTGTATCCAGTGCTTTCAGTGCTTTGATTTTTCTAATACAATTTTCCAAGTTTTATATTCAGCATGACAAGGGTTAGAATATATTCCAAATGAGATTGGTTTATTTCCATTTATTTTATCGTCGCAACCATAGCATATGCCCATATGAGCAACGCCCCGAAACAGTAAGTCGTTACTGGAGATAGTGCAAGGATACATGAGGAAACTTTAACATGCTCGGTGAAAAGCACTGTCTCAGGACCTCAGTTTAATGTCTCATCCAAAAGACAATTAGTTTGTTAGTGTGCCAGCCCGGGAATTGAACCTACGTGATCAACCTTAAATTATTTTGGGGTCTAGTGCCTTACAAACTGAGCTTATCAGGCTGAAGCTAGAAGCTTTAATGAATGTATTCATACACTCACCCTTTACTTTTATGCGAAAATCCTAGATCATCTCCAAGTCTGTGTATATACGCTCTCTCTGTGGCAGTCAAAGAGTTGGGGAATTCCAGTTCTAAAACAGAAGCAAACAAAGAGCATCGTTGCCAATATAATTCATTCAAGAGATTAAGAGAGTATTCATTGATTTCATCTGGGTATGAAAGTACAAGCCAGATCACACTGTATGATTAGGCAGAGCTGAAAATTGACAATTTCACACTGATGTCCCAAATCACATTAACCCTTTGTCGTTCATTGAAATTCAAACTGGTCCAAATCAAAGAAACTGAAGATAATGGTTTAAAGTGGTGCAATTTGCAAATAAACCATTTGATAGAACAAGAGCACCGCCTACGGGTGCCTACGCTCGGCTGTCCAGTGCTGGATGGTGGGAAAAAAATCTAAGTCGAAAAAGGGGCATAATTTGCACAAAATGCATCTAGAGTTATCCTCCTTGATAGAATAGGTTGCTCTTTTGATGGTAAACATGTGTGCCAAGTTTCAAGTGAATGCCTTCAGTAGAACCAGAGATATAACAAAATGTCAAAGTTTTCGCACGACGACGACAACGACGACGACAACGACGACGACGACAACGACGACGACAACGACGACGACACGGAGGCTATAGCAATACCTCGGGTTTTCTCCGAAAACAGCCGAGCTAAAAATAGTGGGAAAAGAAAGAAAATACTTTTTCAATCAATTTCAGCTTTTTCCAACATATTTTTTTAAGCATGCAATTAAAAGGAAAGGACAAGTGCTAGATTTTCAATTTCAGGAGTCACATATTTTGACCACAAATTTCTTGGGGTCAAAACTAGTTTTAAGGGGTCAAAAAGCGTGACTCCTGAAATTGTCATCATTTTAACAGTTTAAAATGATCTACATAAATGAAACAATATAAACAATAAAGTGTCCTAAGGCACTTTATTGTTTGTGCTGATTCATTTATGTAGATCCCTAATAATAATATGAAGAAAACAAATAATTTTAATTTTAAATATCTTCAACAAAAATTGCATTGATGGAAATTCAGTAGGCCAAATTGACCCCCAATAGGAAATTTTTTAGGGTCAAAATGGAATCATTGGTGGTCAAAACTCTGGTTTAAGGGTCAAACAAAAGCCTTGACCTAAAATCTTGCAACTATCCATAGGATTAGATAAGCAGCATATCAACAAATCAGTGGCTATGTAGTCATTGTTTAGTGAAAAATAGTACAAACTGATGGCTTGGTGCTAAACAGTTGTAACTCCCTATATGTTTATAGGGAGTTACAACTGTGTAAGCTAGGCTAGAGAAACTTTGTTTTTAATAACTAAGAGTTTTCAAAGTCAATATCAGTGGATGGTCATCAAGAATTAACCTGCCATGGAAAATGGATAATCGAGATATTGATTAGAATTGATGGGTCAAGGGGAGACAGTTGTAACTGCCTATAAACACACAATCATCAAAATTGAAGGATGGACTAAAAGATGGTAATATTGACAGATTGATTGACTGAATGGGGTTTTACGCCGCTTTCAACATTCTTTCAGTTATATCCCGGCGGCTGGAGCACCTAACAATGGTTTCCTGGTATTTCTCTCACCAGTACAACCACCACATCCTTTCCTAGCCCCCAGCTGCTATCTCACATAGGTCTACTATTATCAACCCATTGGTGAGAGACAAATAGTCGGAAAGAATGAGTGCCGCCGTCGGGGATCGAACCCGCGACCTCTGTATTGACAGTCCGTCGGTAATAATGACAGAACCACACAATACATATAGGTAAGATATATCTCATCCACTTCTCACAGTATTTCTGGTCTTTAACCAAAATTATTGCATAAAATTTACATTTTTGGGTCGTTAAAGGCATACATAGAAGTACAAAACCCAGGCGTTAACGGAAGAAAATGTGGATTAATCAGTAAATTCATGTGCCGTTAATGCCCTGCTTTTTTAACTTAAATATCCGTGATTTGAGCTAATACACTTTAATTAATTTCAGTGATTCTTATATTCTTTCTGCAATATTAGTTTGCCCTAAAAGAATATTTTATACATTCTGTTTAAAACACTAAAAAACGTTAGATCTAGAAGACTGTACGCATTGATTAGTAAATGCGTGAAAAGTATTCATGTTCAACATTATTATAGAACATACCTAAAGACGTTGCTCTAATTCCTAAAATTAAATTGTGTGATGTCATGAATTTTTAAATGAATGTGGGAATAAACATAATAGACAGTGTAATGCATGACGCAATTGTTCCAGCATATAAGTAGGTTTGTAGCTGGTTTTATATCGTTTCTATGAAATTATTTTGCAATTTCTGTTTGAATTTATACTCTAATCTATCTTTTTATGCAATAATAGCATGGATTCAAGTTTTTTCGGGCGTTAATATTTGCAGAAATCCCTCAAAATGCTTTAACACCATCTTGCAAATGTTAACGCCCTAAAAAACTTGAATTAACCCTATATTACATGCTTCTAGGTGGATCCAAATACTAAGATGCAAACACAATCTTACATTGTCCTGGTGCATTTGAATGGAAAATATATACAATGCAAATGTAGGTTTAGGTATACAATGCAAATTTTTTTACTTGTTTTATCCATAAATATTTAGTGCTTCAATGATTTTGTAATAAAGTAATCAAAAAGAAACTTTATACACGCCTGAAGGACAAACATCACAGCAGCTACTGCTAGTCCATCCTAAAATCAGAGGGCTTCTTTGGCCCCAGGATTGGTGTTGGTGTTGATAACTTATTTTACCTTTCTGACTCTCATTTAGCCTAAATCTCTCTACAGCAAGGTTAATTCCAATCTTCACTTCTTCGCTAATACATATTGGCTGGTCTGGTCAGGGGCCCACTAGGGGATTAATTCCCCTGCCTGGGGCCCGGGATTTAGAGGACTGGCTGGAAGAACTGCTACAAGCACTTGCAGGCCTTGGAGAAGGGCTTGCTTTGTGCTTCTTCATCTCTTATATAACTGGAAAAAAAGATGCATTTGTTAAACATAAATGCTTATCATTCCCATTTTCAGAAATATTTGACCTTATAGATGGCCTTGACTGAAAACTTTGAAAGTTGCACCAACAATAAGGTATTATCACAATAATGCAAATGTGTAATGTGAAACTTATCCCTTATGAATAAATAGGCATTAGGAAAATCATATTAATTGAGACCATTATTTTAAACTATACTGGAAAATACAACAAATTACTTATTTCTGAAGTTATAACTGGATATGGATATTGATTTAAAATCGGAAGATGCTGTCTTTTTTTGTGAGTAAACATCACAGTCAGTCAAACTTCAACACTGGGTTGCATGAATATAGGTACTCAGAGGATATTATTTCTTTTTCTATCATAACTAAGATTATTAGATAAGTTGACCCCTGCTAGATCTCTTTTAAAATTTCATAAACCTGACATTTTATTTTACTATTTCACCTAAGAAAACAATGATGGTGTAATTTTTACTTTCAAAAGTTCAACTGATACTAAGAAATGATTGCAACAGAAAAGATAACGGGCAGCAACTAAATAGGTCAAAGTTTTTGTATAAGGTATAAAAAGTATCTGAAAGGGTTGGTAATTCGTTAACTTGGGAGGTTTTCGTCAGTATATTGGTAATTGGTTCAAAAGTAGTTCCAGCAAATCTTTGGGGTCATGTTATTTCCAAGCAAAGAATATGGACAAAATGGATTTTGCAACAGAAAAGTACCAACCTGGTTTAAGAAATGATTTGCATTTGTGATAACATAAAATATTCCAAGAAAAAAAGACAGATTCTTTAACACAGATGATTTGCATTAAGACCACTGGTAAAAGGGTCAAGGAGTAGCCTTGAGATTCCTCTATTCAAGCAGGCTCCTGTATTATTTTTGGGCATATTCTGATATCTCAAGTTTTTTAACAATTTGCAAATTGTCAGACTTATTTTTCAAAAAAAAAAAAAAAAAAAAATTTGATACAATAGTGCTAGACTTTCTTAAAATAATGATTTTTTTCAACCTTTGTAATTTTTTAATCAGCCATTTTCAACAAAATTCAAGCCCTCAAATTGAAAATTTTGTTGCCCAACTGGCGTAGTTTAATTGACTTTTAAAATGATTCTAGGTTAAAAGAAAGACGTCTCTTTGAATTTGGAAGTCTCTTTTAATAGTGTGTGATATGTGAATTAGATCTCATGATGAAAATTGTCAAGATGCTCAAATATGGGAGACTGTTTTTTGGCCTTTTTAGTCAGTGTATGTTCGTACATACATCACACACTGTTACTTAATTATGAAACCTATCTAATTGTTTTCACATAGAAATATCACAATTAAGTTTATACGAAGGTAATTTCAGTGTAGTTTACAGGGAAAAATTACAATGTGTGCATGAGCAAATTTCATAGATTAAGGAGCTCAAATATGGGAGACTACAGGCTATTCTATCCCGGCACATCCAGTTTCCGGCGGGTTAAGGGTTTAATTAAAATTTATAAATCAATGTGAAATAAGAATTTTTCTTTTCATTCACAATCAAGGAAAAAGACATTTTACGACAGAAAACTTTCAAAATGAGGTCTTAACCGTATTCTTGTTTTATAAATCCTCTCTGATATGGCCCCTCTTTCAACATCCAAGGAAAATTACTCCATCCTATTTTTGGCAGTCTTATGAAAAGTACAATGTTCAAAAAAAGAAAAGACTTCTACTGAAGGATTGAAATTCTAAATATTTTTCATTATTATTTTAAACTGTTTTAATTGATTTAAAAGCTTAAAACCATAAAATAACTTCTAATTTAGTATTTTAAAGCTCCATATTAATGGAAAAAGAAATTATCATCTCTTCTCGATACCTTAACTTTTGAACAGAATCAGGAAAAAAAAAATAAAGACTTGGCAAGAGTCAGACAGATTCCATATTACTTTATGTATCAAGCATTCTGTTATGCATTTGGTAAAATGTCATTCAGACCAAACAATTACTAGATTATTGAACTTTTTATACTTTAAACTGGTGGAAAGTGTATTTTTATGCAATGTAACACTACTTTTGGAGCTAACTTTTTTCTGAATAGTATAACTTCCTAACAGAAAAACATAGGTAGCGTGACTAAGCAATGACCTACTTCTTCAGCAAAGAACTAAGGAGTCTGAAATATTGTTTCTCTAGCAAAAAACATGTGTGCAATTGGGCTGAAATTTAGGCTTTAGTAAAAACAGGTACATTTGCATATGCATTCATATTTTTGTAAAAATAATAGTAGTTTTTAATTCAACATTGTTTTATTTTACTTCACTGACAACTGTCTACCATATACAAATCAAAATACAAGCGCTCATCTTGTAATGAGGTCATTTGGAAATGAAAACACCATGTTTTCCAGGGCCGCCGAAAACTGGCTGTGCCGAAAACACCATAACCGGGATATAATGTTGAGGGCAAGTTAACCAGGGCCCAGGCCAAGTAACTTGATGATCATGAGAGGAGTTGACTGGTAACCATTAAATTTATAGGCTACTAGGAGTTAATTTGAATCCCTAAACAGTATTTGGATCTGCAACTGTACTGAAGTAACCCTATGATAGCGAGCGCAGCTCGCGAACGGCCGAAGGCCGTGAACGCGAAGCGAGCGTTTATGTTAACGTGTGTTATTCTATTCTATTCTATTCTACTGTCAAACGAAACAAATGTGTCATTTTCCATCCGGAGTGAATTCACTTGCAGGGCCGAAAAAAAGTTAGAAAATGTATTGAAAAAATACCTTAACGTACCCGTCGTAAAGGAATGATTTAAAAATTGAAAATTAATTTAAGCTATCCCAAAAAAACGATGTTTCTTTGAAGATTTTATTTTCTACCGGAAGCAACATAAACAAAGCCAAAATCGAGGCCGACCGAAGCAATTAGCGCGGAAATTCCCACAAAATGTTTATTAGTTTTCGCTATACAGAATGACAAGGCTAATTTCAACATCCCTACCTTTAGTCCTTACACATATACGGCCCGGAACACGTTTAAAACCTCAGATTTACATGATGCATGCATGTTAAGATTAAAATGACAACAAATAATTTAGGTCATCACTGATGACTAATGACGTCACGAATACTATAGTCTAGAACTTTAAACAGTTCAATCATAGACTAGTGGACTTGTAAATACATGCAACACTGTTCTCGCGATTTTTATCGAGTTTAATGTAGAAAATAGTGACCCTAGTTGTCTTTTAACATCCAAAACAAGAAATGTAACAATTAGTTGATTTTAGGTCATGAGAAAACATTGTGGGAAAGAAAAAATGCGTGCTTGTAAAGTTTATGTAGTTGGGTAAGGATTTTGTTGTTGGGTACGCCTATGTGGACCCGTCGCCAAAACCCTTTATTTCTGAAAGATGCTAATTTGATTCCAGTTATGTTAAAAAGGTTTATACATTCTTCTTGGCTTGAAAATTTGTTTCAGTGGAAACAGCCCCATAAAGAATTTCTACTTTTATTGATAAATCTTCACATTTTTGCCGGTGCATGGAAATACCGGATTAATTATTCATACCGGATTAACCAAATTAAACTGGATTAATTTTCAAAACAACATAAAATAGTTAAATATTTTTTTAAAAAGTAATTATTGTTATAAAAAGAGTCACCGTGTTGAATGAAACTTAATGATAAATGAATTTTTTTCTTTTTTCTTTTTTTTTTCCTACCTGATGACTGGCTTTTTATGTTTTACCAAATTAATTCAGTGTTGCATGTTAACCCAAGAATCTTCGCAAGTTGAATCCACTAAATCAAAATAAATATCAATTTTAAGAGCCTATTCTTTTTTTCATAATATAACGTCTTTAATCCGGTAACTAAGACTTAAATGAAACAGGTGTTGATAGGATTATGAGTGTAATCCGGTATTGGATAATTACATCTCCCCATCTTTAATTCAGTAATTTAAATTGATATGACAGTACACTTCCTCGTCTTCCGTTGTTGAATCCTAAAGATATTACATATTTCAATGACTTAAATTTCTCTTGGAAATTAGTGAAAATTTTGAATATTGTTCAATTTCATCTACTTTGATATTCTTCATTCAATATTAAATCACCGGAGTAACAGGATTAATTTGGTACCACAAACAAAGAATTTTTATCGCTTAGACAATTCAAAATGTATCTTTCATGTCAATTGTATTCATTTACTACAAATTCTGCCTTTCATTTACACATTATTATCTTTTTAATATTTTGAAAATTAATCCTGTTTAATTTGGTTAATCCGGTACAAATAATTAATCCGGTATTTCCATGCACCCCATTTTTGCAATTAAATCTAAGGTTATCTAGAAGTTATGTCTTGATTTCATAGTGGTGTAAACCTCAAAACTTAATCAAAATTGTGTGTGAATCTGCATCACATATTCATACAGTCTGATTGGTTTTTCAGTTTCATACATCCATGAATTTAAGAAATAAACTCTTCATCTCCTAAATGATGAAAGGATCACGAAGTATCTGAGGAATAGACTGTGCATCAGAAACATTTATAAATCTACTAAATACATTCGCAATAAACTATAAATTACATGTGCACTCCCTCTTCTTTCTTTCCCTCTCTCTATCTCTTGTAACAAACAATATATCAGCTGCGATCGCTTATAAGGCTTTACCTTATTTCATATTAATTTTAGGAAATCTACTTTCAGTTTTGTTTAGTTTATGGAGTTACTGTGTTTTGACAGTTTTCTAGTCCGATTGAAAAAACAATTTGATATACAGATGTACAAAATGAAGAAGCCATTTTACGTTTTCTCTCAACCGGTGATTCGATTGATTCCGGACCACACGTACATACGAAAAATACCAAACTTTCAGAACAAATTATTTCTTCTGGAAGCCATGTTTTCAACAAAGCGAATTGAAGGGATTTTATCAATTCTGATGGTACAAGATCATTCACTAATTGCAAGGTTGCGATATATTTTTATGAGCTAACAAGAAAATTAAGAATAACAATTCGTGATTGCAAGGTGAAAATGTTTGAACTTATCTAAAGTTGGTTAAAAAGTTTTTAAGCGAAATTCGGAACCGACTCGTCCTTTCATACAGGCACAACAACAACAAGCTGAACTACCGGAAGTGAACAAACTTGCAGTCCTATAATTTTGTTGAAATGTTGAAACAGATTTGACCGATAATCATTAGTAGCAGCAACATCTGAAGGTCAGATTCATGTAGCTTTTGCTTGCAATTCATAAATAATTTGCAAGGACTCTTGCACAACGATTCTCAAGGTATAAGATCCCCAAAGGTTCTTGTTAAACATGATCAATGTAAGCACCTACACAGGACGTCTCATTTGATAAAACATTTAGTTTGTCATTGTGCAAGGCAGGAATTTTAAAACAGTGCTCTCGGAAACGACAGTAGTGTCGTCTGAGATGACAACTTCTCTCAGCGGACGACAAAAAATCATATCAAAGGATTCCACCAAATGACAATTTTTTCCAAGGCACGCGTCCCGACTTATAACCTTCCGGCTGTGTATAACATTTTAACTGTTGCTTGAAAAATTGATAATAGCCATATCTGAAGTCTGATAGACGGGTGAGATAGGCGTGGCGTTAGTTGGCACCAACAACCAATCGTTATCAGTTATTCGTAGACCTTGTAGGCGGAGCCTGACTATCAATGAATGGAATCTAGACTCTGCCCGGCGATGTGTTTTGGCGATTGTTATGCATAAACCAAACATGTGAACCATTAATATATATTCATTGAAGCAGTTGATTCACTAATTATATACCGGTAATTGAATTTGAGCAGGGCCCCAAAAAGACAAAGACAATCGTAAAACAACATGATCGACCCGATTAGTCAGTGTCCTTCAAACTGTCCCAAATCTCTTTTACCTTTTGTAATATCGGTATTTTGACTTAAAACAATAATTTAATTAAAAAAAATGTTCCGAAAAAAACACCAATTAATAATCTCTACCGGTGAATCTCTGAAACGCAGTGCATGTGCTTAATTCCGTCGGATAACGTATTTCGAAAATGGATAGCTCAGGATCAGCCTACTGATCAGACATGTGTTGAAGTGAAAAAAAGTGAACACAAATCAAAAGACAGGTGGTTTGGAAAGTTTAATTATTTCAATCTAAAAAAAAAAAAAAGAAAAGAAAAGAAAATAAGAAAAAGAGATAACCAATGTAGTTCAAACATACAATCTTTTGTAACTAACATCAATTCTGAACTTTTTCTCTCAATTGACAACATCTGCAAAGAGAATCATGACATAGACTTATATGTTGAGGTTTTTTTAAATTCTAAATAAATATTATAACATTTTTTTTTACTTCTTTTTAACTTCTGGCAAAAAGAAGATATAACTGTTTCAATAGTTGCTTCTGTACTAGTCAATGGTTTTAAACTGAACTGGGAAAAGTTTTGTCATCTTCTGAGCCCATCTCAGAAAAAAAATTAATAAAAAAATGTAAAACACTTTGGGATAAAAAAGAAAATGTTTTCACAAGCAATTCCTTCTTTTCAATCAATGTTTTCCTTAAGATAACCATTCTGGTGACTAAAACATTGGATTGTGTAGTAAAGGGTCAATAAATTGTTGTTTGAATATCATAGTTTTGCACATTACAAAATTCACCCTCATAATGATGGAATCCAACTTTTTTGTGTGGAATCCAACTTTTTCTGAAGTTGGATTCCTGGAATCCTACTTTCAAAATCCTAGTGAGAGCCCTGTAAAATCCATGATATTGGAACTCACAGACATGTGATATCTCCTGATCTCGGCGTATTCTCGCGATCTTTTACCCTTTCTCCTGCTCTTCGATAGGGAGACCATTTCTCCCGACCTGAAGAAATTTGAGCCTGGGGATTCACAAATGCAAAATTGCCGGTCTGAAGGTTAGAACGGTGTGAGAGAAATCCAATATTGGGTAAAGCGTTGTTTATCTGTCTGGAAGTATCATCTTTTTTCATCGTCAGGTAGATAAACTATTGCCAAAAAACGGGTGCATTACAATATTCTGTGAAATATTTTGAAAGATGAAATAACAGACAGCATATTCCGAGTTAGCAGACCTTAAAGACAAATTAGAAAATTTTAAAAGCCGCTAAAAATTTCCCCTTTGGCAATTAGCGTCATGAAGGAAAAGGACGAACACCATATGCAAAACAACGCCTCACACTTGGTAAAATTAGGCGGCATCGCAGAAAAGCCTTCGTGTCGTGACGCGTGATTGAGTAAAAGAAGAGGCAGTCATGCTTAAATTTCGAGGCAGATATTACTTAGTAGACCTACATATGTTTTACGGTCAAATTGTTCAAGTAATAAAATGTAAAAACTGTCTCATGTGTTCTCAAATTGTAATTCAAATTCAATGTTTGATATTGAAATTAAGGAAACATCGGACATTCGCTCTTTAAATGCCACGGCGATTTCATCGGATCCTCGCTGGGATCGTTTGAAAGTTTACACACAATTTATAAATCCGCAATTGTCTTTCTCGAAATTGGAATTGAAATGGTCTAATCAAGTTATTTGTCAACACAAATGTTGCAGATTAGAGAATAGAAAATTGTGGGTTTGCTCCTAACTTCTAACGCAATGCTTCTTATAAAGCTAATCAACATGGATTAATTTGCCGAGAGGTAGCCCTTTCACTTTCCAATTTTTAATGTGTTTGTCTTTAAGGTCTGCTAACTCGGAATATGCTGTCTGTTATTTCATCTTTTATCGTCATTTTGCTAACAAAACCATTTATTTTTAGTGTAGTTCAGTAGCAGTAAGGGCCAGTTACAATTTATTGGTCTGTCTCTTCGTCCGTCCATCCATGCATCCATCCGTCAACAATTATAAAAATCACCTAATCTAGTCATCGAATTTCATACACAAATTACACAGAGATGATTTTTTGGACAAGGTCTTTCAAAATATTTCACAGAATATTGTAAATCATGAAGAACTCTGGTTGCCATGGCAACAGAGTGAAAAAATCATCTCCAATTACTAGGCCTAACATTCACACTTTGCATATAGCAGTATGGCATAAATGCAGTATTACCCCATTCTTTACTACCAAACCACTGGAAAGTTTTCTCCAATAAAAAATAATAAGTCTTGTGTTTTGGGCTTCTAGATTACTCCAAGAAATAAAGAAAAGCGTTAACAATCTCCTCCTTTATTGCAAGGCCTACATCTTTTAGTTTTGGTAAGATATTATTTTCTACTGATCATCTACTAAAAAACACCTTTATTGTAGGATCCTGAACAAAGCATAGAAATAAAAAAATGAATTTGTAACATCTATTTCTCCGAAATTACAGGACCAAATTCTGTAGCATTGTAACACTATCCTCTGTCTAAATATTTCAAATGATTAACTTCTTTTAGTAGAAAAATAAAAGAAACTTTTATGGAAGGTATTATAATCAATTTTCGGTATAGACGTGCATTGTGATGCATTGGGGTGATGCAAAAACTCCCTATTTGAGACCTAATCTCCCTATAAAATGGTCTTAATCTCCCTATGAGAGCCCATGAAAATATCACATGTATGAACTCATATGATTTGAAATCTGGTGCTCAGCGTTGGGTATCCCCCATTGTGCTCTACAGTGTCTACAGACAGGGTATACATTCTATTCTATACATTCATTCTATCGATCTATCCGTTGTATTGATCTATTAACAGATTTCTACTTCTACCGCATAACGGCCGCTGTCAACATGCTGACAATTCTGCCGCGTTTGGGTGTGCGCAATGAAATATTAAACAAAAAGAGTCCATCTCAATCTTAAAAAACTGCTTTGCATGTGCTATACAGATTTTTACAGTGAAGATAAAAACAGCCATAGTCCAATAATTACACAGTGAGGCGGGCCTTGAATGCCTCAAGACTCGTTGCAGACACAGTGCTGGTGGGCAAGGTATTCCACTGTGTTATAGTACGCGGGTAAAAAGACTCCTTCCTAATGTTGGTTCGACAACTGGGTATCTGGAAGGCTTGGTTATTAAATGTCCTTGATTTCCTCTGTACTGGGATCAATTTGTCACTAGCATCGATGTATACTTTTCCATTTACAATCTTGTACATCATTGTCAGTCTCGCATTCTTCCTCCTGTCTGAGAGAGAACCCCACTCAAGATGCTCGATCATTTCCGTCACCGAGGAAGTGTTATGGTATCTGTTCATTACGTACCTGGCTGCCCGTCTTTGAACCTTATCCAGTTTGTCAATGTCTGTTTTCAAATGTGGATCCCAGACTGTACTGGCATATTCCAGGGACGGTCTAACAAGTGACTTATACGCATTCTCTTTGATGGATCTGTTACTAATGTTGAGATTTCTTTTTAGAAAACTTATAGTATTGTTGGCTTTGCCACATATCTGATTTATATGAGGAGTCCATTTTAGGTCGCTGGTGATTGTTATGCCCAGGTATTTTGCGGATGGCACATGTTCTAGTATGTGGTCTCGGAGAGTGTAGCTTCTTTTTATCATGTTTCTATTTTTGGTGATGGTCAGGATGTTACATTTGTCAGGGTGAAAATTCATTAGCCATGTTTCTTCCCAAGTTGCCAGTCTGTTGATGTCTCCTTGAAGTTTTTCACTGTCTGCGTCAGATGAGATGGTTAAGTATGCGATGGTGTCATCCGCAAATAGCCTGACTCTAGATGTCAGACTACATGGCATGTCGTTAATATAGAATGAAAATAAACTCGGTCCCAGTACCAACCCCTGGGGGACCCCGGACTCAACAGGAACAGTATCCGAGGATTCTCCTTCAACAACTACCTGCTGGCCTCTACCAGATAGGAAACTCTCTATCCACCGGTTTGTTTTACCTTTAATACCGTAGTGTTTCAATTTGTGAACTAGAAGTGAATGGCTGACCTTATCAAATGCCTTTGAAAAGTCCATAACAACACAGTCTGTTTGTTTTCCACTGTCCAAGTTTTTTGTAACATCATCTATGAATTCAATCAACTGTGTTTCACAGGAGAGTCCTCTTCTAAAACCATGCTGGAGTGGGTACATGATATTCTGTTTGTCTGCATGCGACATGATGTTGCTGGTCACTATATGTTCCATTATTTTGCATGAGATGCATGTTAGGGAGACTGGCCGATAGTTGATGGCCTCATATCTTTTTCCTTTCTTGAATATAGGACAGATATTAGCTGTTTTCCATATATCGGGTACAACACCGGTTTTGTATGAGTAGTTGAAGATAAGGGTCAGAATTGGTGCAACCTCTGTGGCAAGTTCCTTCAGTATTCGTGGCGAGATGTTGTCTGGCCCTGGGGCTTTGTTTGCTTTAAGATTGTTGAGGAGCTTCAGTACGCCTTTTTCCGTAATATGAATCTCAGGCATCTCACTATATTGTCCAGTCATTTTACAACGTCTTTCAAACTCGTGACTCTGAAAAGATGTTCCGTCTGAAAATGCTTTCTGGAATTGCCTGTTTAATATGTTTGCCTTGACATTGGGTTCAGAGTGAAGAATTCCATCAGCTTTGAGGGGAGGAATATAGTTCCCGTCAGACTTTCTGTGCTTAATATAAGTCCAGAACCTCTTGTTTGTGCCTTTTCTGTCTTCGGCTGCTGGAGTAACAATGCCCTCAATATAGTTCCAATAGGCTTTACGTAATTCCCGCTGTGCTCTTCTCTTGAGATCCTTATACTTTGAGTGGTCATCTGCATTTCCAGATTTTTTCATTCTCTTATACCATCGATCTCTCTTTTTGATCAGTCTTCGAGTGTCTTGTGTTATCCATGGATTTCGATCTTTGATCTTTGCTTCCTTACTTGGGATGTTTTCCTCCGCGTTTTTTTCAATAGAAGATTGAAATTTGTTCCATAAGTCATTTACTGATTTTTCTTGTTGTTCCATAGCTATTACTTCCTCTAATGTGTGTTTCAAATCCTGTTTCATGTTGTCCCAATTTGCCTTTTTGTACAATGGGATTTTTCTCTTCTTTTGTGTTGTCTTAGTCGGGGTAGTGCGAAACTCTATGAATGTAACGTCGTGATCAGACAGGCCTGGAAGTATTTCAGTTCTCACTACATTAGATGGACGATTGGTAAGAATAAGGTCCAGTATGTTTGTACCCCTGGTTGGGGCGTCTACTACTTGTGTAAGCCCAAAGTCCTCAACAGTGTCCAAAAAATACTGGTGTATATTCACATGTGAAGTTCCTGGTTTCACAGATTTTTGAGTCCAATTTATACCAGGTAGATTGAAATCTCCAGCACTTAGGATGCACACGTTTCTTATTCTATTGACTCTTTCTAGACTTTCTCTGTAGCGTATATATCCATCCTCGTTAGAAGTTTTGGGGTTGTAGAAGGTTGATAGATAAAGCGATTTTTGGCCAACAATGTCAATTTTACACCATATAATTTCACAGTCTGTATCAAACTCAGGAGTGGTAGAAGTTGATAGGTTTTCTTTAACCGCAATAAGGACTCCACCTCCATTCATTTTCCTATCCTTTCGATGAACCACAAACCCTGGTGGAATTATTTCATTATCTTTCACAGAAGGATCTATCCAAGTCTCAGTACCGAATATTATGTCTGGTTGTACACTGTCTATTAAATTTGTAAGTTCAGCTTGTTTTGTTTTCACTGACTGGAAATTTATATTGATAACGCGAAGATTTTGGTGATTTTTTGTTGTTCTAGGTTTGCTGCTTTTTGGCGTAGATGCATGCACAGGTCTCATTTGAATGTTCTCAACTGGGCTCTCTGGTGGTAATTCTTCAAGAGAAGCATACATGTTTGTCGTACTAAAGATATGAGAGAAGACAAAAGTACTATAATTAGGACAACCACAGCAAATACAGTCCCATGCCGCTGCAGAGTCATTAATATGGAGGTTATAGACAGATGATGTCATGGATTGACATGAGACTAAATTGACTAAATTTTTGCTGTCACAATCTCTGACTATACTGAAGGATCAAAGATACGCAAAACTACTAGCATTTTCACCATCCTTTGAATGACATCAGTTAACATCATGTGTCATATTGTAAAAGTAACATGCTTACAAAACTGACTCCATTATGAAGAAACTAAAACTGAAACGACAAAAAGCATTGAATATGGATAGGGGAAAAACATGTTTTTCGTGATGAGTTTTTTTAACTCTATCAGTGATTTCATTTATAATCAACTACCGTTAAGTCATGCTTGTTAAATTTCAGGTCAGTTCACCCCTACTCCTGGCTATACCATGTTTTCCAGCGTTTTCAAATACCACCGTTGAACTATAGATGTTAAGAAATATTAAATTGGTGCTACATTCTTGCTTTCATTTCCAAACAGCTGAGCATGGTAAAATAGTTCTTGTCTGACAAAATTTCAAGACTATTGATAGTTAAAAAGATTTTAAAAGTGATAACAAATCACTATTTTCTGGAAAGGAACAATTTTTACCCCTAAATAACATTGCATTCTATTCAAATTCGATCATCTTGGTACTAACAGGGTTCCATATTGTAAGTTTCGACATCATTTACTACAATTAATTGATACAGAGGAGTGACTTCACAATTCACTGAATTTGATATGGCTGCCTACTGTTTGCATTTTTGTGCCAAACAAAATGTGTTAATAATACAATTTTGTGCTTTGTTGGAAGTTAAAGCATAATTACATGAGGACACAATTTTGGGTATAGGCAAGATTGATTATTATCATTCCATTTATCACTTAACACTAAGTAGATAGCTACAGTGGGGTAGCAGGCTACAGACAAAATACCTCCTAGACATAATCCCTCCTGATAAAAGCCCTCTGAACATAATCCCTCCCCAAAATCAACCAACCCAGACAAAAGCTCTTCCTTTGAATTATTTATTTTTATGCCCCCGTATCGAGAGATCGGGGGCATATTGTTTTACTCATGTCCATATGTCTGTCCGTCCGTCCGTCTGTCCGTCTGTCCGAAAACTTAACCAAACTAAACCATTGCCAATATCTTCAAGCCTATTCAAGATACAAGGCTCATATTTGGCATGATGATAGATCTCAATGATCCGCATCCAAAGTCAAGGTCATGTGACAAGGTCAAGGTCATCTGTCAAGGTCAAACTTTGAAAAAAAATGCTGTGACGGGGGCATTAGTGTTTCACAAACACATCTTGTTTATTTATATATTATATCTATTTTTTAGCTCACCTGAGCACAAAGAGCTCAAGGTGAGCTTTTGTTGGTAAGTGGATGTCCGGGGTCCAGAGTGCCTTGTCCGTCCGTCCGTCAACATTTACCTTGTATGAACTCTAGAGGCCACATTTTGTACCCGATCAACCTGAAATTTTGTCAGAATGATTGTCTTGATGAAATCTCTGATGAGTTCGAAATTGGGTCATCTGGGGTAAAAAACTAGGTCATGGGGTCAAATCTTAGAAAAATGTTGTCTGCACTCTAGAGGCCACATTTTTGGCCCCGATCAGCCTGAAATTTTGTCAGATTGATTGAATTGATGCAATTTTTAGCTCCACTGGCCAAAGGCCAGCGAGCTATTGTCATGGCGGAGTGTCCGTCGTGTGTGCGTCCGTGCGTAAACTTTTTCTTTAAACATCTTCTCCTCCCAAACCAATGGGCATTATTGTTCTCCGCAGGCCCTTATGGCGTATCAGGGCCGATACGCCTTCAAGAAATTTAACAGGTTGCCGATACACCTTAGGAAAGCAGATACGCTTAAATTTGATCACCGCTACAGCTTAATTTCTTTCTGAACAAAGGGTCAAAACCAACAATAAAACTGATTGCAGACGCGCAGTCATTACATAATCGCGATCTGGGAAGATGTATACACAAAGACCCTAATTGATAAGACCCTTGCTAATTGGTGATTATCGATTTTTTCTTCACGGTTGGTTGATTTTCACTGGTTCCTCATTTCCAGTAACAGAGATGGACAGATGGGTACCAATACGAAAACGGTCACTTCATTTACCGAAAATTGCCAATTTTTACCGAGATCCACCGGAAACAATGGAAAAAGTTGTTTTCACATCCTAACCTAACCCTAAACTGCTATCTCACTTAGGTCTACGATTATTAACCCATGGGTGAGTGATTTATAGTCAGAAAGAATGATTGCAGCCGTCGGAGATACATGGAATCCCAATATTGACAGTCCGGCGCGCTACCAACTGCGCTTTGTCGACGGCAGGGACGCAATTGGACACCAAAAAGTCTAGCTCGCATGCGATTAAATCGAAGTAATTAAAGTTCAGATGAAGCCGTGTTTTCGCCAAACGAGTTAATCTCGCTTTTTTTTCTCAATTCTTGAACATTTACCGCTGTTGACAAACGATTCAAAAAGCGACTCGCCCCTTACCCAATTTATTGGTTTATTACCTCCCTTTGCCAATCCCGTTGAATTTTCATATAAATATTACATTTTTTGTAAATATATGATAAAAATTTGTTTCTTTTTCATTAAACTTATTCATATTATAGTCATGTTTTACAGGGTTTGAAAATTCAAAGCCCGATTGAATCATTATCGTTGATTCTTATCTCTCACTAAATAGACAACTTCATTGAGTTTTAAACAGGAAGCTATATATTAACCTACATTTCCCACCTCGAAGAGTCTAACAAAGAAACTGAAAATGGCGCGAAACAGATGGTGACCGCATTGCTTCACATTTGTCTGGACTTTCTTTCCTGACGATCTACTATCTGATAATCAAAGCCGTGAATTAATCTTGTCAAACCTAGGGTTACGAACATATGACTTGGACGGTATTCGAGAAGAAGCTTTCGATACCCTTGACTCGTGAAGATGATCTTTGCAAACCGGCGATCCAAATGTCGTAACTACAGATTCATTTAATTGAGTTTACGGCATTTTTTCTCGCTCATCGAAGAATGCGGTCCTGCACTCTGAGAGCTTTGATTACATGGGTATAGTTTTGATCGGACGTAGGTCATTGTTTATTTTGATTGCGTAGATAATTATTTTCTCCTATTTTCCAGAAGACAACATTTAAAATATGAAATCCGTTGATCTTATGAAACTTTATGGATTTTACTAACTTTACCCTTTTGAGATCTTCGTTATTGGTGTTTCTCAGCTGCCGGGCGGGTAGGCCCGAGAAATCCGGATTCAGAGAACTAAGAGGAGTCTGCGATCGTTTAACCCTACAACAAAACGATCTTAAAATAAAATGTATCAAAGTAATAAACCGCGTTTGTTCTTCAATTCATTGCCGAGTTTTAAAAATATAAAATGCGATGGCCTAAATATGTACATGTATAGGCCTATTAATATATCCGATATCGTTATCAATATTGACCATGACTGTGTCTGTTACGTTTCCGCAGTACATTATTGTTCACCGCAGGAGGGGGGGGGGGGGGGGGGGGGTGGTACATTTCTTGGACCCCGACCACAGCGTTTTAATGGAGTTGCAGTGTATTTGCTCAAGTCAAACTAGCCCGGATTTACCTTTATGTTCCAATGTGAATTTTGATTATATTAAACAAAAATCGACAAGAATATGGAGTTTTCGCGATCTTTCTACTACCGAGATTTAGACATCGCAGACAGTCTGTCTGTTTAAAATTCACTTACCTCAAGCTTACTACCCAATTTATATGGACATTACATCTAATTTCAGTTAGAAAATTGAAACAAAACTTTTGATAATTCTCCACAGGAACGCCATTTCTTAACTAGATTCGTACCCTTATATGTTCAACCCAAAACATTTTTTTCTTTTGTTCATTCCAGAATTGAAATCAAGATAAATTCTATTATTTATAAATTAGGTCATAGAAATTGATATGGGAAATAAATATTACAAAAAAAGAAGAAAAAGAGGAAGAAAAAAAACCTTGTAAAATCAAAGTGCTAAAAGTCCTGTCACTGGCTTCTCTAAACAAAGTAGGTGTCAACTTTTAATTTTGTTACATGGTTATTGTAGAATAAAATACTGTTCTTAGAGATATTTTTTGGGGGAAGATTTGAAAAGGGTTTGTAAACACATTAGAAAATAACTGTAATAGAATCTAGTTTTACTTATTTCAGGAGAAGGGCCTTCCTCAATCATACAAGGACTTCCCAAGGATTTTAATAATTCCTTACATACATTATTAATAGAGACCTATAAAAGTTGACAATACATGCAGTGCTGTCCTTTGAACTCTCATATATATGAGCTTAACACAGCCTAAGTGCAGTTGATTTACTGTTTTCTTTGACTCTTTAATTTAATTTTCTTAAACATTGCAATTTTCTTCATTTCTTTTGTAATAGTCTTTTAGTAAACAGTATATTCTTTTAAAGGGAAGGGATACAAGGGGAAGGAGGGAAGGGGGGTATTTTTAAGCCATCATGCAAAATTTTATTGATGATTTGGGAGTTAAGTTATTTATGAGATGCTATAAAGGTGTCAAAGAAAAAAAGTTCAAATCAAATTATATATTAAGCAAAACAGAAGTTCTACTTCACATATATCAAAATCCTTATCCAGTAAAACTACTGTAACCATCCTTTATTATTAACAGAAATACAAAGTAATCTGACAATATAGCCGCACGCATATGCCACTACGCCTTCCAAATTTTCTGGGGAGAACCCTGGGCATTTTTAACGAAACTTGGTAGAAATGATCCTTGGGTGGCCCTCTTCTTAAATTGTTCAAAGAATTTAGATTGGCCCTCAAATATGGGCGTGGCAGGGCGTGGCATTTTTTCACTTTGAAATCTTTAAAAATCTTCTCCTCCAAAACCATTGGGCAGAATTCAATGAAACTTTACCAATATGTTCCTTTAGTGACCCTTTACTTAAATTGTTCAAGAAATTTTGATTGGCCCATAAATATGGGTGTGGCAGGGTGGGGCTTATTTTGAGCCCAAAATCTTTAAACGACATCTCCTCCCAAACCATTGGGACGAATTCAATGAAACTTTACCAAAATGTTCCCTGGGTGACCCTTGACTTAAATTGTTCAAGAAATTTTGATTGGCCTATAAATATTGGCATGGCAGGGCGGGGCTTATTTTGAGCACGAAATCTTTAAACGACATCTCCTCCTGAACCATCGGGCCGATTACAAGGAAACTTTATTAAAATGTTCCTTTAGTGACCCTTTACTTAAATTGTTCAAGAAATTTTGATTGGCCCATAGATATGGGCGTGGCAGGGCGGGGCTTATTTTGAGCCCGAAATCTTTAAACGACATCTCTTCCTGAACCATTGGGCCGATTACAATGAAACTTTACCAAAATGTTCCTTTAGTGACCCTTTACTTAAATTGTTCAGGAAATTTCGATTGGCCCATAAATATGGGCGTGGCAGGGCGGGGCTTATTTTTGAGCCCGAAATCTTTAAACGACATCTCCTCCTGAACTATGGGGCTGATTACAAGGAAACTTTACCAAAATGTTCCTTTAGTGACCCTTTACTTAAATTGTTCAAGAAATTTTGATTGGCCCATAAATATGGGCGTGGCAGGGCGGGGCATATTTTGAGCCCGAAATCTTTAAACGACATCTCCTCCTGAACCACTGGGCCGATTTCAATGAAACTTTACCAAAATGTTCCTTTAGTGACCCTTTACTTAAATTGTTCAAGAAATTAAGATTGGTCCATAAATATAGGCGTGGCAGGGCGCGGCCTATTTTGAGCCCTAAATTTCCGAATGACATCTCCTTCTGAACCATATGTTTTTATAAGATGGGTGAAGGGTTGCAGGTTCTTTGTGATTGAATATTTTGGTGCAATATGGACCAGAACCAGTTAATTATTATTAGATAGGTCTTAGGAGATTTCAGAGTTAATGTATTCATTTAAAGTAAGCTTTATTTAATGAAAGTCTAACGATTTTAAAGCCAGTGGAGTGATACAGGCCCTCTTGGGCCTCTTGTTGATGAGTATGAAATTTGTTCAACTGGGGTCAAAAACTAGGTCACTGGTGAAATCTAAGAAAAACCTTGTATGCACTCTAGAGGCCATATTTTTTTCCGTTCAACCTCAATTTGGTCAGAATGATTGTCTTGATGAAATCTCTGACAAGTTAGAAATTGGGTCAACTGGTGTCAAAAACTAGGTCATGGGGTCAAATCTAAGAAAAACCTTGTATGCTTTCAAGAGGTCACATTTTTTTGCCTGATCAACCTGAAATTTTGTCAGATTGATTGAATTGATACAATTTTTGATGAGTATGAAATTTGGTCAACTGGGGTCAAAAACAAGGTCAGTGGTGAAATCTAAGAAAACCCTTATGCACTTTAGAGGCAACATTTTTTTCCAAATCAACCTGAAATTTGGTCATCCTGAAATTTGGTGAGAATGATTGTCTTGATGAAATCATATACAAGTTTGAAATTGGGTCAACTGGGGTCAAAAACTAGGTCACGGGGTCAAATCTTAGAAAAACCTTGTATGCTTTCAAGAGGTCACATTTTTTTGACCGATCAACCTGAAATTTGGTCAAAATGATTGTCTAGATAAAATCTTGGAAGAGATCGAATTTGGGTCCACTGGGGTCAAAAACTAGGTCACAGATAAAACGTGTATGCACTCTAGATGCCACATCGTTTGCCCAATCAACCTGAAATTTGGTCAGAATCATTGTCTTGATGCTATCTTGGACAAGTTTGAAATTGGGTCAACTTGGGTCAAAAACTAGGTCAAGAGTTCAAATCTTATAAAAACCTTGTATGTACTCTAGAGGCCACATTTTATGCCCGATCAACCTGAAATTTGGTCAGAATGATAGTCTTGATGTTATCTCGGACAAGTTTGAAATTTGGCCAACTGGGGTCTAAAACTTGGTCACAAGGTCAAATCTAAGAAAATCATTGTATGCACTCTAGAGGCCACATTTTTTTCCAAATTAACCTGAAATTTGGTCAGAATGATTGTCTTGATGAAATCTCGGATGAGTTTAAAATTGGGTCAACTGGGGTCAAAAACTAGGTCACAGGGTCAAATCCTAGAAAAATCTTGTATGCACTCTAGAGGCCACATTTTTTTCCAAATCATATAGTTGTTGGCATAGGCATTGGCGTAACAAATA
The DNA here is from genome assembly GCA_948146395.1 of Fragum whitleyi. Lineage (NCBI taxonomy): Eukaryota > Metazoa > Mollusca > Bivalvia > Cardiida > Cardiidae > Fragum > Fragum whitleyi. The sequence continues at coordinate 27,760,187 of OX411543.1, read as the reverse complement.
TTTGTTACAACTTTTATTAATCTAAAAAATTCAACCCTATGTCCTTTTTTTAAAAAATGATTACATAGGAAGATATAATGAACAACTTAGATTGAGAAGTTATTTCAATTATGAAAACTGGACCATGGTCAATTTACACACTTTTGCTAGAGTCAACACATTTTATACTTCCCAGTTGGCCCCTTTTTTGGACGGTTACATGATCAAAAAAGCATTGCATTACAGAGATCCACCATGGCCACTGCACCTAGTTCTCGAGCGGATGGTAAAAGTAGTATTGAAGCAGCAACTGAGGCTATCGCTAAAGTGAATGCCATGCTTATAGCCAAGGGTAAACTCAAGCCATCCCAGCTGAACTCTCATCCTGGAAGTAAAAAGGTGGGTGCCAAAAGAATTCACTGAAAAATATCTGTTAGTATCAGATTTGAGCATGTGAATAAATTTTCACACAATTTCACAAATCGATTGTTCAGGGCAAAACAGTTGTAACTCCCTTTATGTCTATAGGGACTTACAACCATTTCGCACTAAGCAATCGATGTGTATATTGTTATGACTTAGATCAGGCTGTGCATCTGCACAGCCTGATCAGAGTGTTCACTGTGAGCTCAGTTGATGGGCGTTATGGCTATGGACCTTTAGACTCTGTTCACAATCTCAGAATATTTTTGATGCACTGTATGATTATCCAGACTGCTCAATATTGGTCCACAGGGTTTTTTCCTTCTATGAGTAGTACCGGTAAAAGGTAGCTTTCCCAAAAACTACAGGCTCTTCCGAATTTTAGTGCAGGCCGTTTCCCAATCTCCATATCTACCTTTAATGTTACTTTAAATGTAAGGCAGATTTGTATATTACTACATCCTAAGTATTGAGAAAATTGGAGTGAATGCTAGATTTCAGCATTATCTTCCTTTCAACCATTTCAAATAAGTCAAAATATATGTTCACTAGTAGCTTCCTGTTAAAATCTAGATCTTACAATTGTTTGTGGTGCAGAATATAGCCTCTAATGATAGATAAAATGTACTTAAAACATTCCCTATTCATAGATTTTGCAAATCAATCTTTTCCCAATTTGAAGATTTCGCGACTCGTTTATTCCCTATTTTGAAGATTTTGCGATACAAAAAATTCCCAATAGTAGGGGTACAGGTACCTTTCCCAATTGGCCAGAAAATACATGGTCCATCACACAGACATGATACTGTAGAAAATGATATGGATAGGATTGTTTGCCCTTTCCTAGATCATTTCTGCTCTATATTCTAAATTGGATTTAAGTTTTTCTTACTTTTACGGTTGCTATTTACATGGTAAGGAGTCCATTTGTATTGTAGTGATTTCTTAGACAGAGATTATATATTAGATCTTTATTTGATTAATTTTTCCTTTTCAAAACTGATAATTGATTAATATAAGAAACCCATGCCCATCACTTTAACATGCCAAATTTAATTGTTGTATTGAAATATGAGCCTGTGCGTGACATTTTCAACAATTTCAGAAGTGCGCCAAGCAAAGACATTGGCCAGCCTGTGCATCCGCACAGTCTGACCATAGTCTTCACTATTCGCTTTGTAGATAGATAGGGTCTCAAACTGTCTTTAGACAGTCAGATAATCTTCTAATTGCACCATGTGGCTGTCTAGGCTGCTCAATGTTTCTACATCAGTTACATGTCAAATTGTTAGGAATGTCAGGCACATGCTCATATTTCATTGTTTATGTTAACAGACAGGGCCACAAAGCAGTTTAATGACAACAGAGGTTGAAATCAATGATGTTCCTATCGGTTGTAGAAATATGTTGACAAGAGGATCAACACAGGAAGAGGTGAGATTTTAATGGTAGACAATATTGAAGTATCTCTAGATCTGAAAGAGGACAAGATTTACCCTTACCCTGCTGATTTTGAATTTAGTATCAAGCAAATTGCAAATCCTTTGAACATTATAAGCAGGAAGACTCAAGTTTTTCCAACACTAATTAAGCAGAAAAGAGATTGAATGACCTTTGAAAAAGAAAAAGATTAAACCTTACCTTGCAGCGCTGAATGTGAATATAGTTTCAAACAAATTGCCAATCTTTTGGACACTTTAAACAGGCTGACTCAAGTTTTTACCAAACCTATGCAGCAGAAAATGTTGAGGTCAGACTGCATGTCTGTTCAGCCTGATCTTAGTCTTTGCTTTCTACCAAAGATTTGTGTACAATAGGAAATAGTCTTGAACAGCATTTAGAAGGGTTAAGATAGATTAAATCATTTTTGTGTGTCACAAAAGCCTTACATGGTTGGGGCTTATTGGGTATGTTTTATTAGTTGGTTTGACAAATGTTAAACTGTGGTCATTTCTCTGTTATTGTAGTTACATGTATCTACTTGAAACTTGGCATGTGTGTTCACCTTCATATGAGCTACCTAGAAAATCAAGGGGAATAACTCTAGCAGTATTTGATGTACGTTTTCGGATTTTGTGCATAATCCAACACCTACGCGCAATTACACAGGCTCTGACGCAGTATATACTGTTTAGATATTAAATTTAAAAAAAAGCAACAACATCTATGAAATATCTCTGGGACTGAATGAAAAAAATTCTATGCAATAATTACCATATTTTTTTTCAAAATTGATCATTGGGCCAGCATAAGGTGATCAAGACATGGTTGTAACTATGATATGTGTATAAGCATGCTGGTCTGTCTTTCTGATTAAATCCGGATAAATTCTTCTACATTTCTTAATGATATTGGTAAATATGATATATGGGTTGTAATAAAGTTGATTTCATGGCCCTAGTGGGTCTTTGAGAAATTTTAACAAATTTATGGCTCAGTGTGGAACAGTTGTAACTACCTAAATAATTATAAGCAGTTCAACTGATTTATACTGAGAAAATAAAATCTTTCTCTAATTTCAATTTTGCTTTCAGATTTTTCTCTCATTAATCAAGTTTCAATGTGATTTCTGGCAGAAAAATGAGAGAATCTCAATATCTCACCTAAAAAATGATCCCTGAAACAGTTGTAACTCTTATAAACATATAGACAAATACAGCTGTTTTGCACTGAGCAATCTATCTAACAAGACATCAAAGTCTACTCTATTTTGTAGTGTTAGTTTGTTTAATGATATTTATAGATATCCAAATTGAGTGGTGCTGCAGTAGCTACTAGAGGCCGATACATGTCCCCTGAGGAAAGGGCCAAAAATCCAAGGTAGGTTGCTTACAACTTGTGAAAAAACTTTGTCAAGTTGCAATAACTTTTGAATGGTAAGTGATAGGGTCTTCATATTTCACATGATGATTGCCTCGGACAAGCACTTGCTGTTGGTACCAACAGAGGTCATCAGTCAAGATCAAGGTCATTTTTGTAGGTAAAATTTGTGAAAAAAATGAAAAAACTTTGACATTTTGCAATAACTTTTGTATGGTAAGTGGTTTGGCCTTCATATTTTCTCATGATGATTACCCTGGACAAGCACTGTCTATAGGAACCAAGTTCAAGGTTTTCAGTCAAGGTCAATTTTCAAGGTCAAATTTGTGAAAAAAATGCTAAAACTAACATTTTGCGATAACTTTTGAATGGTAAGCGATAGGGCCTTCATATTTCATATGATGATTGCCTTGGATAAGCACTTTCTGTTGGTAGCAAGTTAAAGGTCATCAGTTAAGGTCAAAGTTTTTTTCCAAGGTCAAACTTGTGAAAAAAATGTCAAAAATTAACATTGGCCATTTCTTTTGAATGGTAAGTGAAAGGGACTTCATTTTTCACATGATGGTTGTCTGTGAGAAGGCCTTTTCTGTTGTGTGTAATCCCTTGTCCGTTCTCCGTCTTCAACATTTACCTTGCAGATACTCTAGATGCCATAGTTTTTGCCTGATTAACCTGAAAATTGGTCAGGATGATTGTCTTTATGAAATCTTGGATGACTTTGAAATTGGGTCAAGTGGGGTCAAAAACTAGTTCATGAGGTCAAATTTTAGAAAAACCTTGTAGAAGCTCAGGAGGCCATATATTTTGGGTCAATCAACCTGAAAATTGGTCAAATTAATTGTCTTGATTAAAACCAACCGAAGTTTGAAAATGGGCCACAATATGGTAAAAAACTAGGTCACTAGGTCAAATCTTAGAAAAGCAATTGTAGACACTCTAGAGGTCATATTTATGGGTCAATCAACCTGAAAATTGTTCAGATTAATTGTCTTGGTGGAATCTAAGCCAAGGTTGAAAATGGATCAAGTGGGGTAAAAAACTAGATCACAAGTTCAAATCTTAGAAAACTTTGTAGACACTCTAGGGGCCAGATTTTCGGGTCAATCAATCTGAAATTTGGTCATATTGATTGTCTTGAAAAAATCTGGGTCAAGTTTGAAATTGGATCAAGTGGGGTCAAAAACTAGGTCACGAGGCCAAATCTTATAAAAACCCTGTAGAAACTCTAGAGGCCATATTTCTAATTAACTCAGGTGAGCGATTAAGGACCACTATTGCCCTCTTGTTTTCCCATTCAGCACTTACAGCTGAGCGTAGGCACCTGTAGGCAGTGCTCTTATTTACTAAGAAAACCCACTTCAAGTGCTTAAATTTTTGGAACTTTTTGAGACTTATTCTCTAATTTGAGATAAATTTCCTCTAAACAATCATATGAATGATTGATTAGAGGAAATTCAGCTCACATTAAAGGGAAATGTGCCTTAAAGACATCCATTTCAATTATTTTTTAAAATTAGAAAAAATGCAGTCTAAAAAAGCTCCAGGACCATGTTTTGTTTAGCTCCCGGGAGTGTTTATTAGAGGAAATATTGTAGTTGGATATAGTTGTTACAATGATTGTAATATTTAACTTATTTCTTGTATGCATTTTTTCAATTATTGAAATTCCCAGGCAATTTATCAAAGCAATATATCTTCTGAATGTTTGTCTTAATTGCCCTTTTCTGTTGAGGCTTAACTCAAACACAGAATAAATAACAAAAAGAATTTTCGAAAGTCTGTCATTTAAAACCATTTAGGACATTAGCTTTCTAAGTATAGCTATCACAAATATGATTTGATAAAAAGATAATGATTAAATGTCAATTTATTTTTTTTATAGTGAAAGAGCCCTGTACCTTAGTGTACAAGCCTCAACAAAAGAGGCTTTAGACTGTAAGTAATCATGTTTATATTAATTTGTTTAAGTTTTATTGCGATAAAAGTTCAAGTGCTGCTCTTAGACATTCAATCCACATGTCACCACTTCTCTGAAAGAGAGGCAGCGGCTTTAAACTCATGGCAACAGCTTGTGCACATATGTTCAACAGATCTTTGTCCATACCCCATGTCAAAGCAGGAATATTCTGGGATCAGCATGATAAGGGTTAAGTGACATGCCTGTCACATGGGACTGGAACCACTGACATGGGGGTCTTAAGTCAAATGCTTGTACAACTTGGTAATAAGGGCAGTTAACGCTGGTAAAACTGGTATATCTATAGGAATTTTAGCCATGATACATATCAACAATTTTGAATTGTTATAGTCCCATATAATTTATTTATTTTTTTGTCCATCAAAATCCGTGTATTCTGATTGGCCAAAAAGTTTGTTTTATTCCCCAATGAAAACAATTCTGAGTACACTGCTGTTCTTTAAGCTTCTGCGAAAAGTAGTTCTAAAAGAAAACTCTTCCTTAACTGAAAAATGTATACATTTATGCTTTATGATATTAAATTATAAGAAGTGAAGATAATATTTGTTGATTTCATTGATGTATGAAACTAAAAACCTAATCACACTCATGTATGAATCCGCTTTGCGTATTCATACAGTGTGATTTGGTTTTTAGTTTCATACCTCAATGAAATCAACAAATACTCTCTTCATCTCTTAAATGAAAAAAACATATTTTCAATGACAAGAGGTCCTTAGCTATCTATAAAGTGTGCAGTGAAGACTCTGTTATCAGACTGTGTCCATACACTGACTGGTCTGAGTCTTAATGTTGCCCTATTGTGAAATTGTTTGAAATGTCACACAAGCTCAAACTGTATTTTTACAAATACTTACCATGATCATTTCAGTGGCAGTTGGAAGAATCAATGAGATAATAGCCAATGGTATAGCTCGTCAGGGAGCTAAAATGAGCAAATTTTCACCAGCTCATGTAGGAGTTCCTGTCCCTCCCCAAACAAGAGGGCCCCGGTTTATGCAGGAGCCCTTACAACCCCCTGGACCCCCTCCTTTGGGGCCCCAACAACCTGTTGTCATGCCACCAGTACAGGTAGGTTTTTTTTGTATTATTCAGAAAGGTCTTAAGAAGACTTAAATTGGTATTGAAAAACCATTGAATTTTTTCCTTGCTTTACAAAAACCTTGCCAGGACTAAGTGCACTAAAAACATGTAGAAACTACATAAAAGCTTATTGTTAACATTTCTGGCTAGTATAAAAATGCATATTTGTACTGTACAAGTATACAGTCGATATTGCTTGAGTGACCACCTCTATAAAGCAACCACTTTTGTTTAGTGACCATCATAAAAAGTCCCTTCAGCGTAATAAAATCTTCAAAAAAGTGGACATTATTGGAAGAAAAAATGTTTATCATTATATCTTATGTCGTTAGAACCCATTAGAATTGTTTCTAGCAATGACAATGAGATGATTCTTTTGTGTTCGAACATCAAAGGATTCGACAACAATTATGTGCTGATCTTTAAATTCTATCACAGAATGTATCTTATTTATAATTAGATAGTGTATTAAGCGACCATTTCCATAGGGGACTGCTTTTTATTGGTCCCCTTAGTAGTTGCTTTATGCAAGTGTTACTGTATTTGAATTAAAAATCTTTCCAATTGTTTTCCTAAGACAGAGTACAAGGTTGTGCAAAACAGAATGCCAAAGACTATATAGAAATATATGATACATACTAAGTGTTTTGTATGAAAAAAAATCTTTGAGATTGAGGGAATTGATAATTGTCAAGGCTCTACCTCTGTGTTAACATCCCATATGATATTTTTTATGATATCACATACATATTTTAAGAACAATGGCATAATGCAGTTATTTTTAGAAACTTGCATTTCTGTCAAAACACTAAGTATGTATTATATATTTACATTTTGATGATTGGTATTTCAGAATATTACCTTGTTCCAAGAAAAGTTGATAATTGGCCTAGAACATGCCCCACCTAACTTTAATGTAAAGGATAAAGTCTTTGGACCAGGGGTAAGTAGTATGAGTACTAGGGGCCCATTTTACTAAACATCTAACGCTCTTTTTTTGTTTAAGTCAAAAATAAAAATCACTTCTACAGTAGTAATGAAATAGGGAATTCTGCCACGCATCATCTCTTTAGAAGATTATTTCAATGAAATATTGCAAGGCAGATTCTAACAAGGAATGAAAACACGAGGTACAGTTTGTGATTTTGACTTACGATAATTTTTTCATGGTAAGTAGTTTAGTAAAACAGGACCCTGGGGTGTGGAAATCCAATGCCTGACTTGTTAGACATGGGCTTTTCCACTTGTGTGCAAGTACATTTTTATAGGCCACTTGTCACTTGATTTTGGTTTTGATCCATTGACTTTTGACCAAGGTATGGTCCTTTGATAGAATGGCTTTTCATTATTGACAAGAACTTATAGGACGATATTTGCGACAGCCTAGTTTTCTTTTGCTGAGAGCAATAATGATTTTCAATTTCAAAACTAAAAACTAAGAATATATGTATTGTTTGGATGGTATCTCTGAATATTGTGTGCAGTCTGACCAGTTCAATACTTTTCTTACTTAACAAGATTGTCTCTTGTTATGATACAGGTGATACACTGGCTAATAGAAAAAATATACCTTAACCCTTGTCATGCTGAATAAATTTTGGCTAAAAATTTTCATCAGAATCAAAGGGAAAACAGCACTGAAAGTACCAACGGTAGGTCAATTTTTATTTGAAAAATCAAATCTATTGACAATTTTGGTTTAAAAATGAGAAACAGGTGGTGTAGACCAACATCAGACTGCACATATGTGCAGACTGATGATTGTCTATGGCTCCTGCCAAAGCAGAAATATTCTGGGTTCAGCATGACAAGGGTTAATATTCAACATATGTTTCTGTCATCTTCCCTAGGGTTCCTTCTTACAACACATACAAGCTGAGACAGGCTGTAAAGTGACCTTGAGAGGTAAAGGATCAGGATTCATAGAACCAACTGGAACAGAGGCCCTAGAACCCATGCATATACATCTACAGTGAGTTCCCATATATTTATGATCAATTATCAAGGAAAACCTACCTAAATGACAATAAAATTGACAATAAACTTAAAATCCAATTCTAGGAATGTAATACCTTTTCTTCATAGAACGAGAAAAATTTATTGTTTCCAAAAAAGAAATAAATGCTTTGACCTGTTTGTGTTAGCATTTGCCCACAAACAATCATTTTTATGCTAGTAATTAAGAGAGGAAACATTGAGAAAAAAGGAGATTTGGCTTGTTTGCCCTTTTTATAGGCCCGTCGAAGATGGGACATATTATGCGATCTTCAGTGATGTCTGGCGTCCGGGTGTCCGGCTGCATGCACTTCTTTGTCCAGACTATAACTCTGTAACCTTATGTTCGGTTTTCTTGACACTTGGCAGGTATATTCTTTTCCTTATAACGGAGTGCAGTGCGAAAGAACCATAACTCTACCTTCCCTATTTTTTAGCTCACCTGAGCACGAAGTGCTCAAGGTGAGCTATTGTGATCGTAGAATGTCCATCATCAGTCGTGCGTCGTGCGTCATGCGTCGTCCACAATTACTTTAAACATCTTCTCCTCCTAAACCAGTAGGCCAATCTTGATGAAACTTGGCAGAGATGTTCCTTGGGTCAAGCTCTACCAAAGTTGTTCAAATAAATGAAATCCACCCTTAACTTTCCCTTTACCCTTAACAAAAAGGGTGAAAATATGAAAATCTTTAAAAATCTTCTTCTCTGAAACCAGAAGGCAGACAGCTTTCATATTTGGTATGTAGCACATCTAGTGGACCTCTACCAAGTTTGTTCATATCAAGACCCTGGGGTCATATTTGGGCTTTGCCCGGGCGCAACCCTTTTTACATAGAATCAAAGAGTGAAATTCTTTAAAAATCTTCTTCTCTGAAACCAGATGGCAGACAGCTTTCATATTTGGTGTGTAGCATCACCTAGTGGGCCTCTACCAAGTTTGTTCATATCAAGACCCTTGGGTCATATTTGGGCTTTGCAAGGGTGCATCCCTTTATCTCTTATGAGCACGAAGGGTAAAAAAATGAAAATCTTCAAAAATCTTCTTCTATGAAACCAGAAGGCAGACAGCTTTCATATTTGGTATGTAGCATCATCTAGTGGACCTCTACCAAGTTTGTTCATATCAAGACCCTGGGGTCATATTTGGGCTTTGCCCGGGCGCAACCCTTTTTACATAGAATCAAAGAGTGAAATTCTTTAAAAATCTTCTTCTCTGAAACCAGATGGCAGACAGCTTTAATATTTGGTGTGTAGCATCACCTAGTGGGCCTCTACCAAGTTTGTTCATATCAAGACCCTTGGGTCATATTTGGGCTTTGCAAGGGTGCATCCCTTCATCTCTTATGAGCACGAAGGGTAAAAAAACGAAAATCTTCAAAAATCTTCTTCTATGAAAGTGGATGGCAGACAGCTTTCATATTTGGTATGTAGCATCATCTAGTGGACCTCTACCAAGTTTGTTCATATCAAGACCCTATGATCATATTTGGGCTCCACCTGGGTGCAACCCTTTTTACATAGAATCAAAGAGCGAAAATCTTTAAAAAACTTCTTTGATCGAAACCACAGGACACACTGCCTTCATTTTTGGTTTGTAGCATCATCTTTTGGGCCCCTACCAAGTTTGTTCATATCAAGACCCTTGGATCATATTTGGGCTCCAACCGGGCGCATCCCTTTCAGCTCATCTGAGCACGATAGGTGAAAATAGGAAAACCTTCAAAAATCTTCTTCTCTTAAACCAGAAGGCAGACAGCTTTCATATTTAGTTAGTAGCATCATCTTATGGACCTCTACCAAGTTTGTTCAGATCACGACCCTGGTGTCACCTTTGGGGTCCACCCCTTTTTAAATAGAATCAAAGAGCTAAAAGGCATATCTGTCTTGCTCTTCGCTGAAAATGTTCCATGGTATTGATCTTAGGCAATTATCTTCTTTTTGACATCTGCCTATCTAATTAATGTGATGTCCCAGGGGTCAAAGAGACTCAGGTGAGCGATCTAGGACCATCTTGGTCCTCTTGTTGAGTTATTACCCTTTGTTGTTTTTCCATACTTAGATATTGTCCAGAGCATATCTCTAAAAGTATAGGAGCTAGGATCATGAAACTTGATGGGAAGGTAGATCTTATCATGGGAAAGTGCAGTGCAAAAGAACCATAACTCTACCTTGGAGATATTGAGCTGATTTTTGGTAGGTGAGTCAGCATCAATGAGTTACAGAACAAGTTTGAGTTTGGTTCCGGTTCATTGATTTTTTTGGAAAATACAGATGCTGGACTTAGAAAATTACCAGGAAATTTCAGTTTTCCAGACTTTTTTTCTTAACCCTAGGAGATATTGAGCTGATTTTTGGTAGGTGAGTCTGCATCAATGAGTTACAGAATAAGTTCGAGTTTGGTTTCGGTCCATTGATTTTTGTGGAAGATACAGATGCTGGACTTAGAAAATTACCAGGAAATTTCAGTTTTCTGGACTTTTTTTCTTAACCCTTAGAGATATTGAGCTGTTTTTGGTAGGTGATTCCGCATCAATGAGTTACAGAATGAGTTCAAGTTTGGTTCCGGTCCATTGATTTTTGTGCAAGATACAGATGTTCGACTTAGAAAATTACCAGTAAATTTCTGGATTTTTTCTTTATCCTCAGAGATATTGAGCTGATACATAAAACCTGATACAATTAATATTTTAGAGAGGTAGTTATACCTTTACCACTCAACAAGATACTGCTCTAGGGATATATATATAAATCCGGTAGGGGACTTGGTATTGCCATGCGATACTTCCAAATGCTTGTTTTTTTTCAAACTTGGATCTTGTCCAGAGCATATGTCTTTAAATATTTGAGCAATGATCATGAAATTTTATGGGTAGATAGAGCTTATCAAGGGGAAGTGCAGTGCAAAAGGACTGTAACTCTATCTGGCTTATTCATTGAGTTATTGCTCTTTGCAGTTGTTCACACTTGAATCTTTTCCAAAGCTTTTCTCAAAGAGTATTTGAGCTATGATCTTGAAACTTCATGGCTATGTAGAATGCATCAAGGGGAGGTGCAGTGCAAAAGAGCCATAAATACCTGGCTTACTTTTTGAGTTATTGCCCTTTGTTTTTTTTTCATGCTTGAATCTTATCTAGAGCTTATCTCTAATGGTATATGAACTTTGATTATGATAATAATATACTCCTACTACAATTATTCATCTGTCTTTCTACACAAAAATTGTCCAAAAGATGTTCATTCAAAATCACTTCAATTCTACTCTTAACCCAAAGTTACATCAAGCTGTGTGACGGGTGTATCTTGTGACAATTTTGCACCTTGTTCTAAATATTTTCTCTAATATTTTGCAGGCCTTTTTACAATTTTAACACACATTGAATTAAAGTTGGAGAATTCTTTGGAATTGAATAAGTCTAAGATATTTCGTTTTTACCATTTGAGACACTAAATAGATGAGTGTGCATTAAGGTCAACTCACAAGGTCACTTGTCAATGTCAAGCTTGTAAAAAGGCTGTGTGAGATAAGGATTTAGTCTCCATAGGTGTTTTTTTTTATATAAAAAATGGGGCTGTTTACAGGTCTTTCCCCCCAGAGAATTTTCCCCCTAAAACTGCTTCCCTCCCCCTTCCCCTAAATCTATTTTCCTGGAAACAGGGTCATTTTGAGAGAAAATGTACTTAGAATTAGTCATCTGTTATTTTTAAAGGTAATTCTAAAAACTCATAACTACAGCTTTAAACAAGCTGTAGTTAAGAGGTTTTATAATTAAATCTACAATTTACTTGATTGAGACTTGATTTTAAGTTCTGCGTACCTAAATAAATCACTTTATGTCAAAACTAAGAAGCTTTCTGACAAAATATCAAAATGTAAACTTTCCCCTACTGATGTTTTCCCCAAACTAAGGCCCACATGCCCCTTAACCGGGCCTCAAAAAAGCCCTTTGGCCTGTTTTACTAAACATCTTAAATCAATTTTTGCTTTTTAGCTCCACTGGCTGAAAGCCACTGGGGCTATTGTCATGGCGTTGTGTCCGTCGTGCGTCCGTCCGTCCGTCCGTCCGTCCGTCCGTCCGTGCGTGCGTCCGGTCGTAAACTTTTTCTTTAAAAATCTTCTCCTCAGAAACTACTGGATGAATTTCAACCAAACTTCACAGGAATGATCCTTGGGTGACCCTCTTTCAAAGTTGTTCAAGAAATTTTGATCCAATGAAAAACATGGATTTAATGGGCGTGGCTAATTTCCAAATATGGTAAAAAGTGATTTTTCTCAGAATCTAATTGATGGATACCAAATAAATTTTACATGAATGATCCTTGGGTGACCCTTTATCAGTCTACCAAAAATTATTGTGATCGGATGAAAAATATGCATTTTATGGGCGGAGGTCATTTCTCTATATGTTATATAGTGGAAACTATGAAAATCATTTTCTCAGAATCTAATTGACGGATATCAACCAAATTTCTGTGGAATGATCCTTGGGTGACCCTTTATCAGTCTACCAAAAATAATTATGATCGGATAAAAAATATGCATTTTATGGGCGGAGGTCATTTCTCTATATATTATATAGTGGAAACTTTGAAAATCATTTTCTCAGAATGTTATTGATGGATATCAACCAAATTTCTGTGGAATGATCCTTGGGTGACCCTTTATCAGTCTACCAAAAATTATTGTGATCGGATAAAAAATATGCATTTTATGGGCGGAGGTCATTTCTCTATATGTTATATAATGGAAACTTTGAAAATCATTTTCTCAGAACATAATCGATGGATACCAACAAAATTTCACTGGAATGATCCTTGAGTGACCCTTTATCAGTCTACCAAAAATAATTGTGATCGGATGGAAAATATGTATTTTATTGGCGGAGGTCATTTCTCTATTATATATAGTGGAAACTTTAAAAATCACTTTCACAGAATGTAATTGATGGATATCAACCCAATTTCACTGGAATGATCCTTTGGTGAACTTTTTTTCATGCAGCGAAAAATTTTTGTCATTGGATGAAAAAAATGTCTTTTATGGGCAGAGGTCATTTCTCAATATTTTATTTAGTGGAAACTTTGAAAATCATTTCAAAATCAGTAGAACCCAATTATCTGAAAATCTAGTCAAACCTTAGATTTGCTATTTCAAGAATTTCAAGCCTGTGGAGCGACTCAAGCCATTCATGGCTTTCTAGTTTGGGTAAGTCACAAATTAAAGTTGCTTCTACAAAAGTAAGTAATTATGGAATTCAGCCAATCAATATATCATTGGAATCGCCTTTTAAAGAGATATTGAAAGGCAGGATCTAACAATGAATGAAAACACCAGGTAAGATTTGTGATTTTGACGAACGATTAATTTTTTCGTAAGAAGTTTAGTAAAATGGGCCCCTGGTCTCATTCCATTTGGGAAAACATGAAATGTTCTCTCCATATCTTAAATTTACTTTCATAAATTCATAAAGAATTCATGAAAGTTGATTGCATACTACAATTTGTAGATTCTACAGTACTCATATAAGATAATCTCCTAATCTCCAAGGAATATCTATGTTACTTTCAGGCATGTGACAAATGATGGTTTACAACAGGCAAAGAGTTTGGCCACAAATCTTATACAAACCGTAAGTATATTCTCCCTGTATTTTGTTATTAATGTTAATAAATCTTGTGTTACAGACTTCACAGAAACAAATGGTTTATGATGGTACTGTAGACTTGGAAGAGCAGAATGAATATTCAAAAGGTTAAGGATTATCATGTAACTATTTCAATTTAATCGATTTAAATGAATCAACATTTCTTACAGGTGAATGTCAGAGTGCAAATGCATGTTTGATATACCTTAAAAGAAACAGATTTTTTAAGCTAAATTGTGTCAAGTTTTCTCTAAGGAAAGCCTTTTATCAAATCCCCTGTAATGAGACTTCAGGGAAAGGAGTTGGATAAATTTCTTCTATAGTTATAAAGAAATGCTTTTTTACTCCCTAAATTTATCTTTTAGATTTTGGAGACAGCTGCAAAAACTTCTTTTTAGATCTAGATATGAAATCAAGATAGGAAAAAAGATAAAGTTAATGTGTTTAGAAATGCTTGCTAGACATAAGAAAAGTGAAATTAATGCAAGATTGCAATACGATTTTGTCTTTCTAGGTATTTAACATTGAGCTCATTTGTAGATGAAAAGCCACAAACTAATTGAAGAAGTACATGACTTTTATGCCAAGATAGAATTCAATCTAATAAATTACTGATTTTATCAAGAAAATAAAAGGAAGAAATACAGTTGTATTCACAAAATTGTTTTCATCCAAGTACTTGTGAATTATTGAACACAGTTGGAAACCACAGTGCAAAATTGTGTAGTGTGTTTGGTTTGAGTTTCCCCTTAAAATTAAGCTTTTAGAGGATTTTAAATGAGTGGTCATTAAATACTGAATTTATTAAAAGAGTCATCTGAAAACAGATAAAAACAAGGCTGCGCCGAGTTTTTATCTATTTTAGATGACAAGTTTAATAAATTTGGTAAGTAATGAGCACAAATTTAATATTCTATTTATAATATGACCTGATTTTTTGTGATAAAACAAAGAAGTTCCAGATATTTATTGATTCAAGTTATTCCACGAAAAATTTAAAGCTGTTTGCGAAATGACGTCAATAGATGCTTAATATGAAGTCATTTTCATAACAAAAAATAACATTGCTTTTCGTTCTTTGCTCATTTGTATAGTTATTCCTCTAGTGTAATAACACCAGTGTATTATCAAAAATATTCAACAACATAATTTTACTGCCGCAACGTAGGTCATATTATAATGCATCTTATTATTGATGTGATATTTTAGATGTCTGGCTCTGTACAAATATGTTCGTTACATAAATTTCTGTAGAACTAAATTTACATGTCTGGAAAAAGGCAAGCTTAGGAACTTCAAAACACCCACCAATATTCTACTTAACGAAGATTTTAGTATTGTCAAATAAAAGATAGGATGTGATATTCCTTTGCTTTTTATGGCCCAGCTTTCAAGGAGTGTGAGCAAATTTTACCGTTGTCTGTTTATGTCTCGCTGTCTACAAAACTTAACCCAAAAAAGCTTGACATTTTCAATTACTTCAAGTCTATTCTAGATATAGAGAATAACATGTTAGTGTCTTATCAATGTTATCTGGTTGAGGTTGGGAGAATTTATCATGACGAGGCTTTGCCGAGGCATGATAATTTCTCACAGCTGAGACCAGATAACATTGATATTTTAAGACACTACATCTTATTCTATTTATCTTGCAATTATTTTTCTGCGCTTAATTGCAATAAACTCTTAAAATCAAAGAAATTCAGGTTTAAGTGTATGCAAATTGTTTCTAAAAATAGACTGTCTGTTATCATGTTATGTTATCAGACAGATGTTATCAGGTCAATACATGCTTCATTGCATGAAAAAGAATGTTATTACTTGCATGTAAATAGACTTCATATATGCTCACCAGCTGTGGTCAGGGTCAGGCGATAAGGTTTAGGTTATTCATGAATGGCCAACATTTGAAAACTAGAAATCTTTTGATTAAAGATTGCAATGATAGGTATCTACAGAAATTAAGGTCAAGTTTATGTTGGAAAGTCAACATTATTTATTAAGATCAAACCTCTGCAAACATTAACAAAAAAAACTTTATTTTTTATTTCTTCAGGCCTTTGCAAGACGCAAATAATATAGATATTGTAGATAGATGTCTTTTATATACAGCCAAGGTTATTGCCATATGACAAACATCAAATTAATAGAAAGTTTGCTGTTCCAGTAGCTTTTGTTTACTCAAGAACAAACTTATTCTTCTTTCAGTAGTTTTCAGAAGATATTGGCAAAATAGTTTAATTACAATCTAATATTCAAAATTCACGCTTTTCCTCAGGTGACCCTTCTTTAAAATTGTGCACAAAATTTAGATAGGTTTGTAGATACAGACTGGCAGGTTTGGGCTATTTTTCACTTTGAAATTTTTGAATATCTTCTCCTACTTTAGGCGCGTCGGACTGTCATTCTAGAGGTTCCGGGTTCGATCCCCGACGGCGGCACTCATTCTTTCCGACTATTTGTCTCTCACCAATGGGTTGATAATCGTAGACCTATGTGAGATAGCGGCTGGAGGCTAGGAAAGGATGTGGTGGTTGTACTGGTGAGTGAAATACCAGGAAACCATTGTTAGGTGCTCCAGCCGCCGCGATATAACTGAAATAATGTTGAAAGCGGCGTTAAACTCCATTCAATCAATAAATCCTACTTTAGGCCAACTATAATGGAACTCTGCAGGGATGTGTGAGATTATGATTGGTTCATAATTGATATGGATGTGACTTGCGGGGACTATTTTCATTTCAAAAGTTTCAAATGTCTTCTGAATAACAAGATTCAACCTTTTGCATGTTCCTGGGTGACCCAATTCAATATTTATTATTGAAATTTTGGTTGACCTGTTTAATTTGGTGAAGCTGGGCAATAGTGTTTTACAAACATATCTTGTTCATATTTTTTCCAATCAATCTTCAAAATCAATGGGTCAATTTCTACCTGAGCTCTGATAAAATCATTTTGCCTGAAAGAGAATCTTATTACAAATTGTGTATCTTGCATTTTTTCGTGTGTCCAATCATCTATCCTTATATGTGAAGTTTGTCTTACAACCAAATGGTGCCTAGCAACCTAAGATTCACTTTTGTCCTTATTATATGATATGATTCATATACTTATAATTGCAATCCAATAAAATCAAGAATCTTGATTTACCTTAAACGTATCAAGTGGGAAAATCTGTTGCATTTTATTTCTGTATACAATGCAACAGGTATTTGGGGAACCCCTGACCATCGATCTGCATGTCCAGTGTTGTAAAATCTGGAAAATTCATTGTTCCCCTTTCATAACCCTTCATGATTATTTGATCAGCTAAGAATTGAAATGTTTGCAAAATAATTTTTGATTACAAGCATACGGTGAGTTGACGAAGACTACCAATCAACCGTTTCAACATTGCTCGATCACGCCGTTATCATTTTAAAATGAAGCAATACTAGACAGAAATGATTTTCTGATCATAAATACTCTTAAGATTTTCAAATTTGTCTTCCATTTGTGTCCCATTTGTTAAACTTTTTGCAAGTAAACTTCGATAGCCAAATATGTGATCTAAAAATAGGTCTTGCGTATTGATCTGTGTATGCACACAGAAAGTAGAATTGAATCCTTTATTATTTGGCCGAGTATTTTTATTACATTAAAATTTTTCTTAGATTTATAGGAATGCAATTATAAGAACTGAGTGTATTTTTTACTGCATTTTTTGGAGTATAAAGTACCTTTGCCTTAGTACATGGTTTAAACATATCATCCTACGGGTGTTTTTTGTCATGTGCTAGAAAATTGCCCTTTATACTCTAATAAACACAGTCAAAAATCTTACCACCCCTATATTAAAGTTGAAATTTGAAGTAAAAATCCAAAGCCCTTAGGGATCATTAACCTATTTTATAAAAATGTTTAACAACACTTTTGCTGGAATTTTGAAAAGATAATTTGAAATTGATGTATGACCTTTGATAAAACTAGCCATGGGAGAATTCATGTGAATGGTCTATTGTTCTCCTTTATTCAATAAGCTATGATTTTGAAAAGATTAAACACAATGTAGAATAAGATTTGTGCAGCTAACCCAAGTCAATTTCTTTTTGATTGAATTAGGATAGAATATATTGCATATCCAAGAAGAATTCCAAAAAACCTTTCCTATTTAGAGACTGAAGAAAATGCGGTGTAAATGCCTGATTGAACAAGGATTGCATTCTAGTATGTTCAATGTTTAATCACAAAGGACCATCTGTGGTTGAGCAGTGTGTAACCCATGTGTATATTGTAGGTTCAGCAGGAATATGCCGCCTTTCAGCAATCCTTTGTGACGGTTCCACCACCGAATATGCTGCCACAGCCGCCTTATCGTAAGTTTCACATCTTTAAGTTGAAGGTTCACCAATGCAGGTTTATCAATGAAGGTTTCAGAACACTCAAATGAGTTGTGATGTCTAAATCTAATGAATATTTATTTTCAGCATTATGGTGTGAAGGTATTACCTTTTTGCTTGGTGAAACACATTTGTTGATATTCAATTTGAAGTAAGGCATTTGTAATGTACCTATTTAAAAAATGTATTAACCTTTTGCATTTTTTTTTAACCTTTTTGTAAAGGAAATATCTAGATTAATCAATGTTCACTTAGATGTGTGGTTTGGCTGATGGAAGTTGCTGAAGTATTGAAAGACTGACGAGTGTACCAGACAGATGGACATTTCCACTCTTGTTCCTTTGATACTTTGTTAGTGTTCTTGATTCCTGCAGGAAGCTGTATTTTTGATCTGCTATTTGGTTGTGAAGAGATATTTGTTAATTTCTCATTAGTCATTGACTCTGTTATTATCAAACAGTTCTAATTATGCAAGTAGATTAAATTACCCTATAATCATTACTGCAGCATATGGATTTGTAGTTTTAAATTCAGAAGGTGACCTCCTCATTCCATTTGGATGTTTTGAGGAGTTGAATCCAGAAATCAGCAATGCCTTTTCAGCTCACTTGAGCCAGTGTGATCGATCAGTATTCGGTAGCAATGTATGTGGCCACCTGTCCAAGATTACTTTGAAGTTTTGTCTTTAAAGCTCACCAGTAGATTTCAACCAATTTCACAAACCTTTGCCTAAGGACATGCACTTTCAAAATACTTCACAGATACAAAAGTCTTCACCTTCTGGAATTTGGTTTATAGCATTGGCTAATAGGCCTTTGAGCTTTTTTTCTTACTAAAAATTGTGCCCTATGTTTTAGGATTCCA
Source organism: Fragum whitleyi (assembly GCA_948146395.1). Lineage (NCBI taxonomy): Eukaryota > Metazoa > Mollusca > Bivalvia > Cardiida > Cardiidae > Fragum > Fragum whitleyi. Next base: position 27,741,024 of record OX411543.1, on the reverse strand, counting down.
GCCCTTCTGAGGGTTAAAAAGTGCTTGCAGTGTGTTCAAGATGGAATGATTGCTATAAAAACTGTTTGTAGCAAGCACTTTCATATCCTGAATGCAGGATATTTTTTTAAATATTTGAAAAAGTATTTTTAAAGTATCAGGTATTTTTGGGACATCCTGTAAAATTGACTCTCTCTTCAAAATGATTTAAATTATAACCAGACAATTTAATTAGGAAAAGGAAATCTTTATAGATGTTTTTATCCATATACCTGTAGACCAACGTTTTCAAAATGTGTAGGCTTTGCTTCACAGGGTACTACCAAATTAGATCAAAATGATCACTGAAATCCTGAACAATCACGGAGAAAAGGGAATTCTTCTAAAAATTAGACTCTCACACTCAGGTGAGTGTCATAGGACCATCATTTCCTCTTGCTGTATAAATAGTTCTCTGTTCTTTCAATAGAAAATGCTGATCAAAAGCTGAGAGCAGTTTATTGGGTTAATTGGCAAAACAGGATTACCTCTTACCTCTCACTCAGGGTCATTTATTATGAGTTTTACAGAAAAACAAATGGAATGATGTCAAAATATCCATTGCATCAAGAGAGAATTGGTTAGACATGTTGGTTCTTAATTAGGTTGGAGTATTTCTTAGCATATTCAGTGTCTAGAAGAAGCAAGACTCAACCTTATATCCAGCAGGGATTAATTTGTCATCCAGGAGTTATAGAAAGATACCAGAATAGTTCCTGTCACATTCTACAAGATTAAGGAAAAATTACAATAAACATGTTCTTGAATTTGAATAATTTTAAATTTTGAATGAGATTGGAATCTTCATTATAATAATATTAACAGTTGGAATTATTTTACAGTTGATGACCAATTTTTATCTTAGGCCTTTTGTTATTGGTCAAAAGATGAATATTTCAATTTCATATTTATACCCCAGCAAAACGAATGTTTTCAGGGGGCATACGGGAGTCAGACTGTCTGTCCCTTTGTCTTTGGACACATATACTAGAACTCCTTTAGTTTTCCTTCAAAAGCTTTTAAATTTTTTTACAAACATTAATCACATGTTGAAGTTTTGCAAGATGCAATTTTGAGATCCCATCTTTCCCTGGTTCAAGAATTATCTGCCCTTGAACTTAAGGTTATTTTCTTTTCGTTTACATATAATAGTAAGTTTGTGTTGCAAATTTCTCCTTAAGTTTTCCTTCAAAAGCTTTGAAATTTTACACAAACATTTATCACATGTTGAAGTTTTGCAAGACATGTTTTTGAGGTCCCAACTCCCCCAGGTTTAAGAATTATTTGCCCTTGATCATAAGATAGTTTTCTTTTTGTTTTTTACGTATGTACTAGTTATTTTTTGTCACAAACACCTCTTTCAGTTTTCCGTCAAAAGCCTTAAAACTTTTTACAAACATTAATTTTATCACATGTTGAAGTTTTTCAAGATGCATTTTTTATTGCAGAAAGATGCCATGTTTTAATACAAGTTTACATTATTTTCAAAGCAGTTTTATATTAAAAGTTCAGAGAATTTCAAAGATAAATCATACCTCAATTATAATATTTAATGGAACAAACCTACAAGTCGGGGAAAAAGAGAGCTGTTGTAAAGATAGCTTCATCATCAATATCCTATTTGAAATTTAATTTGAAGTCTTTGGTATAAAGAGGATATTGAACGAGTGGTCCTGCGCCGAGTTTTTATCTGTTTCTAGATGATGAAATGATGTCAGCAGATCCATTATGACGTCATTTTCCTAATGAAAATGTAACATTGCCATCCATTCTTAGCTCATTTGCATGGTTATTCCACTAGTGTAATAACACCTGTGTAATATCAAAAATATTCAACGGGGTTATTTCACTCTTGCATCGTAGTTCATATTATGATATAAATTATCATTGTATGGAATCAAACTAGGCTTATATTTACAATCAGTCTGAGTATTTTGCTAAATGAAGAGAACATGTGATTAAATCCTTTAAACAAGGCAAGTAGTCCAAAAAAACATTTAGACCATGATATTGGTTGGATATTTCTGTACATGATTCCCTCATTTTATCATACTGAAAGATTTGCCTCGGCTGTTTATATGTATGGAGAATTCAGGTAAACATAGTATAAATTGTTATATGTATATATTTGTACATGTGGTAGATATCAATAAAGACCATTTGATTTGAATACAATATTTTATAATTTTCAGTGATTCCTCCACCCCAGATGGTTAGTTTGGCCAAACCACCCCCAATGTTACCTGGTGAGTACATTGCTTATAACTAGCACATCAGAATAGCATTCAAAAGGTCTCTGGTTTAATTCAGAAATGAAGAGAGTAATTATCCCCCGCTGAAGAAATTTCGGGGGGGATATTGTTTTTGCCATGTCCGTCCGTCCTTCCGTCTGTCCGTCTGACATTCGTTTTCGCGCTATTTCTTGAAAACTATAGACTGGATTTCAATGAAACTTGGTACACAGCTTTACTACAATGAGGAAATGGGCATATCGTCGGGGTTACCCGGTTTGACCATCGAATTTAAAGTTACTGCCCCTGACTGTTTAAGCCATATACATACATAGTGATATTCGTTTCCGCGCTATTTCTTGAAAACTATAGACCGGATTTCAATGAAACTTGGCACACAGCTTCACTACAACGAGGACATGCGCATATAATCAGGGTTACCCGGTTCAACCGTCAAATTTAGAGTTACTGCCCCTGACTGTTTAAGCCATATACATACAAAGTGATATTCGTTTCCGCACTATTTCTTAAAAACTGTAGACCTGATTTTAATGAAACTTGGCACACAGCTTCACTACAAAGAGGACATGCGCATATCGTCGGGGTTACCTGGTTGGACGGTCGAATTTAAAGTTACTGCCCCCTGACTGTTTAAGCCATATACATGCATAGTGATATTCGTTTCTGCGCTATTTCTTGAAAACTATAGACCGGATTTCAATGAAACTTGGCACATAGCTTCACTTCAAAGAGGACATGCGCATATCGTCGGGGTTACCCGGTTCGACCGTCGAATTTAAAGTTACTGCCCCTGAGTGTTTAGGCCATATACATACAGAGTGATATTCGTTTCCGCCCTATTTCTTGAAAACTATAGGTTGATGTAGATAAAAGATAACCTGTTACTAAGTTTGATATTAATTCCATTGACAATGAAAATATGTTTGGCGGGGGATATCAATTCAACGAATTAGCTTGTTTTTAAATAACATTTAGGTATGAATCTAGAAACCTAATCACACTGTACAAATACACAAAGTGGATTCATACATTAGTGTGATTATATTTTTAGTTTCATACCTCCATGAAATTAAAAAATAATCTCTTCATATCTTATAATTTAAATTTTTATCATAAAGCAAAAATGGAAGGATTTCTCCATAATAAGACAGATGTCTTGCCAGACAACTTGGTGCGCAAGCTTAAAAAAATAGCTGCATACTCAAAATTGTTTTCATTGAGGATTAAAAGCAAGTAATCCCTATACTGTTTCTATCAGTCTAAGGAAGAGGAAAGGTTGAACAAAATGGAATCTAATATAGGTTTAATTCACGTTTTTGAGGGGGTTAACATTTGCATGTTTATGTTTGTTTAGGTCAGCCTATAGCATCAGTGTCCATGGCTCAACCTGTACCAATGCTCCAGCCGCCACCACAGAGTAATTTTCTCACACCTCCTCCAGGTAACTATAGTCTACTATCATACACTTAGTACAGTATAATAGTTTGATTCAGTATTAGATCTATTTTTAGTATTTCTTCCAGGTAACTATAGTCTACTATCATACACTTAGTACAGTATAATAGTTTGATTCAGTATTAGATCTATTTTTAGTATTTCTTCCAGGTAACTATAGTCTACTATCATACACTTAGTACAGTATAATAGTTTGATTCAGTATTAGATCTATTTTAAGTATTTCTTCCAGGTACCTATAGTCTACTATCATACACTTAGTACAGTATAATAGTTTGATTCAGTATTAGATCTATTTTAAGTATTTCTTCCAGGTACCTATAGTCTACTATCATACACTTAGTACAGTATAATAGTTTGATTCAGTATTAGATCTATTTTTAGTATTTCTTCCAGGTAACTATAGTCTACTATCATACACTTAGTACAGTATAATAGTTTGATTCAGTATTAGATCTATTTTTAGTATTTCTTCCGGGTAACTATAGTCTACTATCATACACTTAGTACAGTAAAATTGTTTGATTCAGTATTAGATCTATTTTTAGCTCGTCTGGGACGAAAGTCTCGGAAGAGCTATTGTCATACCCTTGGATGTTGGTGTCGGCGTCCACATTAGGTTAAAGTTTTTTAATTCTATCAATATTTATCCTAGAGGCTTTTTTTTTACAGAAACACTCATCAGGGCATAGGCTTTCATTTGAGACCAACATTCATGTTGAAATGACCTTTAGACTGTGACCTTGATCCTTTCAAAAAAACTTTAACCAAAAACTTTAACCAAAAACTTTCACCAAAAAAACTTTAATTTTGTTTATAATTTCTGTAAGCTTAAAACTAGAGACATCATTACTTCATATGCACACTCATTAGGTGATAGGCTTTCACCATAAACAAAGGTCCTTGACAATTTGACCTTGACCTTGACCCATTGTGGACTTAGAAAAACTTTAACCAAAAAACTTTAACCAAAAACTTTAACCTTGCATATATTTTTTTAATGCTCTAACCTAGGGACATCATAGCTTCATATATATACTCACCAGGTGATAGGCTTTCACCAGAGACCAAGGTCCTTCACAATTTGATCTTGACCTTTACCATTTGTGGACTTAGAAAAACTTTAACTGAAAACTTTAACCAAAAAATTTAACCTTGCTTATTATTTTCTGAATGCTTTAACCTAGGGACATCATTACTTCATATACATACTCATTAGGTGATAGGCTTTTGTAAGAGATCAAGGTCCTTGATAATTTGACCTTGACCTTTTATGAACTTAGAAATACTTTTACCGAAATTCTTTTACCAAAAACTTTAACCTTGCTTATATTTTCTGAATGCTTTAACCTAGGGACATCATTACATCATATACATAGTCACCAGATGAAAGGCTTTCACCAGAAACCAAGGGCCTTGACAATTTGACCTTGACCTTTTATGGACTTGGAAAAACTTAAACTGAAAAACTTTAACCAAAAATTTAACCTTGCTTATATTTTCTAAATGCTTTACTCAGGGACAGTAATACTTCATACACATACTCACTAGGTGATAGGCTTCTACAGAGACCAAGGTCCTTCACAATTTGACCTTGATCTTGACCTTTTGTGGACTTAGAAAATTTTTAAAGAAAAACTTCATGTTTGAAACTGAGAAATTCCATTGGTAACCTCATCTGCTTGTAGGCTTTCACTTTACCCTAACCTTATACATGCAATTAAAACAAAAAAGGTTTTATATTTCTTAATTACTACTCATACAGATATATATTAGATCGTGGACTTTAACATTGAAAGAAATCACTTTGAACTTTTGTCTTCTGTCAAGCGCTGTTTGTGACAAGCAGCTGTTTGGGCGAGCTACGTTGTCCACGGACAACTCTTGTTAGTATTTCCTCTGGGTAACTATAGTCTACTATCATAAACTTAGTACAGTATAATTGTTTGATTCAGTATAAGATCTATTTTTAGCTCCACTGGCTGAAAGCCACTGGGGCTATTGTCATGGCTTTGTGTCCGTCGTGCGTCTGTCCGTACGTCCGTGCGTCCGGTCGTAAACTTTTTCTTTAAAAATCTTCTCCTCAGAAGCTATTGGACGAATTTCAACCAAACTTCACAGAAATGATCCTTGGGTGACCCTCTTTTAGAGTTGTTCAAGAAATTTTGATCCAATGAAAAACATGGATTTAATGTGTGTGGCTAATTTAAAAATATGGTAAAAAGTGACTTTTCTCAGGTTCTAATTGATGGATACCAATTAAATTTTACATGAATGATCCTTGGGTGACTCTTAAACAGTCTACCAAAAATTATTGTGATCGGATGAAAAATATATATTTTATGGGTGGAGGTCATTTCTCTATATGTTATATAGTTGAAACGATGAAAATCATTTTCTCAGAATCTAATTGATAGACATCAACCAAATTTTACATGAATGATCCTTTGGTGACCCTTAATCAGTCTACAAAAAAATATTGTGATTGTATGAAAAATATATATATTATTGGCAGAGGTCATTTCTCCATATATGTTATATAGTGGAAACTTTGAAAATCATTTTCTCAGAATCTAACTGATAGATATCAACCAAATTTTACATGAATGATCCTTGGGTGACCCTTAATCAGTCTACCAAAAATTATTGTGATCGGATGAAAAATATGTATATTATGGGCGAAGGTCATTTCTCTATATGTTATATAGTAGAAACTTTGAAAATCATTTTCTAAGGATGGAATTGATGGATATCAATCAAATTTCACTGGAATGATCCTTGATTGACCCTTTATCAGTCTACCAAAAATTATTGTGATCGGATGAAAGATTTGTATTTAATGGGCAGAGGTCATTTCGCTATATGTTATGTAATGGAAACTTTGAAAATGGATGGATATCAATCAAACTTCATTAGTATGATCCTTGGGTGACCCATTGTCATGCAGCCAAAAATTATTTTTGTCATTGGATGAAAAATATGTTTTTTATTCGCATAGGTCATTTCTTTATATGTTAAATTGTGGAAACTTTGAAAATCATTTCAACATCCGTAGACCCAAAATATCTAAAAATCTAGTCAAAACTTAGATTTTCTATTACAAGAATTTCGAGCCTGTGGAGCGACTTAAGCCATTCATGACTTTCTAGTTAGTATTTCCTCCGGGTAAATATAGTTTACTATCATACACTTAGTACAGTATAATTGTTTGAATCAGTATAAGATCTATTTTTATCTCCACTGGCCGAAGGCCAGCGAGCTATTGTCATGGCGGTGTGTCCGTCGTGCGTCTGTCCGTCCGTCCGTGCGTGCGTAAACTTTTTCTTTAAACATCTTCTCCTCCCAAACCAATGGGCGGATTTTGATGAAACTTGGTAGAAAGGTTCCTTGGGTGACCCTCTTCTAAAATTGTTAAAGAAATTTTGATTGACCCTTAAATATGGGCGTGGCAGGGCGTGGCATTTTTTCACTTTGAAATCTTTAAAAATCTTCTCCTCCCAAACCATTGGGCCAATTTCAATGAAACTTGGCATGGATGTTCCTTGGGTGACCCTTTACCTAAATTGTTCAAGAAATTCTGATTGACCCCCAAATATGAGCGTGGCAGGGTGGGGCTTATTTTGAGCCCAAAATCTTTGAATGACATCTCCTCCTGAACCAAAGGGCTGATTTCTACCAAATTTTACCAGAATGTATCTGGGGTGACCCTTTTCAAAAATTGTTCCTGAAATTTTGATTGGCCCCCCAAATATGGGCGTGGCAGGGTGGGGCTTATTTTGTGCCCAAAATCCTTAAACTACATTACCTCCTGAACCATTGGGCCGATTTCAATGAAACTTTACCAGAATGTTTCTTTGGTGACCCTCTTCTAAAGTAGTTTAAGAAATTTGGATTGACCCCCAAGTATGGGGGTGTCAGGGTGGGGCTTATTTTGAGCACGAAATCTTTGAACAACTTCTTTTCCTAAACCACTGGGCCAATTTCAATGAAACTTTACCAGAATGTTCCCAGGGAGACCCTTCCAAAAGTTGCTCTCAAAATTTTGATTGGCCCATAAATATGGGTGTGACAGGGTCGGGCTTATTTTGAGCCCGAATTCTTTGAACGACATCTCCTCCTGAATCACTGGACTGATTTCAATGATGTTTTACCAGAATGTTCTTTCTGTGACCCTGTCAAAAATTGTATGTGAAATATTAATTACCCCATAAATATTGGCATGTCAGGGTGTGGCTTATTTTGAGCCCGAAATCTTTGAACTACATCTCCTGATGAAGGTTTGGCCGATTTCAATGAAACTTGAGAATTTTGGTTCAATGTGAGCCATACCAAGTTAATTAATATAAAAAAGGTCTTAAGAGATTTCAAAGTGTTGTTTTCATTCAAAGAAAGATTCATTTAATGCAAGTCTAATGATGTTAAAGCCAGTGGAGCGATACAGGCCCTCTTGGGCCTCTTGTTAGTATTTCCTCTGGGTAACTATAGTCTACTATCATACACTTAGTACAGTATAATTGTTTGATTCAGTATAAGATTTATTTTTTGCTCCACTGGCCGAAGGCCAGCGAGCTATTGTCATGGCGGGGTGTCCGTCGTGCGTGCGTCTGTGCGTAAACTTTTCCTTAAACATCTTCTCCTTCTAAACTAATGGGTGAATTTTAACAAAACTTGGCCAAAATGTTCCTTAGGTGACCCTCTTTTAAAGTTGTTCAAGAATTTTGGATTGACCCCCAAATATGGGTGTGGCAGGGCGGGGCTTATTTTGCCCCCGAAATCTTTGAACGACATCTTCTCCTGAACCATTGGGCGGATTTCTATGAAACTCTATCAGAATGTTCCTTAGGTGACCCTCTTTTAAGGTTGTTCAAGAAATTTGGATTGACCCCCAAATATGGGTGTGGCAGGGCGGGGCTTATTTTGCCCCCAAAATCTTTGAACAACATCTCCTCCTGAACCATTGGGCGGATTTCAATGAAACTCTATCAGAATGTTCCTTGGGTGACCCTCTTTTAAGGTTGTTCAAGAAATTTGGATTGACCCCCAAATATGGGCGTGGCAGGGCGGGGCTTATTTTGACCCCGAAATCTTTGAACAACATCTCCTCCTGAACTATTAGGCTGATTTCAATGAAGTTTTACCAGAATGTTCCTTGGGTGACCCTCTTGTAAAGTTGTTCAAATAATTTGGATCGACCCTCAAATATGGGCGTGTCAGGGTTGGGCTTATTTTGACCCCTTAATCTTTGAACAACATCTCCTTCTGAACTTTTGGCCGATTTCAATGAAACTTTACCAGAATGTTCCTTAGGTGACCCTCTTTTAAGTTTTTTCAAGAAATTTGGATTGACCCCCCAAATATGGGTGTGGCAGGGCGGGGCTTATTTTGACCCTGAAATCTTTGAACAACATCTCCTCCTAAACCATTGAGCTGATTTCTATGAAACTTTACCAGAATGTTCCTTGGGTGACCCTCTTTTTAGGTTGTTCAAGAAATTTTGATTGACCCCCAAATATGGGTGTGGCAGGGTGGGGCTTATTTTGAGCCCAAAATCTTTGAACGACATCTCCTCCTGAACCATTGGGCTGATTACAATGAAACTTTACCAGATGTTCCTTAGGAAACCCTCTTCTAAAGTTGTTCAGGAAATTTGGATGGACCACAAAATATGGGCGTTCCTGGGCGTGACTTAATTGAGCCTAAAAACTTTGAACGACATTCTTTCCTGAATCATTTGGCCGATTTCAATGAAACTTTACTAGAATGTTCTTTGGTGACTCTCTTCCAAAGTTGTTCAAGAAATTTGGATTGACACCCAAATATGGCGTGGCAGGGCGGCGCTTATTTTGAATCTGAAATCTTGGAACGATATCTCCTCCTGAGCCTTTGGATTGTTATCAATGAGACTGTACTAGAATGTTCCTTGGATGACCCTCTTTTGATTGGATGAGATCCACTGGATCAATAAAATTCAGGTGAGCGGTCTAGGGCCATTCTTGTCCTCTTGTTTTAAAGTGATATCTTAATAGTTTTTTTTCCTTGTAATTTTACATATTAGTTAAATAAGTTCATTTCCTCATTAGTCAGTTTCAATTTAGAAAAACTTGGACTTCTTTCTGAATGCTGGTGACTTTCTTTACCTTCTATTTTCAATATCTCTCCTTCAAATCTTGAGATTTTTTAAGCCAGTGGAGCGATACAGGCCCTCATGGGCCTCTTGTTAGTATCTCCTTCGGGTAACTATAGTCTTCTTTCATACACTTAGTCCAGATATAAGTTTGATTCCGTATAATGTCTTTTTACTGTTTTTCCTCTAATAAAAGCGCCCTCCCTTATAGTTGCACCCCTTACTTTTTTTTACTAAGAAACCCCACTTCAAATGCCAAAATTTTAGGAACTTTTTGAAACTTCTTCTTTAATTTCCGATGAATTATTGTTAAACAATCACATCAAATTAAAGGGAAAGGAGCCTAAAAGACACCAATTTTAATGATTTTTTTTAAATCAGAAAACGCATACTAAATAAAAGCTCTCTGACCATGTGATGTATAGCTCCGGGGAGCGTTTATTAGGAGAAATGTTTATATTTCATAAAGTCAGTGAACAGCTAATGCTGTTCATGAGTGGCCAAGCAATGAGTGAAAATTAGCTTTCACAAAATGAATTATTTACTGATCTTACACAAAATTTAAACATTTCTTAAAAGCAAAAATGATACAGAATTGGAAAATTTAGAATAATTATATTCTCTAACAGCATGTCATTTTGATTAAGGAAGTGGACCCATAAAAGTTTTGTGACGTTTTGGAAGTAATGAACTTTAACGGTATTAACCGAGGTTTCCTAATGATTATCATTACTACCTTAAATGGTGACATTATGTCATCAGGATAATTTGCCCTGCATATATGACATCCAATAACAAGAAATAAATTACAATAAAGTAATTTCCTTCAAAATTGAAATTACCAAGTGCAAGTGTTAATCCTTCAGGGAATCTCAAAAACCCACCTGTTAGTATTGAAAAAGAATTTTACACTAGTCTTAGTTCAAAATTATTGCTTTTTCCACCATTGTTAAATTGCAAACATTTTTAAGACCTTGAAAAATGAAAATGAAAAAAAAAACAACAAAAAAACCCCATCTAGACTAGCAGGTGTTTTTCATGAATTCTTAGCTCACCTGAGCACACCTGAGCACATTATGCTCAAGGTGAGCTTTTGTAATCATTGAATGTCCGTTGTCTGTCATCCATCATGCGTCATTCGCCGTGCGCCGTCAGACGTCAACAAATAAATTGTTTACACTCCAGAGGCAACAAATATTGTCCAATCTTCATGAAAGTTGGTCAGAATGTTTTTCAGTTCACAAGGATGAACCCTGTTGAAAATAGGAAGGATCCGTGTCATATCACGGGAAAATTTTTTTGTTTACAGTCTTAGAGGCCTCAAATCATAAATGTACAATTATGACTTTGCTTCAAAATTTGATCTATTTAATGTGACAAAGATACAAAGGTGAGCAATATAGGACCATCATGGACCTCTTTAAACTATTTGAATACAATAAAGTATGCAACCACTTTTGGGACTGCAAAAAAGTGGTTGCTCATTACAAAACACCTACGTTTTCAGAGTTTTGGCTTCTTGGATTGGACTTTTTATAATGGTCGCTTAATAAAATCAGTTGCTTAATAAACATGGTCACTTGAGCAATATCGACTGTACTTTTTAACTTAACTGAAACATGGAATTGAAAAAACAGCTAATTACATACTAAGAAAAAAAAACCCTAATTTGTTTAGTTTTATTGAAATAAATGCTTTAGCTTATACATTCAGATGGCTCAGAGAGAAACAGTTGTAACTGTCTATGTATTTATAGGCAGTTACAACTATTTTGCATTGAGCCATCAAGTCACTTTCAAAAAATAAGTTTTGTCTGGAATGTCAGCTGAACATTTACTATATATTTTGACCTGCCTAATCACCAATGTCTACAATTATGGCCATTTTGACAAAAATTATGATTTATTTCCCATTATTTTAGGTATGCCAGGACAAGTCCTCCAAACTCAACCAGTGCAGACCTATGCTCCCCCTGCAACTGGTGGACAACCAGTACAGCAATTTGTACAATCTACAGACCAACAATTGTTGAGTAAGTGTTAAAAAACTATTAACCCTTTCCTGTTTTACAAAATTTTGGACCTGTCCAAATTCAAAGGTTTTGCAGACGAAAATTTAAAGTGTATTTAATTTGAAAAATAACCATTCTGTAGGGTTTACGCACCAGAGACCAGATTACAATGATGTTTCAACCCTTTGCTGTTTAATCCCTGCTTTTTACGTGCCTGTGATTTTATGATTGAGAAAACATTGTGAAAAAAGAAGAAATTGCTTCTGACAAGCAATTTCTTCTTTTTCCACACTATTTTATACCCTGCTGAATGGTTATTTTTCAAATTAAATCCTTTTTTAATTTTTGTCTGCAAAACCTTTGAATTTGGACAGGTCCAAAATTTTGTTAAACAGGAAAGGGTTAAGACAAAAACATATTAGTCTATAAATCATTCAAATATTTACTGTTGTTGTCTTTTTTTTCAGGTGTTCCAATTAGTCAGCCCCCACCTATGATAGTGAGCATGTCCTCTACACAACAACCAGGTCAGATGGTGATTACCTCTATGGGGCAGCCACCTTTACAGACAACAAGTGTACCACAAATTGTAAGTTACATATTTACTCGTATTCCATCTGTTGTCTCCATTAGTCAGCAAATTCATATGATTGTCAGCATATCTTCTACACAGAGGCCAGATTAGGGCCTAAGATGACAAAGCCTTATTCGACTGAAATTTCACACAAACTTTTGAATTTAGATAAATGTTTTATTTCAATAACTGTTACTTTTACTGCTTGTTTTAAGCTAGTGACTGGCAGTAGTATATTATAGCCTTATGTAGCTATAATATACTTGATTAAGTTTAAACAACGATAATTGCAATCTAATACAGTAAAACCCCTCCTTCCGACCACCCTGGAAAAACGGGCACCCCGCTATTACGAACGATTTTCGACAGAACAGAATTATTTGTTCTCTATTTTAATGGTCGCGAACCCCTCTAATGCGAGCACCCCGCTATTCCGAATAACGACCACTAATTTCAGTACAAACGCCATATATTACACTATTACGAACCTCGCTAAAAAGACCAGTAACTTCACACCTCAGGATCGACCATCCGAATTTCATGCTTAGTAAGTACGACACTAATTGGGTACGAATGGATCAACAATGGATTATCGAATTTTTCGATATCGTGATTAAACCTCTATAGGTAGATTTTGTGCAGTGAGCTGTGAAATCTACCTTTAACGGTTAAATTTCCGTGCTATTCTTTCAAAATAGATAAAACAGACATAATAAAGATACAAATTACCTTGCAAATGAAACTTAGTGCTTGTCTTAGATCTTAAGGTTTACTCATAAACCTATGGTAATGGACTCAACACCTAGGTCAGAGCTCAGTTTTGAAAATACACCTATATTGTGTTTTGGTGTTATTTTCAAACAAACAACTTTAAGTGGTCAATTGTTTTGATACCTTGCATGCGTTTATCAATTAAAGATGTTACCTGGTTAACTGGAGTAAAGAAACCGAAAGTAATGCTAATTACGGAAACATACAGGAAATCTTTTTCGGCGATCTGCTGACCGATTGTGAATTTGTTTATGATTGATAGTTTTCGTTTTTAGGATTTTACTGGATGTATGCGCAATAATTGCCCTTATTTTAATATAAATAATCCGAGGTAGGTTTTCAAACCAGATCAAATAAACAAACGTAAAGGAGAAGAGAGCTATATTGAAAGGAAAAATAACTTTGCAAAGAAAGCGAGGTCAATACGCCTACTCACCGAGAGTTTTGGAGAAGGGAAAAAGAGGTCCTAAGTTATGAATTGAAAGCAAAATAAACAATTTAAGACAATATTTTGCAGCAGAAAAGTCTCTTCCATTATAGGGCCTTTGTCCTAGTTTTTGCATAAGCAATAAGAATTTAACTTAGTTTATACTCTCGAATTGAAGAAGATTTGTATCATTGAAATGAGCAACTTCAAAGAATCACTTTCTCCCTTTTGGAAATCAATAATTTGGATTGGCTTGAAACAATTACAAAAACAACAACAATAGATTTAATAACGTAATGTAAAAAAAACACGATATAGTTTAAATCATTATAAAATAAACTGAATTACATAGTCTTTTCTATTAGCAATAAGTAGTCTATGAAGTTTGAACGCATCCGACCAAACCTCAGAAGTAAGACCACCCCGCTATTAAGACCCTCTTTCAAAAAGTACCCCAAGTGGTCTTAATAGAGGGGTTTTACTGTACAATAAAGACTTTTGGTTAGTTTAAATCGCATCACGTTGGGAAATCTGTTGCACTCTATTTCTGTATAAAATGTAATAGGTATTTAAAAAAAAAAAACGACCTTCAATCTTCAAGTCCAGTGTTGTAGGAACGAAAATCTCTTGTTCCTCTTTCATAACCCTTCATTGATTTGATCAGTTAAGAACTGAAATATTTGCAAAGGAATTTTTATTACAAGCAAACAGTTCTGATTCTGAGTTACTGTTTACGGCAAGTTGACGGAACCCATCAGGCAATATTCTAAACCTCGCTCTATCACACTGGTTTTGTTTTAAAATAAGGCAGTGCTAGGCAGAAAAAAAATGTTCTGATCATAAATACCTCTAGAAATGTCAAAGATGTTGTCTTTTTGTGTCAAATTTGTAAAACTTTTTGCCAACAAAGTCGGAATGCAAGATTACAATGTGTGATCTAAAAATAGATATTTTGTATTAATCTATATACACGAGAAAATTTACTTGAATCATTTATGATTTGCCATGTATTTTATTGATTCAAACTATAGATCAATAGGATTGCAATTATAAGAGAGAGTATATTTTTCACTGTGTTTATTGGAGTATAAAGTGCAATTGCCTTAGCACATGGCTTAAACATAATGTTGTATGGGCATTTTTTGCCATGTGCTAAGGCAATTGCACTTGATACTCTACAGTTGAAAATACACTCATCCCTAAAACAATAGGAGAATGAGGCATTTACGGGTCAAGCTTTAATTGTATCACAAATTGTTTCAAAAAGAATCTTTATCGTCCACATTGTTTTCTTCTCCAAAAGACAAAGATTTTATAAATTTCATTAACTAAATTGTCTTCTGTAACTTTGAAATTGGGTCAGTCTAAAATATTGTTGACAGATATGTCTTAAATGATGAGAGTTGAATGAGTGGTCATTGAATACCAAATTTTAAAACGGGTCATTTATAATTAGGTAAAAAGAGGCTGTGCCGACTTATGAATTCATTTCTAGTCAAAGTGTGTTTCTATTTTATAAAGATGCAGCAGCAGCTTCCTCCCCCTGGTTCCATACAAGTAGCCCAGCAACCAGTGGCTGTAGCCCAGCCTCAATCAGTTTTACAACAACCTGGAATCCAGCAGACTGGACTTCCTCAACAACAACAACTTGGATTACAACAGACTATTGTGCAGGTACATTCTTTATCTTAACCCTTATCCCCGCAGAATTTATTTCTCATTTCAAACAAATTGCAATTTTTTTAGGATATTTTAAGCATTCTGGCACAAAATTTAGCAATGTTTGTATTGTGAGAACAGGCTGTAAGCTAAGATCAGACTGTACATCCACAGATTATTCCTAGTCTATATCGACTTTCAAAACTTTGTGTTAAGCAGAGCAGGTCGATGCCATGAACATTGATCATGAGTAGGGTTAAAGTTCAGAAAAAACATTGGGCTAGACTGTATATCCACAGGCTGATTTTATTAACCCTTGTCATGCTGAATAAATTTTGGCTAAAACATTTCATCAAAATCAAAGGTTAAAAAGCAAGGTCTGAAAGTACCAACTGAAGGTCAATTTTTATTTTGAAAAACTAATCTTTTGACAATTCTTGTTTGAAAGTGAGAAACAGGTGGTGTAGACTAACATCAGACTGCACATATGTGCAGGCTGATGATTGTCTATAGCTCCTGCCAAAGCAGGAATATTCCGGGTTCAGCATGACAAGGGTTAAAAATTGTGTGCCAAAGCTTTGTTTACAGCAAATTATATGTGACCCATCACACGAAAAGGGACCATCTGAGTAGTGCGTAAAGTGTCGACCCTAGTCAGACTGCGCAGACTGACTGGGGTGAAAACTTTTTGCACCATGCTTATTTTCTGAATCTTAAATAATCAATCTACCTTTCAGTAAAAGAATTTTTGAAATGCGGCGTCTTGTTGACCTATGCTGGATCAAATCTCTTTTTCAATAATTCAGCGTATAGAATTCCCGGATGGTCCCTTTTGCGTGACGGGTTACATATATTCCATGAACATCATTAGAACTGATAAAGTTTAGAAGAAAGCATTTAGTCAGATTTTATTCTCTGGATCCATTCATATACAAGCTGACTGTACTCCATCATGTATACATATGTACTGTACATTCCCTAATAAAGGAGCCTTCTCTAGTAGAAGCACCCCTACATGTTTTACTTTAAAAAAAAACTAACTTCAAATGCCTAAATTCTAAGAAAGTTTAGACTTCTTTAATTTGAGGTGAATTTCCTGTTTTAAAAATACTAACTTGAAATGCCTAAATTCTAAGAAAGTTTAGACTTCTTCTTTAAGTTGAGGTGAATTTCCTCTAAAGCAATCATTTATATGATTGTTTACAGGAAATTCACCTCAAATTAAAGGGCAAAGGGCATAAGAGACATCAATTTGGGGTTTTTTTCAATCAGTAAATGCATACTAAGTTAAAGCTCCCCAACCATATGTTATGTATAGATTCTGGAAGCATTTATTAGAAAAAAATATGGTATCAAAAACCTAAATGTCCGAGGGGACCATATTCTGAAAATCAAGAGTGTTGAGAAAAAAAACCTACAATTTGTAATATTTCATCAGCAGCCCACAATGACAGTACAGCCCCAGATCATCCAACAGCCTGTACAGCATCAGGTCACCAGCCAACTTACTAATTTACAGACAGGTCTACCTACATCTATGCAGTCTGGGATCCAGCAGTTACCTCCAGGGATCCAGCAAATACAACAACAACAACTTCCTGCACCATCATTACAAGTACAGCCGGGAACCATCACACAGCAGATAGGCCCTCCTCAGGCTGTATCCCAGCTTCAGCCAGGATACACAGGGGCACAGATTCAAGCCCAAGCAGTTGCTTCACAAGTCCATATACAACCAGCTCAGGTATATCTTTTTTAAGATAGTTGACCCATAATAGTTCCGCAACACATCAGAAGTCATGAACCTTAACAGTGTTAACCGAGGTTTCCTAATGATTTTCATCAGGAAACCTCGGTTAACACTGTGAAAGAACATGTGGTCAAAAATGTTGCAGAACTATTATTGGTCTACTACCTTAATCAAAATACTGTACAATTCACAAAAGATACATCTAGAAAAAAGTTATCAGGGCTTGGAGAATCTTGAACTTACCATATACAATGATTAATGATATATTCATTTCAGATGTAGGATGTCTATAATGCCATTCACCATGATAGAGATAGAATAAAACAGGGATGTGGAAATGAAGATTTTCACCAGTTGTCCTTGGACAAGTGAAATGCAATTTTCTACTTGTCCAGGATCAAAATTAACTTTTCTGCCAAAGAAAGACAAATGTATTTTGAGAAAACGTCGTTTTAAGGAAGAAAATGCTGGAATTCAGCATTTTCTTCACTAAAAACAACCTTTTCTATCCTTTGATACAATTATTAAGATTATTTATTGCCTCTATCTAGAACCATTCCAAGATTTACACTGGTGTTTACTTGTCCATGGACTAGTAGCCTCGAAAAATGCACTTGTCTGCAGGTAGAAAAGCCCATGTTGGACAAGTCAGGCATGAGAATTCTGCACCCCTGAATAAACATTTAGCTTTCAGGACAAGGGAACAAGTAGAATTTTCATGGTCCCGATTGCTTGTCCATCAGATTTCATATTTATTAACATTTTCCTCAAATTTTGATTTATGCAAATTGAAATTCTGTTATTTAACATTTGATTTTAAAAGTCTTATTAAAGTGATTCAAACTTCATTCGTATGTTTTTTCAGGTAAATGCTTTTGACCGATGTCAAAAGGTCATTCTCAATGTCAGGTTTCAATGTGACTGTCAAATGTTTTGGGAATTATTCTGAACAAAAACATCATCTTTGTTAAGTTTAAAAATTAATTGATTCAATACAGGCATAGTCCTGCTGTACAGTGTACATGTAGATTTCACAGACACTATAGTCTAAGATCAGCCTGCACAGACATGCATTCTGGTCATAGCCAACACTTCATACTTAGTTATGGTGGGAAAACTTGGGCACTTGTTGAAACTTATGAATTCAGTAGGCTATGGGAGAATTAGGTATACAAGCTTATTTGGTATAATTTCAGTCTCCCCAAAGTATGATAATGAGTTCATCCCAACCCCAGGCATCGGTGTCAACAACACCAGCATGCTCGGCACCTGTGTCAGCGACACCTTCATCCTATGTGTATTCGACTGGTCCTAAAGAGGAACCCAAGAGGAGATTCACAGAGATAAAACAAGAAGATAAACTACCAGAAAACCTCTTAGGATATGAGGTGAGTGGGGCATTCAGGGCTCATTAGTGTTTGTAATTAGGAGGTAATTGACGCCTTAACCATTAAATTCAGGGGGTCAAAACGGAATTTAAAGAGGTCAAAAGACAAGAAAGAGCTAATCATGAGTAAGAATTTTATAGGTTTAAGAGTCATTTGATCTTTTCTTTTAAAGATATGAAGCATGCAATTGTTTTGAAAAATATTCAAATAGAATATCTGATACATCTTAAATGATTTTGACCCTCAGAAATTTTTCACAAGGGAGTCAAGGGGGTAGAAATTTCTAGGGTCAAATAAGATATCAGATTTTTAGGGGTCAAACCCTGGTTAAAGGGTCAAACACAAGCCATGGGTATTGTTCATAAGATTTTTTTAATAGTCATTTTACAACCCAACAGTGTTTTGTTGCTTTCCTCTTTTAACAAATTTTAGACTGGTCTTGATTGAAAAAGACTGCTGACCTAAACAAAAGGAAATCATCCTATGTGATAGAAAAAAGTGAGAAAAAAAGAAGAAATTGCCTGTTAAAAGCAACTTCTATTCAATTTTCTGAAATACAAAATCACAGGGATATATATGATACCATGTTTGTATAGGAAATGTTAACAAGGTCAATGGTTTGTGTGCAAACATTGTTTACATACGAAAACTTGGAATTTTTAAATGTTACCATTGTTTAAGGGAAGATAGGGGAATAGAGTACTTATGCATGCTATTGCAAGGTATACCACGTACTTTGAGATATTTTCGTGTTGTCTTATTATCGCCACTTTTACCAAAAATGGATAGGTGGCAAAAATAAGACACACCAAAATAAAATTTGTTTTCAAGTCAGTCTTTTTTATAAGAGTTCATACAGAAAAAAAACTATTGGATTTTCAAGCAAGAATTTGAGGGAAGTTACTGCATCAACTTTTTCTAGGGTCAACATTTGTTCTCTTAAACACTTAATTAAAATGTTCATTCAGGTAATAGGTATGGATTGTACATTTTCGAAATACTAGGGATATTTTGTTGAGTGTGATTTTAGCCACCAAGTGAGGGTAGAGAAATTTGCAAAAATTAGACCATGGAGAAAAAATCCAAAAGTACGGTAGCAAAGTTCCGTATACATGTATGAAAATTGGACTATTTCAGCATGGACCTCCCCATCTTGCCAATCTGGTCGTGCAGCCAGGTCAGTCCTCACAACAGCCTGCTCAACAACAACAACAACTTGTTCAGACAAATACTGGTCATATGGTTCAGTTACAAGATAACAACCTCCCCACCCAGCCTCAGACTGTGTACACTGGACAGGTGATGGCAGCACAGCAAGTGAATCTTGGTATACAACAACACCAGACAAAGTAAGGCCTTAGATTTCTGTGGTACTCAAAAGGTCACACCAAGGGCTCAGCAAGAAATGGTTGTAACTCCCTATAAATATAAAGGGATTTACCACTGTTTCACGCTGAGCCATTAATATGAATATTGGTTTTAGTAATGCACAGGCTTGCAAGTCATCACCATGGTTGCTGTAGATAGCAAAAAATGAAAATAGTGATACATTTAAGAGATGACAAGAGTATCTTTTAATTTCATTAAGGTAAACATAATCACAATATCAATTCGCAAGGGAATTCCTACGAGAGTGTGATTAGGATTTTAGTTTCATTCATTCATGAAATTTAAATAAATGCTCTCTTGATATTTTATAATTATGCCCCTTTTGAAGAAGAGGGGGTAAATTTCTTTGCATTTGTCAGTCTGTCCGTCTAGACTATTTTTTGGCCAGAGCATATCTCAAAAAGTATGCAAGATAAAATCTTGAACTTTACAGGTAGATAGATCTCATGGAGGAGAAGTACAGTGCACAAGAACCATAACTTTATCTTATTTTGTGAGTTACTGCCCTTTTTTGATTGACAAAAAATAGGCCATTGACCTGCTTTTATTGTGGGCATAAATGTTTTACAAACATCTCTTGTTTAATAACATGAAGCAGAATGGAAGAATTTCTACATATTTAGACATATTTCTTACCAAACTACTTTGCATGTTCGCAAGCACGAACAAAAAATTGTTTTTATTGAGGGGAAAACCAATTTTTCAGCCTATTAGAAGGCACAAAAATTGATAGAAACCATTATTATAAAATTATTTTTCTATATTTTAGACAAGAAATGGATGATCGGCTACAAGCTGGAACACTTTCACCCTCACCAGGTCCACAGTCAACATTCACACAACAACAACAGGCAACCCCTGACAAGATGTTAATGCCCCCTCCCCCACCCCCTACATCTAATGGTATGAAACGCCAATCTCCCAGTCTATCACCAGGCCCGGACAATAAAAAGATAAAATCTTTGCATGATGAAGAGGATGATGTTGATATACCATCATCTATAGCCAGTCAGGTGAAGGAATTCAAGAAGTACTCCTACAACCAGATCTCAAACTCTCCACAGCTCTACCAAACTCAAGATCCAAACAATCAGTCTTTTGAACAGGTCAATAACATGCAACCAGTCCAGGCTGGAAATGAGCAGAATACGGTGGTTCAGTCTACTTCACTTCCTATGGCACCTGGTTCCCAGTCCCTTGTACCCCAACAACCAGCTGGTGGGGAGCCAGCAGTGATGACTGGTTATCAAACCGAGTCTGGATCCCAGTATTTACAGTACCAGTCTTACTCACAGTACCAGCCTGTTCAACAGACAAGTTCACCTAGCCCAGTGTATATAGGTAAATATGGGAGGTTGTCATGACATTTTATTTAACAATGTCTTAAATTGAAATGTTATTAACTTAAGTAAGTCTTAGCTGAATAACTCTTCTATTAAATCCAGTAACAAATTCTATTTCTTACAAAATCAGACTTTTTGTGCTCTTGAACCCTTTGCTGTTTAATCCCTGCTTTTTACGTGTCTGTGATTTTATGATTGAGTTTTAAGATATAAGTTGTAAGAACTTGTTTACCAATCAATGTAAAATAATAAGTTTAAACCAAACCAAGTTAAGATGATGCAATTTGATTGTAAAAAATAGGATCTGTAATGTGATTTTATTTGAGACAAGCTAATCTAGATAGAGTCTAGAATTAATATGTTATTAAGGGAGCCTTTTACATTCCAGACAAGGTTAAGATCAGCTTTTCTCAAATAAAATAAAGTCTCACATTAACAACATTTTGAACATTGAAAACCAATTTTTAGCTCCACTGGCTGAAGGCTACTGGGGCTATTGTCATGGCGCTGTGTCTGTCTTGTGGTCGTCCGTCCGTGTGTGCGTCCGGCTGTAAACTTTTTCTTTAAAAATCTTCTCCTCAGAAACTATTGGATGAATTTCAACCAAACTTCACAGGAATGATCCTTGGATGACCCTCTTTCAAAGTTGTTCAAGAAATTTTGATCCAATGAAAAACATTGATTTAATGGGTGTGGCTTATTTCCAAATATGGTAAAAAGTGAGTTTTCTTAGATTTTAATTGATGGATACCAATTAAATTTTACATGAATGATCCTTGGGTGACCCTTTATCAGTCTACCAAAAATTATTGTGATGGGATGAAAAATATGTATTTTATGGGCGGAGGTCATTTCTCTATATGATATATAGTGGAAACTTTAAAAACCCTTTTCTCAGAATGTGCCGCCACCATAGCGCAGTTGGTTAGGCATAAGACTTCCAATCTGGAAGTCGTGGGTTCAATCCCCGGTGGCGGCAAATATCCTTTCCGACGTTTGTCTCTCGCCAATGGGTAGATAATCGTAAACCTATGTGAGATAGCAGTCGGACGCTAGGAAAGGGTATAATGGTAGTACAGGTGTAAGAAATAACAGGAATCCATTGTTAGGTGCTCCGACTGCTGCGATATAACTGCGAAATTGTTGAAAGCGGTGTAAAACCCATTCAAACAAAATTTCTCAGAATGTAATTGATGGATATCAAACAAATTTCACTGGAATGATCCTTGAGTGAACCTCTATCATGCAGCGAAAAATTTCAAGCCTGTGGAGCGACTCAAGCCATTCATGGGTTTCTAGTTGAAACACTCTGATGACAGAAATACCAAAGAATGGTGTGTTAGTTGACATCATGATGACGCCATTTGAAACCCGTCTTTACTGTAATTAAGTCCTCTTAGCAGATGGACAGCTTAATTCTTTCCTGTTTTACAAAATATTGGACCTGTCCAAATTCAAAGGTTTTGCAGACGAAAATTTAAAGTGGATTTAATTTGAAAAATAATCATTCAGTAGGGTAGAAAATAGTGTTGAAAAAGAAGAAATTGCTTGTCAGAAGCAATTTCTTCTTTTTTCACAATGTTTTCTCAATCATAAAATCACAGGCACGTAAAAAGCAGGGATTAAACAGCAAAGGGTTAACTGTTAAACAATATTGCTGACAGTTGATCTAGTTTGCAGATATGAGCAGGAAAAGAACCAGAACTAGTGCCAGCACATCTCAATCAGATCTTCAATATTGATCATGATAGATTTTGATTGCAGCTATGGCTGATTGGTCTCACAACACTTATGAAAATTTGCTTTTAGCTTTGTAGAGTTTTCAATCCAATTATGACCTATGCCTCCAGAACATTTAGAATTGTTTGTTATCATTTTGATTGTGTTTATGCCACCGAAATAGCTTTCAACATACCTATTGTTTAGTTCTCCAAGCAGATGAACAGCTTTATTGTAATGAAGGACAATTCATTTCATAGGGAAGAAATGAATGCGGACAGCGTATCCACATTGAAAATGGTGCTAGAAGCAGTAATAGAACTAGAGCGCATACCAGCACATCTCTAACAGATTTTCAATTTGGATCACAACAGCTTTTGAATGCAGGCATAGATGATGACTCCCATAACTCTTTTAACCCTTATCATGCTGAGCCCTGAATATTCCAATATTCCTGCTTTGGCAGGAGGTCAAGACAAAGATCAGCCTGCACATATGTGCAGTCAGATCCTAGTTAACAACGTCTGGTTTTACTTTTAAAACCAGAAAAGTTTAAAGGTAATATTTTTTAAATGAATAGTGACCAGCCCGATTAGCTTAGTTGGTAGAGCACCAGACTTCAAAACCATTGAAGTTCGACTGCCTTGGTGCGATTCCCGGGCTGGTACTCTAGCAAAACTAGTTGTCTTTAGGATGAGAGGTTAAACCGAGGCCCCATGAGTCGGTGCTTTACACCAAGCACGTTAAAGAACCAATAACTAACTGTCATCCAGGGGTGTCGCTCATGTGCTACGGTAGCGACGATAAATAAACGGAAATACACACATTAATATTGACTCTGAATGTGTGCATCCAGTGCTTTGGGCACTTTGATTTCAATGCAATTTTGCAAAGGCTTTTTATTCATCAAGACAAGGGTTGAAAATGTACCTTTAGCTTTGCAGTGATTACGATTAAACCTCTATGGGCAAAGGACAGCTTATAACGACAAATATTTAGAATTATTTGTTGCGTATCTATTTTATAGTGATTATTTCACCAAAACAGCTCAAGCATGTATTTCATCATAAGCTAACCCATCTAATGCTGTTCAAGATATTTCCTTATGTTCCCAAAGCTTTTACAGAACCTATGGATTAAGATCAGCCTGCACAGACTTGCAGTGGGGGAGAAGTTGAATATCTCAAAGCTGCCATCAAAGCGCAGTTGGTATTGTATTGGATTGCCAATCTAGAGGTCCCAGGTTCAATCCCTGATGGTGGCACTCATTCTTTCAGACTACATGTGTATTTGTCTCTCACCAATGGGTAACCCTATGTGAGATAGCAGCTGGAGTCTAGGAAAGAATGTAATGGTATTACTGGTGAGAGAAATACCAGGAATCCATTGTTAGGTGCTCCAGCAGAATAAATTGAAAGATTGTTGAGAGAGGCGTAAAACTCCATTCAAAGAAACAAGGGAATGTCCCAAAATTCACAATTTGTTTGAAACAAACTGTAAATTCAGCAAGATAAGGGGTTTTATTAACCATTTCCTGTTTTACAAATTTTGGACCTGTCCAAATTCAAAGGTTTTGCAGACGAAAATTTAAAGTGGGTTTAATTTGAAAAATAACCATTCAGTAGGGTAGAAAATAGTGTGGAAAAAGGAGAAATTGCTTGTCAGAAGCAATTTCTCCTTTTCTCACAATGTTTTCTCAATCATAAAATCACAGGCACGTAAAAAGCAGGGATTAAACAGCAAAGAGTTAAAACAAAATTAAAATGTGACATGGTACCATGAATGCATTCACAATAAGAAATGAGACTGCTTCATTTTCAGCAGCTTACATCGTCAGCTGACTAGGACCAACTATTCGGTATGAAATTTAGTCAAATAGCATACTAAATTTTGTTTGATATTCTCTAAAAGAAACATGCTTGTTTCATGCTGCATTCTTGTTTGTATGTCATTAGCTTATCTTTTGTGAGCAAGATTACTTTCATTTCAACCAATAGCATTAAGCATCAAGCTATTGATATTGTAATTAGTACAGAAAATCATATTTGTAAATTCGGCCACTTATTGGTCTTATTGGGTTTATTCTCACTTGTTATCAGGTTGGAGCTGTTTTGGTGAAACTTTGCTTTGAAAATAAATAATGCTTTTTCAAGATGCGTTCTTTTAGGATTAGGGCGACTTCTTAGAATACATAAAAAGGTGACGCAATTGAGTCTAAGAAATGAGTTAGTGGATGGTTGTCAAAAGCTTTTGTAAGATACTATGTACGGGTGTGGAATTCCCAAGCTTGACTGATCTAACAGTGGTTTTCCACTTGCAGGCGAGAACATTTGTCTAAGATACATGTCCCTGGACAGGTAAATACCAGGGCAAATCTTGTAATGGTGGTTTATAGATGTAAGAGATTAATCATCAGAATGTTGGTATCAAAGGAAAGAAAACATTGTTTCTAATGAAGAAAATGCTGGATTACATTTAAAACAGTTGTTTCCTAAAAATTATCTTTTCATTTATTTTTCGGAGATGTTCATTTCCAACCTGGACAAGTAGAAAATTGGCTTTATTTGTCCAGAGACAGGTGGAGAAAATACATATTTCCACACCATTGCTTTGTATAAATGGGAATCCATGAACATACAAAATGTGCTGGTGCACATATAAATAGAGGATATTGAATGAGTGGTCATTGAATATCATATTTATTAAACAAATCATCTATAAACAGATAAAAACGAGGCTGCACCGAGTTTTTATCTGTTTAAGATGACGAGTTTAATGATTTGGTATTTTATGAGCACAAAATTTTATATTCTATTTATAATATGACCCGAAATTTTGCGAAAAGTCGTCAAAATTTTCGAAATTCAATGTATCAATTTTCCTCGAAACTTACAACACCGTTTAAAACTGACATCACAAAATATAGATTATGACACCATTTTCGCGGTTACAAAATAGCGTTGCCATTCGCTATGAGCTCATTTGCATAGTTATACAACTAGTGTAATAACACCCATGTATTATCAAAAATATTCAATGGGGTTATTTCACTCCTGCGACGTAGATCATATTATAAAGTTAATTAAAGTTTATTTTCAGATGTGTGGATGATAGGAGACTCCTACTTACGCTCAGCTAAAGATAGACTGGTTACAATTCATGGACAGACAGACATGGGAATAAAAGGCATTCGTATTGCCTGGTTTGCTCATAGAGGATTGAAATGGGACCATTTTCACAATAAGTTTCAGCTTATCAAATTGTATCATGACACTCCAAAAGCCATTTTAATTCACCTTGGGTCCAATGATTTAGGAATTGAAAATTGTTGTAAATTGGAACATACCATAAAAGACCATATACAGTGTATCCATAGCGTATTTCCCAACACAAAGTTGATATTTTCACAAATTCTACCCCAAATAGTTTGGTCACATTCAGTTTGGGAAGTTAATAAGATCGAAAGAGCTAGGAAACACATCAACAATAGGGTTCGTAGGTTTATGAACGTGGTAAATGGTCTATTTTTATCTCACGCAGAAATATCTACCGACAAACCTAGTCTTTATAATAAAGATGGTGACCATCTGTCTGAGGCAGGTTGTGATCTATTTTTGCAGAAAATTAAGGAAGCACTTATAAGTTTATCGTTGATGGGGGATCAAAACCTTGTAACTACAGCTTGAATAAGCTGGAGTTACGAGGAATTGACTCCTCACTGATGTTATGATTCCTGATTAGAATTTATTGGGCGATAATGTTTGGGGCAAATTTTCGAGAAGGGAGATTATTGGTCGAAAATGAATTTTTTTGATTTTTGTTTGATACGTCATTGACAGTCAGAAAGTTTCATTACCCAATCCTTTTTTGTATGGATGATAGGATTGGTGTGGAGGTCAAACACTGTCCTCTGACAGCTCTTGTTTCCACCACCTTTCTAATCTTGACATTCATTCTGTATCTGGGCAGAAAAGCAATATATATCTAGGGAGAAAGTTCACACCTTTATCAACCCAAAATCCACCTAGGCACATATATACATATCGATGGCTCAGCGCGAAACAGTTGTAACTCCCTTACAACTGTTTTGCCCTGAGCCATTGATATATTGTCATGAAATGCTTATTTGCTTAAAACAAAAAAACTTACATTCAGCGGGATTAGGGTTAAAATGGATTAAATTTGTGTTATTTTAAAACCCCACGCTGTGGAGGGTTGATTTTGCAGGGTTGTCAGATCCCTTGTTGTTCATATCAAGGGATTGGTATGGTGTTTCCCTAATCTTATAATGTCCAGACTATGAGATTGGTAATGATTTGCATTGCTGTTTACACCATTATGCCAATTGAGTCGTACAATATAGAAAATAAAGTTCATCTAGCTTGAGCAATCCCCTCTCAAGGTAATTGATCTGTAATTGTTCTGCAACAGTACAAAACTCATGGTCTTTCACAATGTTAACCGAGGTCTTCTAATAAAATCATAAGGAAACCTTGGTTAACACTGTTAAAAGTTCATGACAATTGAAACCTTGCAAAACTGTTATGGTTCTACTACCTTAAGAGTTTGTTTTCAAAATCCCCTTCCTTAGATCAAAATATTGTAAAAAGTAGACATTATTGCACTAAAAATTTTTATGATAGAATCCAATGGAATTGTCTCATTGAGATAAATCTCTAATAAGTTTGTAAAAAATAGGATAATTTGAGAAATTGGCATTAAGATTACATTTTCAATCAAAATTATGTTTCTCATTTGTCAACAAAATGTTTACGAAGGGACCATATCATTCAAAATAGCTTTTTGGTGGTCCTGTAATTCGTTGCTTAAAACATGATTTACTGATCATAGGCATTCATGTATGCTCGAACTCTAGGAGATTTTATTTTGGATCACAACCATACATACTGCAAGGGCGTAACTACCATTACACACATTATGCAAATGCATAATAGAAAATAAATCCTGTCAAAAAATATAGTTGATGAATGATCATAATAAATGGTAACTACGGTTTTTTAAAGCTGTAGTAACGAAGTGTTGGCAATTCATCAATGTTGAATTCATTACAATGAATGATCCCTTTGGACCCGTTGCTCTGAACTCCATTTCACGCCATAGGCGCAGATGGACGTCAGCTTGATTAAGGGTATCCCCAACGCCTATATATCTAGGTCGTCGCCGATTTTGCGCATATGCATTTCAAAATACTAGTTATGCCCATGCACTGTTAATTTGCATGTGTGTCTTCAAATATTGTTCAATGAAGTACTTCAAATATGAGCCTGTGCGTGAGATTTCCAACAATTTCGAATATGCGCAAAGCAAAGACTCTGAACAGCCTGTGCATTTGCACAGTCTGGCCAGAGTCTTCACTGTACATTTAGTAGATAGATAATGTCTCAAAGACCTTAGGCAACTTTATATTTACAGTATATGGCTGTCAATGCAACTCAATGTTTACATCTCACAAACATTTCAAATTGTTGGAAATGTCAAGCACAGGCTCATATGTGATCTGTGACCTCTATGGGAACTGAACTATTGTTCAATGATTTGTTTCAGGAAATTCCTGACATGGTCCTTTTGCATGATATAGTAATCATTTCTGATAATAATGTTTTCACTTTATTTGCAGCCTCGAGCCAGCCCCCACAAACAGGATATGTACAAACTAGCCTGGCACCCTCATTTAGTCCCTACACTGTACAAACATCCCAGTCTTATATCCCATCATCCTCATCACAACAACAACAACAGTCAGTCTACCCCACTTCCTCATTCCTACAGCCTCCTCCACCGCCACCTTTAGTTGAGGACACCAGGCCTAGCCAGGACTTCCAGTCTCACAAAGATATGGATGGTAGAGGAATGAACTCAAATTTTATGCAGTATCAAAATACTAGAAACTTTATAAGCCAGCCCCCACCCCCTCCTCCACCCCCTAGGTCATACTGGTGATAAAATGGTGACTAATTATACCACCTCCACCTACGAAGTAGAGGGGGTTATGCTGGTTTCATTCCATCTGTCTGTTGGTGGACCTTTTTCGTAGACAGACTCTTAACTGGAGAACGAGATTACGAAGAATCATGAAACTTCATACAATT
Source organism: Fragum whitleyi (assembly GCA_948146395.1). Classification (NCBI taxonomy): domain Eukaryota; kingdom Metazoa; phylum Mollusca; class Bivalvia; order Cardiida; family Cardiidae; genus Fragum; species Fragum whitleyi. The sequence continues at coordinate 27,712,034 of OX411543.1, read as the reverse complement.
GTTGCCCATGACCAAAGGTGCCCTTTTCTTCTTGGGCGGCAAAGATCACAATTGATTTTTGTCTGAAAACTGTACGAAACTGAGACAAAAAGTGCTAGTGGGGGATATTTGTCTGCTTCGTTTGCAATAGATCAGTTCTTTACAACTGACAGACTATAGAATATCAAGCCAACTATTATTGACTATTTTAAAGCATTTATTCAAAGTGTAAATGAATTTTCATTTTAAGCCATTAGTAAGTGACCTTAAACTATAGTTGTCTGATTAGGGTATACCACCAAATATTTGCCCTTTTATGATGTCCATAAGGTGGTGAGCAAGATATAGTGGTTACAATAACAGATGTATGTATGTGTGTTAGTCTGTCTGTCCTTTATTCCATCATTTGGTTGGTGTGTCAGAATTTGTGTTGGCAATAACTCCTAAAATCTAAAGATGGATTGTAAAATATTGTGGCCCAATCTTGGAGTAGATGTGTTATTTCAAGAAAAAAAATCAAATATGTGCCCAAATGGTGCAAACTGTTTGCAAATTATACCCCACTTTGCATGTGCAAAGTGGAATATAATTTAAAAATCAGTTTTCACAGTTTTATCATCCTGAATGCATGGAAGGTCAAAATTATACCTTGATCATTACACCTTTATTGATCCATGGTTTTCAAAATAATTTGGCGTAATTATTCACCATTATGAGAAGAATGTGCTTTTTAAAAGAAAAACCACATACATTGTAGTTTCAAAAATCAATGTAAAATGTTAAAATAAAGCTTTTCTGCAGAAGCTCCAACATTTATGGATGAATTTTAATAAAATGGCATATTTTCCATCATGTGTAGTAAAAAATATATTAGATAGCTTGGAGGTCAAGGTCACAACTAATGGCCAAATTTTAAAAATAAGATTATTTGGAGCATAGCTCCTGTCTTCATGAATGGATTTGAAAATAATTTGGTACAATTATTCCACATTTTGAATTTATTTGCCATTTTAAATTCATTTGCATTCAAGGTCACAGCTCATGGTCAAATGTAAAATTTGATATCATCTGAGGTATTATAGCAACTGAATAATTTAGCCAATATTATTTCTGTAATGATTCAATATGCTAAATGTACTGATTCATCAAAAGTTAAGGTCAGAGGTCCAGTTGAAAAGTTCAAATTGAAGTAACCAGAAGCATATTGCCGAAATTTAAAGATGGTTTAAAAGGTTTGAAACAATTTTTCTCATAATGTGTTTAAGGTCAAGTTATTGGTCAGAATTTTTGCGGGCTCCACAGCAGTTTCCAAGGCCAACATCTTGTTTTTAAATTAAAGATTTAAATCAATGGATGTTGGGTTGTTGTTGTTGTCAAGAAAGAATCAAAAGGGATATTAATCCTTGTGATGCTGAACCCGGAATATTCCCGCTTTGGCAGGAGCTATAGACCAACATCAGCCTGCACAAATGTGCAGCCTGATGTTAGTCTACACTACCTGTGTCTCACTTTCAAACAAGAATTGCCAATAAATTTACTTTTTCAAATAATAATTGACCTACAGTCGGTACCCTCAGTGCTTTTTGCCCTTTGATTTTGATGAAAATTTTTAGCCAAAATTTATTCAGCATGACAAGGGTTAACACTTTCCCAACTTAAGAATTTTTATACCAAAAAAGTTACGGTATGTTCAATTTGAAATTAAACTATCTTATGATTTAGAGAGTATTGTGGGAAAAGGAGACATTGCTTGATACATTTTTTCTAGAATAAAAATCAAATGAAATGTGAATTCCTGGGAAAGTTTGGGAAAGGGTTAAAGAATAGTCATTTGTTTCATACAGAGCTCATAGTGAAGATCCTGATTAACCTATGCATATGCACAATCCTGCCAAAATCTGCATTGCACAAGCATTTTATTGATGGAAATGTTTTGCACAGACTTAATCTATACTTCAATTATCCAAAAGTTCCATGCATATTCATTCTGTTAGAAATTAAAATTATTCTGTTGAAAATGGCAGTTCAGCATTTCCATAAATTTCTTGTTCTACCATCACTAAATGTAATTGGGAAAGGGGAGAAACTGTTCTCTCTCCTTTCAAATAAAACAGTCTGCAGCATTTTTATATTTGGACATATCTTATATTACAACCCTAATCATGTTGTACGTTGTATACTCCTTCTAAGCACAAAGCTGTTGTAGAAAATATAGACCATGATCTGCCTGCAAAGACATGCAGTCTGTTATTAGCCTACACTGTCTGATTGAAATGTCTGGAAAAATTGGCAATTTATGTGAAACAAACTTAAAATTCAGCTGGGTCAGGGTTGAGATATGCAACCCTCACTCAAGAAGGGACCATTTGTGAAGTGCATGTATCGATTCTTGTCAGACTGTGCAGATTGCGCTGACTGACTTGGACCGAAAGTTTTTGCATATTGATCATTTTCTGAATCTAAAATGGTCATTCTAACTGCCTATGAAAACAAAATTGCAATGCTACATCTGGTTGATCTATACCAGACCTCTTTTTTTCATAAAATCATTTAATGGAAATCCCAGATTGTCCCTTTTCACATGATGGATTGGCAAAAAAATGTTTTGTAGGGTAAATCAATCCTTGATTAATCAATGGCTTTTACAGTTATGTTTAATGGGGAAGTTGTTTTGTATAAATGATAGTTAAGATACTGAAGAATATGTGTTGAGAAATTTGAATATTAAATGATTAAATCATGCATACGGTCTTGTAAGTGTCTGGGTTTTACCCTATCCAATAGTTTTGTATTTTAAGGCATATTGAAGAACTTCAGTGGGACGGAGTGATTTTAATTTTAAAAATGAAAAATTTCAATTTCCAACTAAATCCTATGCTGTTTGTATACACAAGAAAATTGTCTCCCAAACCAATGGGCGGATTTTAACGAAACTTGGTAGAAATGATCCTTGGGTGGCCCCCATCTTAAATTGTTCAAAGAATTTTGATTGGCCCCCAAATATGGGCGTGGCAGGGCGTGGCATTTTTTCACTTTGAAATCTTTAAAATTCTTCTCCTCCAAAACCATTGGGCTGTTTTCAACGAAACTTGGCATGGATGTTCCTTGGGTGACCCTTTACTTAAATTGTTCAAGAAATTTTGATTAGCCCATATATATGGGCATGGCAGGGCGGGGCTTATTTTGAGCCCGAAATCTTTGAACAACATCTCCTCCTGAACCACTGGGCCGATTTCAATGAAACTTTATCAGAATGTTTCTTGGGTGACCCTTTACTTAAATTGTTCAAGAAATTTTGACTGGTCCATAAATATGGGCGTGGCAGGGCGGGGCTTATTTTGAGCCCGAAATCTTTGAACGACATCTCCTCCTGAACTACTGGGCCGATTTCAATGAAACTTTATCAGAATGTTTCTTGGGTGACCCTTTATTTAAATTGTTCAAGAAATTTTTGATTGGTCCAAAAATATGGGCATGGCAGGGTGGGGCTATTTTGAGCCCGAAATCTTTGAACGACATCTCCTCCTGAACCACTGGGCCGATTTCAATGAAACTTTAACAGAATGTTCATTGGGTGACCCTTAACTTAAATTTTTTCAAGAAATTTTGATTGGACTAAAAATATGGGCGTGGCAGGGCGGGGCCTATTTTGAGCCCGAAATTTTCAAATGACATTTTCTCCTGAAGCACTTGGCTGATTTCAATGAAACTTTACCAGAATGTTCCTTGAGTGTCTCTTTTCAAAAATTTTTTGCTAAATTTTGATAGGCCTATAAATTTGGGCGTGGCAGGGCGGGGCTTATATCGAGGCCAAAATCTTTGAACGATATCTCCTCCGGAACCACTCAGCCAATTTCAATGAAACTTTACCAGAAGGTTTCTTAGGTTACTATTTACTAAAATTGTTCAAGAAATTTTGTTTGGTCCATAAATATGGGCATGTCAGGTGGGGCTTATTTTGAGCCCGAAATCTTTGAATGACATCTTCTAAACCTTATGTTTTAATAAGATTGGTCAAGGGTTGCAGGTTCATTTTGATTGAGTATTTTGGTGCAATATGGACCAGAACCTTTTAATCATTACTAAATAGGTCTTAGGAGATTTTGGAGTGTTAATGTAATGTTCATTTAAAGTAAGCTTTATTTAATGAAAGTCTAAAGATTTTAAAGCCAGTGGAGCGATACAGACCCTGTTGGGCCTCTTGTTTAAACCTTGGGGCCTGAAGCTTTGATCTTAGATTTATGTCGAGTCCACTGACTTGTTATGCCTCCCCCAACTATATTTTGGGGGTAAATAGGAGTCAGGCTGTCGGTCGGTTAGTCCAGCTGTCTGTTGCTTTTTCTTGTCCGCTCAATTTCTCGGCAACTTATAGGCAGATTTCATTCAAACTTTACAAATCGATGGCTTAGTGTGAAACAGTTGTAACTCCCTATTAACATATAGGGAGTTACAACTATTTTGCACTGAGCCATCAAAATGGAATCAGTATCAAGTAGAATCCAATTGGATTAATCTAAGTTTTAGGAACTTGTTTCCAAATCTTTGTAAAATAGATAGGTTTAAACCAGTATCAAGCAGAGATGTACAAGTGAATTTTTGGTTACAAGCCATTGACTTTAGACAGAGTTATGCCCCCCCCCCCCCCCTTGATAGAAAATGGCTTTTCATTATTGATAAGATTTTGTGAGGGGGTATAAACCCGCTTTGCGACGGTCTAGTTTTGGTCGTAAGCCAACAATCAAGATCAGATTTCAAGGTGTTAAAATTTGAGGGGCCCCACAAGTTTTGTCCCTTGACAGCCATTCTAGTTTGTTTCTACTCCTAGGATCGTAAGAACAAGAGATAAACTATATTTTGTTTTTAGTCACAGGCCGTTATTGGCCCTTAATTCAGAATAAAGTCCTTTCCAAAAGTTTGTGAATTATTACCGATGGATTTCATTAGGAAATCGCAGTGAACTCTGTCAATGTTTATTACTTCCGAATCTTTGCAGAGCCATTACGGATCATCTACCCCAAAACCTTGCCATTTAATGAGCCTGGAACTCTCCAATGACCAACTAACCCCTTCATAGCCCCCCCCCCCACACACACACACAGAAAAAAAACAGACTATATATCAGCCATTCAAACCCTATGTTGTTACTGCATTTTCTGAATTGATAAGATTTGGTACAGGTTATTATGATGCATTGCCATGGCGTAGCAAGCTTTACGCAAAAAAGATGTTGTTCAAGTAACAGAGGGGAGCAGGACTTGGAGAGAGACGTATATAGTGTCTAAACTAGTGAATTTGAAGTAAACAAGGGGGTAAACTTTGTGAATGAAAACTACTCATCTTATAAAGTAGATGTTGTCCTTAGCGGCAATAAAGTAGTCTCTCTCTCCCTCTCTCTCTCTCCCTCTCTCTCTCCCTCTCCTTCTCTCTCTCTCTGTCTGTCTCTCTATCTCTCTCTCTCCCCCCCCCCCCCGATAGCGGCACTCATTCTTTCTGACTTTTTGTCTCTCACCAATGGGTTGATAATCGTAGACCTATGTGAGATAGCAGCTGGAGGCTAGGAAAAGATGTGGTGGTAGTACTGGTGAGAGAAATACCAATAGTAATTCCTTTAAACGAAATCGCATTTCGATTTCGATGGTTTCATATTTCGAAGGATAACAGCCGACTGTTCCGAAGAATACTATTTCGTTTAAACGAAATAGTAATTCCTTTAAACGAAATAGCATTTCGATAAAATGAAATATTAATTCGTTATAACGAAATAGTATCCTTCGGAACACTCGGCTGTTATCTGCCGAAATATGAAACCACGTGTGTACTATCTTATTGTTACATGTGCGAGAGACAAATACACGTTTTCTGCAAAGCTTTAAATCGTTGTTTTACGAAATACAAATTTGTTTTATCAAAAAAGTATTTCGGAAAAACAAAATGGTATTTTCGCTAAAACGGAGTATTAATTCGTTATAACGAAATGTTTAATCGTTTGAACGGAATACTAATTCGATCATCGAAATGGTATTTCGTTATAACGGAATAAAAATGCTTATATTATGTCACCTACAGGGCTCCGTAGTTTCGTCCCTGTTGTGTGAAACTTCGACTTTTAAGGCGTATATGTCAAACTCGGAATAAAATCGTGTTCACTTTGAAAAAAGAAAACTTTCCCGTGAATGACCATGTTCTAACAGATATAAGCACTTGTCAGTCTAGCGTAGCCACCCGCATGGCATGTGTTCAATGCAAAACCCCAATCGAATTGCTGTTTTCTACCTGCTCTGCGTTCAGGATGGCGAAACGGTGAAAACATTTATACTTATGTGCAAAGCGGGGTGTAATTGGCAAATTGTTTTCAATGTTTTAGTGATTTTGAGTAATTTTAGGTAATTCGGCTTCTGATGGTACCTCGGTTGTTTTTAACATACGCTTGAAGAAAATCAAATTTTGCTAATTCTTTCTGATTGTCTGTGGAGATCTTTCGTGAATATTATAATTTGATGACGAAACGCAGTAAAACACTGTGTATTGTTATCAAATTATAATATGCCCACTTTTATTCTTCGTTGATTTTTGTTTTATGCTACTTCATTCTTAGCGGGATCGTTGATGTTTGTGACGTCATATTAACCCACTTGTGAAATGACCCGCTTTCATGGATGCTCCCGTATTATTCCCGAGGTCTATTCCGTAGAATCGCCGAGAGTTCCCGATTGCCACTGTCCTTGAAACACTTGCCATAAAATTGGCTTGTAATGATATGAAGTTTCCAGCTGTCAAATACTTTTACCTTTATCTTTGATTGAATAAGACAAACATGTGGAATTTAGACGCGTAAATAGTTGTCTCTAAATTGAAAAATAATTTTTAAGGCGTTAGTAGATGCTTTATTTTTCAGAATGATTTTCACTTAATTCAGGAATATCAGCCTTTATTTCCATGCATTACTAGATTGAATCCTATTATCTTAAAGGCTTGAGCATGATGAGGTCGTGTCTTCAAATTGATTTTACGAAAATTTTCAAAAATAACATTTTCCCGATCTGTGAAAGAGCATCTTTAAACACGCAACGCCACAGCTCTTCAATTTACTTTGAACACTTACCCGAGATAGCATTCGATTTCCACAACGTTTTGGCATTCAATAAAAGAACTTTTCAACTGAGAAAAAGGCGCTAAACTATGAACTTTTGCTTGATACTTCGCGTAGTTAAAGAAATATAATTATGTGCTTCATATATATGATTTAATTAAATGCATAAATTTATTGTTTCTCAACCACTCATCTCAATCGGCGAAATCCAGTGATTGCAGCAAATTGCAAGGTCTTTATGGATTCATATGTAGCCGTAACCGAGGAAACAACTTTGAAAAAATGACAAGCAATCAATGGACTATTTCTATGACTCGATAATTATAATAGTTTTTGATTTGTGTAACGAATCCTTCTAAACTGAGTTGTAGTCTCTAGTCTGTTTTGTAGAGAGCTTCCATTGATTTTGTTTGTTTGAATGAGGTTTCACACCGCTTTCAACATTTTTTTTTCAGTTATATCGCGGCGGCTGGAGCACCTAACAATGAATTCCTGGTATTTCTCTCACCAGTACAACCACCACATCCTTTCCTAGCCTCCAGGTGCTATCCCACATAGGTCTACGACTATCGAACCATTGGTGAGAGACAAATAGTCGGAAAGAATGAGTGCCGCCGTCGGGGATCGAACCCAGGACCTCTAGATTGACAGTCCGACGCGCTACCAACTGCGCTATGACGGCGGCAGCAGCTTCCATTGATGGAATCTAGTATATGTTATTTTTTCTGTTACAATAATCCTAACAGCGATAGTTGGTCCATCGTAGATGGTTTGGTTACCGGTGGCCGTCCGTCAACTTCCACGGATTTCTGTAAATAAGAAAAATCATCATTTTTAGTCTTAAAACCTCGTAACTACAGTTTGTTTTAACCCGTAATTAGGAGGTTTAGGGAAGAAAGTCAACGATTTGGTGAAGAGCTTTTGGCACTGGGGATTAGCGGTGAATGATTGCTATTTAAGCTTCAAGCCCGATGTTATAGAGCTCATTGGAATCGTCTTGACGAGACGATTCCAATGAGTACCTACAGCATAGGGTTTAGACAGATAGCGTTACATAGTCGTTGTGACCATGGTTCGTGTCCCCACTATAACCCTTTTTTGTATTTAATTTCTCCATGACAATGAAATAAAAAAGGCTTCAGGGGGACGGGGTGGGGGTCATTTAAAAACACCCAAACCATCCATAGATCCGCCACTGGTGGGGTCTTAATTTTCATTACAACAATTCAAACAGAGAAAATTGGTCCTTTGTAGAGGGTTTGATTACCAGCGTTAGTTTGTTAACTTTCACTGGTTTCTATAAACAAGGAAAAGTTTTTGGCAAAGAGCTATTGGTAAAAGCGATCTTCAATCCATATTTTGTAACTCTCAGTGGAATCGTCTTTATGAGACGTCTTGATGAGACGATTTCAATGAGTACAAAAAATGGGTTTTATTGTCGATGCTTACATATTATTTTAATCTTTTTATCTCAACAAAAAATAAAAAATAAGCAAGCATCGATATAATCAAATGTATGTAAATGTCTCAAATGTTGTTAATTTTGACAGATTTGTCTAAATGTTTCACCTTCATTTAATAAATATATTATAATAATTATTATTATTATTTTATTATTATTATTATTATTATTATTATTATTATTATTATTATTATTATTATTATTATTATTATTATTATTATCATTATTATTATTATTATTATTATCATTATTATTATATTTACCCGTCTTGTAAAGAAGAACAATTTGATAACTGCAAAGATGATTTAACTTTTTCAGTCAAGCTTTTTCAGTCAAACTCTTCAAGAATTAAAATTGTTTTTTACCTATAAGCCTGTACATGAAATTTACAACAATTTCACATAAGCGCGATGGACAGACTCTGAGGTGCCTGGAAAACCTTACCATGCATTGAAATTATTCCACGATGTTAAGGTAGTGGACCCGTAATAATTTCGCAATGTCTCAAAAGTAATAAACTTTAATAGTGCTAAACAGGTTTTCTAATGGTTTTCATTAGGAAACATCGGTCGACATTGTTAAAGAGCACGTGTTCCGAAATGTTGCGGAACTTTTACGGGTCTACTACCTTAAAAGAGACATTATGCACATAGATATCTATTGGGCACAAAGTGAAGACTCTGATCACACCGGACTGATTGACAGAAATTTCAGTGTCTTATTATTGTATATGTGAGATTGTTGAAAATATAACGCAATGGCTCATATAATAACTGCGTTAGAAGAATAAACCTACCTTATTTCCTGAGTATTCATTAATTGCAGACACCACGTTCATGCAACGTTGTTGTTTAGCACGTGCATAAAACGACGTCAGAGTATGGTTGCACGTGTAGTTCGAGCAAGCTGAACTGCTGGGATTGCACTGATCATACTGAAGCATAGAATAACGTTTTCATATAAGATGCTTTAATTCGGTCTTGAATACTGCGTTACTTACAAGTAGATAATGTTCACTTTTGGCTTTCATATAGGCCTACACATGTTCAGGTATATCAATGAGGATCACATGATCACGGTTTTTTAAATGATAATCCGAAATGACTCCTACCCTGGTACAACTGTTTGCAAAAATATTCCCCGCCTTGCAAGCAATCAGTTCACACGTTTTGTCATCCTGAACGCAGGGCTGCTAAACTCAAACTATTCTAATTTCAAATAGTCTACAATGTATTTGTTATGAGTTATAAGAACAGGACTGGCTGTCCTCGTCATGATAAAAAAGAGACATTTTTAAAATTGACACAAATCAAAAGGTTAACCATGATGAATACAAAAATCAAAGGTCAACATTTCTTACAGAAAATGATTCTATTTAAACACACCGAACAAACAATTGATGGTTTTGTTTGTTTGACTTCCATTGACAATCATTCCCATCAAAATCATTCAAATTCATGCGATCAGCGATCCAATCATTCAGTCCAAACACTCACTCCAACCATTCAAAAACGCTCAAAATTCACTAGAAATGATAAGATAACAAAATTGAAATTATAAGCTTCTGGCTGGTTCTTGAAGAAAAGGGAAGCTATTAATAGAACTATTATGCATATTTTATTTAAGGGGGGGGGTGTTAATAAATATTACTTTCTTTCATCCAGAACAAAATATGCGATATTGGTTTACCTCCCTTTAATTTCAATCAAAACTCACCCATTGCATTCATTTCAATTTCGTTCAAAAATCATTCCAAAAGCATTCTCCCTGTCAATTTCATGATGTTATTGACTGTATCTCACACCAGTACTGCCATTACAGAGCCTAGCGTCTTACTGAACATATATGCAGGCTTATCTTTGTTTATATCTCTTATCACTAAAAATTCAAATGAAATGGGTTCAGCATGACATTCATTTTTTTTTCGACAATAAAAACCAAACTTGCCTGTTTATAGATGTCCGTTCTAATTCCTTGTTTGATGAGATATATGGCGATGTCTTGCTTACCCTCATCCACACATCTAAACAACACATTGGCATAACGACTGAGGTCACTCTTGTTCGATAGACCGAGAACCAGCTCTTCTACCAGGGATAATTCGCCTTTCTGGAAAATAATAGAAAATAAACATATGTCCAGATATGCCAGTCTAATATCTGTTCTTCAGTTCGACACCTTATATTGTGGGTATTCATTGAAATCGTCTCGATGAGACGATTTCAATAAGTACACACAATATTAGGTTTGTTTAAATTTGGTCTAAAATTCAAAATATCCCCATCCATCTGGAAGACAAAACCAGATAGATCGGTTCAAACTTATCAAATAGAAAAAGAAGAGGGTGATCTTAAATAGATAAAATTCTAAAAGAAATTACTCGATATTCCGGTTGTTGATAAAAAATGAATTTCTCGGTTTTTTGCGTTACGGTGCTTTTAGCTAACACGTACAATTCGATTTATAAAGCGAGTATATTTTGCGGTACCTTGTGGGTCAGTAATCAATTATTTGAATATCGTTGACGTACTTTCCTAAAGTATTTTGCAAATCTTTTTAACATTTGCAGAAGTTTTCCTTAAATGACGACCGATCCATCTCGAAAACTTAAAATGGTTCGTAAAATATTTTATTTTAGGGTGGGATTTTTATAAACCATCTATCACTGTAGGAATTGGAAAGACATTTTAAAGCTTTTTTTTTAACGAAGAACATAGTGACTCTCTTGTCTTGCCGTAAAAACTGTCTATAATTTATCGTTTGTATTTGCTTATTGTCCCCTAGTTTTTTTATATAGTGTAGAAGCCAACTTGCTAATGCCTCTACCTACCCTTACAGCTTTCTGTAAAGCTTGTTCAAAGTTGGTTTCGGCTAGATACACGTCCATGGTAAAACTCTTCATGGCCAACTGTAGTCTCAAATACTCTTCTTTACTACAGCTCTGTGAACTGTAGTCAATAGGTAATCGTCCAGACTGTGATAATAGCAGAAAAGCAAAACAGCAAATGAACACCATTGGAATGAATTTGACATAAAAAAGATCTTCCTTCTCACTCTTTGAAAGCATGTAACAACCAGTTCAATGTTGCTTACAAAATAAAGAAAGCATAGAATTAATGCTTTTTTTAAAACTTAAAGTTAAACTTGGCATCAATGACCAAACATAAAAAATGAAATTTTAAGACTTCCGTGGCATAAAATGATTTCTGTTTTATATGAATCTACGCATTCTTACAGGAAATGTTACAAATTAATCTATTTATGGAAAAAAGACAGCGAACAAACGAAACAGTAAGCAATTGTCTCATATCCCTTTATTCTTTTTAATAAATAGTTACTGCATGGAAGGGGTATGTACTGAATTTTTAAAAAGCTTGTAAAAGAAACAGCTATGAACGTACGTAATCCCGTATCTGTGTTGAAATCTCGTTGTGTATGAGATAATTGACTAGACTCACGTCTTCTGTGATGAGGTATGCATAATGAAGGGCTGTTCTACCTAACTGAAATACAATAGGAAAACTACCAAACAAAAATATAATAAGCTTTCTTTTTACTTGGTACATGCAGTTAAATGATCTACACTAGCTGATACGATACCTTTCAATAAAAAATCGGAATAACTTTTCTAATGTTATTTAATATTACGCATAAACATTGACCTTTGGATTACTGATATCGTTTTGTCCTTGCTCTCGCTGAGGTAGTTTAGCGTTATTATGTCCATTGAAATTTGAGCCTGTGCGTGACATTTCAAACAATTTCACATGTGCTAAACGTTGAGACTCATATCAGCCTGTGCAGCTACACAGTCTGATCAGAGTCTTAACTATGCTTTCAATAGATGGCTATTGACCTAAAATCGCTATTCACAACAAAACAATAATTATTAATGCACTGCGTGAGTGTCCAGGCTACTCAACGTCTTTCAAACACGCACACATAAAATGAATAAATCAAAACATTTTTAAATAAAGACGCAAGATTAAAACTAGTACATCGTTAATGAAATTATATGGCTTTGTGAGACCTTTTTTTAAACAAAATATCTTTATCAATTATATTAAGGTATTACACGAGAAATTAGACGAAAGTGCGTTGTGTAAATTTCAAGACGTTCGAAACGTAAAATCACACACTTTTTTTTTCAATTAAGGTAGTGGAACCGTAATAGTTCCGCAACGTTTTTGAAGAAATGAACTTAAACAGTGTTAACCGAGGTTTCCTAATGATTTTCATTAGGAAAACTCGGTCAACATTGTGAAAGATCATTTGGTCCGAAATGTTGCAGAACTATTACGGTTCCACTACCTTAAGTATATTTCAGGTACCGTTCACCTTAGATGTAGACATATGCTTACATTATCCTGAAAGTTTATAATGTGATGATAATTGTTGACGATAAATTTGATCATTTCTTTCTTCTTGTTCAGTATTGCCCGGTGTAATATGGTCCTTCCACATTTATCTTGTGCAAGGGCGAACTTTCGGCTCGTGAATCTTCGGAGTTCATCGGTGTCCCCCGTATCTGTAGCCCGGAACATCAAAGCCAGGTGGTGCTATGGATAGAAATAAGATGAGAGCTAAATAATTGTTACAACTTATTCTCTTAATTTACGAACAATGCTGTTTTATATATAAGTAAGTCAACCAGCAAAACTTCGAAGAAAGGTGATGGCCAAAACGCCAATATATGTTAGATACGTTCACACATGTAGTAAAAAAGGCTCAAAAGTAATCCTGTATGCATGCAACTTAAAGCTTTAACGAAAGATCATCACAAAAGCAAATGCATGTTGAAATATTATAAAGAAATAAAACAAAATATAAATCCGTCTGCGAAAGTGAGCCAGTGGATAAAAAAGTACTTTCAAGAGACCGTCTTAGAGACGTCTCTAAGACGAACATTTAATTGAATACACCAATCGGTGATAGATTTTCGAATTTAAAAAATATCCCCTCCGCATCCCAACCCCGCCCTCACGTACCCCAAATAGATTGTTTCCCATAGGTTGCATCTATCTATGCAGTTAGTGAAATTGACATTCACCTCAATCAAAACGGTAAAAATAGCTCCAAATTTGGCTTCTAAAGTCCTAATTTGGCTCCATTTTTTCCATTTGGCGAAAGTGTTAGCGAAAATAAATTACAGTCCAGAGAAAGCCCCTCTTAATCGCTCACTCAGCCCTCCATTCATTCATTCCAAACACCAATACCATTCAACAACGATAAAACCCATTGAAAAACATAGAACAACAACGTCATTCAAAATGAATTTGGATAGAAAAAAAATCGCGATTTCACCGATATAATTCAAATTGCAAGCGTCTAATAGGTTCTTGAAGAAATAGGAAACTATCTTTAGAACTTGCATGCATATTTTATTAATGGGAGGTAATCAATATTGCAAATTTTGTTCATCCCGAACAAAATTTGCGATATTGGATTACCTCCCATTAAATTCACTCAAAACTCGCTCCACACACTCAATCAATTTTATTCATAACTCAATCAAAAATCATTCTCCTTGTCAATTTCACGATGTTGTTAACTGTAATTTCCTACCTGTATTGAAGGAATTTTTTCAACAAAACTGATGACATCTTGCTTATTGTCTTTTTGTGGCAATCTTTGAACAATACTATACATATTTAGGCCATGATCGTCTGTTATATCCACTATATGATCATATCCTTGTAGCACCAACATTTGTAGTTTATCAAGGTCACATTCTGTCACTATATTAACAATTTCCTCGTCTATCACATTAAAATACTTGCATTTCTTTGATGATTCCGCAAAGTCTCGCGCCGTCCTCCCGCGGTAATCACGTGACGTTAGATTGACGCCATATTTGAACAATGCTCTAATGAACTGGTGAGAATAGTCATATTCGATGGCTTTGAACAGAATTGTTTGTCCACTTTGGTTTCTCAAACTCATGTCAGAAACAGAAAGTATTTTATGTACGATGTTTTCTGGGATACGTTTGTCTTTTCCGATAAGCTGAAAATGAACAAAATATTCACAACATCAAAATGAGACTAGATTCTATCATAAATAAGAACAAGGAAAAATAAAAGAAGATAGGCTTTCAATACGGTCGCGTACTCAATCGCTTGATAAACTACAGTCTATGAAAAACATTTAATAAATGTTTATGTAGATTTGTGTTGCCATATCGATAGATACAATTTTATCACTTGTGCTGTTCATATTCTGTTGAACACAAAGCTTAAGCAGAGAGAGTAAAGACTAAGATATGCCTGCACAGATGACCAGTCTGATCGTAGCCTACTCTTCATGCATTCTACTATATAATAGTAGGAAAAATTGTGCTAGATTGATCGAAATGTCCCTAAAATTGGCAATATGTTTTAAACAATAGCAGCAGGATACGGGTTACCTCCTTATATATTCCTTACATGAAATATAAGCGGTTCGGCGTCTTTCCGAACTCCCGTCGTTGTGTAGGTGACGGACGTGTCAACCCCTAAAGATAGCAGTGTGTCCACTGCGGCCTCATTTCGTGTTTCCCAGACTGTCATTATCAGGGGTTTAGGGACCGGAAGTGGTATTACTGTGTCACTCTCATGCATATGGTCGTGCGTGTTGATGTCGATGTCCCCGTAATTTAACCCTGTAGATAACAAGAATTACTATCCAATTATTTTCGTATTATTAATCAATGTAGACATAAGTAAATTTAAATTGTTCGAAATACATATATTTACAAACACACATTTTAGAATAAGTTTCGTAAATGTAATTTACACTATCTGCTAGGACTTCCCCAAAAGATTCTTATTGATTCCTCAAGTGAAAGTCTAGACTTACAAAAAGAAGGTGGTGGTATGGGGTTTTTCGTCTAACTCAACAACTATTGTCATATGGAGACGGGGCCTAGATTAACGGTAACTGGGACACATAAAAGAACTGAAATGTCGAGTTTCTCAAAATCTTCCAAAAATGGCTGATTTTGGGCGTTCATGAATACGCAATAAAAGGGGCTTGAAGCACGTTCAGTTGATGCCATGATGCCATACATTAATGGGGCCATCCCTTGAAACCTGCCATATTAAGTATTCGCATTTTGTTCTTGAACTATTATATCTGGATGAAAGATTCAATAAACACGCGAAGTTTTATGCCCGAGTTTTTAATTTTATTTTGGTGTATATTCAAACAGAAAAATAGACCTTATATTTTGTCGAATTGCACCAAATCTAGCAAAGGCAAAATCATTTTTCGTCGGCAATCCTCGTTCGTTGATTGTGTTAAGAAAATATGCAAATGGACTAGAAAACATTGTTTATAATATGACCAACCCCATTAGATATTTTTGATATTAGATGGTCATAATTTTACTAGTGGAATATCTGTTCAAATGAGCTAAGGACGTAAAGCAAAGCTTTTTTTGTATCCGCGAAAATGACGCCATTTTGTACATTATGTATATCATGACTTCACTTCACAACCGGCATTTCAGTAACGTATAAAACATCAAATGGTCAAATCGAAATTCAATATATATACATATATGGAAAAGAGGTTGAATCTGGCACAGGTCAACCACAGGTCGCATTTCTTTCGTGAGAAGGTAGACTGATCATATGGATGAGATTCAGAAAATCAGCTAAGTACGAAAGTTCCTACCCATGTCAGCCTGCGCTTTCAGACTACCCAGATGGCCCCTTATCGCATGACGGGTCACATATATAAATTTGCCATTCACCTTATGAGGTTCGCTTATATGAAGACAACATACCATTTTCAGTAATTCTCCCAGCCAGCATTCTGATGACAAATTCATTTGTGGAGGAGTATTTTTGAAGAAGATTTTGTACAACATCTGGCAGGTTCATAACGTTAACAATGTCCACTTCTTGACCATCTTGTCGGGTCAGTCGGATTCGACACCAACTACGTAGCAACCGCTCTGTAAACTGAAGGTTAATCTCATCCTTCGTAAGGGAATGGTACAAACCTGAATTACAAATTTAAATTTACTTTAAGGAATTACATTTTCATAAAAGTTAACCGTCAGCTAAAAAGGACCATCTGGGAGCTCCGTAAAATAAATATTTGGAAAAGGATTGGGTCAAGCATAGATCAACTAAACGGCGTGTTATGGAAATAATATCATAGGGTTGTAGAACAATAATTCTAGATTAAGAAAATGCGTTATTTATGAACAGTTTTGACCCGGTCAGTCTGCACAGTTCGTGCAGTCTGACCAGGGTCGACACTTTACGCACTCAGTCAAAGATAGTCCCTTAACATGCGTGATGGGGTTACACATTTTCTTCATGGTCAATGCTATTCCCCGCCGACAACGGCGAAGAAATAATGTTTATGTGTTGCCTATCCATCTGTCCTTCTTTCCGAGGGGTAATAAAATTATAATATCTCAAATTATGAAACTGCTTTTACAGTCTTTCAATAAATAATTTTAATGCTCTTTTTCAACTGACGTTAGCAACATCAATTTAACATATATATGCCATCTGATTGTCCTTTTTTTTTTACTTCGTTCTGGCTTGCGAATAGAAAAAATATAAAAAAAAGACAAATTAACACAAAAGTTACACAATATTTACCCTTTCTTTGTACTAACCTGGTGCGAACTTGTTGAACCAGTATAAAGTTTGTTTCCACTTTTCTGGTCTAACTTCTCGCAATAGTTCGTCCGCTGTCTGGCCGGCATTGTTTCTAATCAAGGGGTCTACTCCGCATCTGTAATGAGTTTTTCGTTCTCATAAGCATTCGATTTTAGAAAAGCATTTTGTCCGGTACTAAGCAACTCTCTCAGGTATGCGATTTTCAAATTTCTTTTTTAAGGTAGTGGATCCGTAATTATTCTGCAACGTTTCGGAAGTCAAGAACTTTAACGGTGCAAACCGATGTTTCATTAGGGAAACCATGGACTGGCGTGAGTGCCTAAATCTATGGATATTTGGGGTATCGAATGGTAGAATATATTGGACAGGTTTACCAGTCTAAGGAAACCCCGGTTTACACTTTGAAAGATCATGTTTCAATTCTAAATTTTGCATTTGATTCTTTTACGTATTTCGTAGATAGTCCAACCTAAATGTGTTTACTACATACTATATACGGCATTTTTATCATATAAAGCATTTGTAATCCATCCCGTTATTTGCATGAAGGGATTCTGAGAGATAATGTTGATAACAATTTTTCAATCGAATTTTGCAAACATGCTGGATTTTTTTTGTCTTATTTTTGGCATTTGTCATGTAAATCGTTGGTTTTTTTTTTGTCATTATTCTCCCAATCGATTGTTTAGATGTAATGGATCCGTAATAGTTCCGCAACGTTTCGGAAGTCATAAACTTTAATATTTCAAAAGATCACGAGTTCCGAAATGTTGTAGAACTATTACAGATCTACTACCTTGAACAACCATTAAACCATTCCTGTGTTCACAGTAGGTTTAGAGTCTGCAAGCGCCCACTTCTTGAGATGCAACTAAGATTCACTTTGCTGTCTTTTTTGGCACCATATACTTGTTTCAACTATTTTTGTTTATTCGACCAAACATTGAACGTACAGAGACATAACTCTCTCTAGCTGTACACACGTTGTTTGATTAAGTAAAGAATAAAAATGACACAGGGGGAACAGCAGATCCAGGAGAGCGTTGCAGGACCAAACTTTCTACAAAGTTAACAGACACCTGGTTGCTTTTGTCAACCTATTAAAAAAATTGGTATATTAAAGGGTTCAATATCTAATGTTGACAGTTGACAAATCACTTTAATTTAACAAAGGTGGATTGCCGTATAAATTCAATATTATCATTTTCACGGTGACGTGTAAATAAATTAAAGAAATTATTGAACGAAAGTCTTTTTATTGTGTTGAGTATTTTATATCGCATGAGGTATGAAATTGAAATTTATCTCAGGGAAATGTCATAAGAAAGTGATTCCATTTTTGCACCGCCCATTTAGCCACAGTAGACTTACAGATAAGAAGGGCTAATGCGAGTCAAAATTCTGATTCAAACCTTATGTTGTGGGTACTCATTTTAATCGTCTCGACGAGACGATTCAAATGAGTACCCACAACGTAGGATTTGCACAAGTGTTGAATTAATTTCATTTGAAATCTAACACCCACCCCCACCTCTATCTGTAGCTCTGCGCTGAATACGTTATAGCAATAATTTGATGAACTACAAGCAATAATTTGCCAGTAATATGATTTATTTTCTGTGGCCAGTACCTTAACTTTAATGCCTATTTCATTTAGCTTAAAATTGAGGGGTTTTTTTTGTTTTTAAATCGTACTGCGAAGCAGTAGATTTATATCTACCGTTTTTCAGAAATCCAGTCTGTTTGACCCAGTACATTTTTACCATTATCTTCTGAGCAATGTGTTCAAACCAAATTATGTGTTTTCAAACACCGAAGAAACGGCCTTTTCAGTCACAATCTACAAACTTTGTTTATACCTTATTTACTTTTCGACAAATAGAGAAGAGGCTAATACAAAATTTAATGTAATTTTCGCTTTTAGTAATTACCAGTTAGTATTTTCAGTGTTTATAACAAGATTTTCGGTTGAGTAAAGGAGTTGAAACGTACAATAGGTTAACTGTATAATTAATTTGTAGCACTTACAATATTACTGCTCTGAACTTTCTCGAACGGTCATTTACCGGTTGTAGGGCTGACAACCAATCAAATTCTGTTATGATTATCACGCGGTCAAAACCCACGCGTAAATTCAGACCACGTGTAAATTCAGATGGACATTGTCTGCTCGAAATGTGTCAATTAACTTGTTTGTCATTAGTCAATAGTCGTCTGCACTCAAACAGGGAGCGTGGGAAGTTTACTTTTTTTCGCATGTGTTAACAAGTAGAAATAATTTTGTAATTTTGAAATATTTGATTTCAATGAGCACTCTGATCACGCTTCAATCCTATTTTCATTAAATTCAAATTTGAGTATGAAGAAAAATTATTCAACAACAAAAAAAACCGACAAAAACATACGATAAACTGATATAGGATATAGTTCCGCAACTTTATGTGAGTTTCGAGAAACCGTTATTGCCTATCATTTTCAATGGGTAAGTTCATATCGGACTCGATTTCGACCTGAGTTAACCGGGTTTCCATCAGAACGACCTCGGTTTCGACACTAGGGATGTCATTTTAACCTTTCAACCTCGACGCTTCTGATCCTGGGTCAGGCTGGTGTTTCTTGAGTTCCAAAATGGCGTCGATAATAGTGCACAACAATTCGATTACACAAAACAAATATTCTCTTTAACTTTAAAAGGCAAATACTTTTTTCTTATTTTATAAAGTATTTTGCACGAGTTTATCACATTTCTTAATGGAATAACGATATTTCATGGTTAATTAATTATTGTAGCGGTAAATGTGAAGTTTGTTTTCTACCACCAGTGGGTAACTCCGTTCACATGAATGCCCTTTCTGCGCATGCATATTACAGTCAATTTTAGATTATTACATCATCTAACGCGACTCCCGGGCTGCCATTTGATTTTCACTAATGTAAAATTGATCTTTGACGCCTCACTATAAATTGTACAACTGTAGCAGTAAGAGCGATCTTTTTTTAGAATAACTCATGAATAATCATAGAGTGCTGCTAGATTTAATCGATTGGTCAGAAACCAAAGATATAAATAGCATAGTTGGCGATTTCACGTGTTTCTTGAGGGAAAATGCATTTACAGTATTTGGGAAAACCCAATGCTTGAAATACAAACATGTTGGTAATCAAAATTGTAAATAGTTTAATGAAAAATGTTTGTTGCAAAACAGGCTTTTAAACTCTATAGAGAGAGGAATAATATTAACAGACAAGCTTTTAGCTTGGCGCGTGCTCATTATAACAACGTAAAAATCTGCTAAGAAATAATTTAGACTAGCAGAGGGCTATCGAATCAGCAAACTTTCAAAATCGGACCCACGAGGTTGGACGAGCTGGCGATGTCCTCGAAAAGATGGATTGTTAAGACAAAAAACTCACAAATTTAAAGATTTTACCAACTCTTATTGTCCAAATTTGAGCCCTTTTGATTGGCGAACTATTGCACTATCCCAGCCTCTCAATGATGTACGATTTACAGTGCTGACAGCACTTTGATTTTTTATGGTCTGTAAAAAACGAACCACACTACATCAAGATGCCTAGCCCTGTTGGCTCATTAGTGCACTAAGTTTGTCTCCCAGCGAATGAGAAGTAAGCCTAAGTATGACGCGTAGCTGATTGCTCGAATGAAGTGTTGGGGTTGTACTTACACTGGTATGAGAAATGACTGAAAATCATGTGTAGGTGCATACCAGATCGCACATTATTTGATTAATATTGAGACAGGGTAAAACTCCATGTGAAAAACTAATCAACAACCAAGAACATAACAAGGGGTCAGCGCAAAACTATTGTAAGACCCTTTATATTAATAGGCACTTACGATAGTTTTGCACTGACATTTCGATACGTAGACGGCCTTTCGGTTCAAAGACTCATTTTGGATACTTTAGAAGCTGGGGATAGTACATATACCCTTAGTCTGGCCGTCAGACTCTTCTTTACAGTATTTTTAATAATATAGTAATTTAAACATTACAAATCTTACAATTAAGTCCCCTCTTTCTAAGAAGAAGAAGTTTTGTTCTGCACTTGTTAATATGAACTTCGATTAAAGAGGCATGTAATAGAACTACAACATATTTTTTTTTTAAAATGTAAACAAAAACGACTGAGCCCAGTTTAATGAATCTTTGGTATTTGGGTGTGGTGCCTAAGCACTTACCCCAGTGCTATATTTGTATGGATTGGAAGTTAGCAAACAAATGTCTCATAATAAGGGTAACTGTATGGGGAAATAAATAAAAACAAAGGGCTTCTTTTGAGTTCAGTGGGACAATAAAGTACATTCAGTTTTCAGTCAATTACTAATTAACCGTAAAGTCTTATCTCAATACCATAGGTAGCCAACGCGGTCGGGGATAGTATAATTTTACCAAATTTTGACCACAAAAAATTATTATACTATCTATCACAATGTATAATATAGACAAGGTCCCGAACTACCCTCTTTTACGCAGAAAATCTAGTCGGTCGAGATCGCGCAATTCAACTTTACACCTATAAACCCAAGTTAAATATGATGCTCTACTTAAATCACTGATTGCATTCGATAGAATACATTTTTTCCTGTCTCTCACGATGTAATTCTTTTCAAAATTGCCAACAAATCAGTTAATATTAACTCATCAATTTGGGATCGGGAAGAAAACATTTCTGCATCGGCCATTTTTGTTTAAATGCTCTCGACCAATCAGATAGCCTGATTCTACAGTTCAGTTGTAACAGGCTATCTGATTGGCTGAGAGGTTATTAACAAACATGGCCGTTGCAGAAATATTTTCTTCGCGATTCCAAATTGATAAGTAAATATGAGCTGAATTGTTGGCATTTCTGAAAAGAATGAGGTACTGAGTGACAGGAAAAAATGTTTTCTATAGAATGCAATCAGTGATTTAAGTAGGGCATCATATTTAATCTGGGTTTATAGGTGTAAAGTTGAGTTGCGCGATCTCGACCGACTAGATTTTCTGCATAAAAGAGGGTAGTTCGGGACCTTGTCTATATTATACATTGTGATGAAAAAAAATAGAATTAAAGTTATTTGTGGTTAAGTTTTGGTAAATTTACACTATCCCCACCCGTGTTGGCTACCTGTGCTCAATACGATTCGCTTTCTGGTTTAAAACGTCTTACAATTCACCTTAATGATCGTAAAAAAAAAACAACAAAAAAACTCTCAAACGATGTCTCTCTCCGTCTGTTGGCCTGTCTGCCTGTTGCTCTCAAAACTTGTTATTGTAATGACTAAGGGGGCTTTGATGAAAAAAATAATATATATTTCGTCGATAATCGACCAAAATGTCGTATCAAGGCTGTACATACGATATTTTGATCACCGAACAAAGATATGCACTACACACAGATCCACGCATTAATTAAATGTTTTTTCTCTGAGAATATAACAAATCAATCAGACGCCCAATGTTTAACTCGGGGTGTCATGGGTTCGATCTCCGGCGGCGGCTCATGTCGGTTTTCAGCGATTATTGTCCACCAATTGGATAGTCGTAAACGTAAGTTAGATAGCAGGCCGAAAAATGTACGCTTATTTCTGTGCCCGAATCAGATGCGTTTAAATCCACGATAGCAAATAAAATCGTGGAATGATTAGATCGATTTGAATGAACTGTTGATCGTTTGAACGATTTCTCAGTGTTTTTGAACGATTTTAGTGAGTGTTTTGAATGCATGGAATGAAGCGTCGTGCAACTGGTTTATAATGGTTTTGATCGGAATGAGTGCCATTTTTACTAAGCTTCTAGCTGTCATGTCCCTTTTGTCATGTTTCTTGTTGGTCCCCCGGAGTCCATTATTCATTATTATTTACGACTATGGTTGAAGTTTCATTATTCATTTATGCACCTGAATCATTTGTTTGTGTGCAGAATGCTAATTTTTGAAACACGAAAGGTCTAGGTTTAGATAAATGCTCGGTTACAAACAATAACTTGACGTGAGATGAATGTTTTTAAACGGCTTTTTCGTTTTACTAAACCCAAAACCTTGACTTTTTTTTGAAAAATGAAATTGATACATGTAAACTCAAACCAACTTCTAATCGGTCACTGCATGTTTTCCTCTACACATTTACAATAACGGAACTGAATAGAACATTACGTTAATTCAAGGAAAAACCATTTTCGAGGATTTTGGTGAAAGAATTGTGTAAAAAGGACCGACAGAACGATTGTAGCAAACAAAAGAAGACACCAACCCTACTTTGAAAAAGTCACAAAACTCGCAAAATGAAAGGAGTTTTCAAAATTTTCGTCGAAGAAAAACCGATATGTTGTTGAAAAATCACTATGCTTTCGATGCCTTAAAGGTTGCTGAATAAAAATACGTTAAGAAAACATTATATCAGACGTTCATTTGCGTAAATAAGGTGAATTTGTTGAATTTACCCCACCCACCAATGTTAATTTTGAAATTGAGGGTACCTATGTTCTCATGCAAGTTAAATTGCTTTCCCTCGAGTATTATTGATGCATTTTGGTTTTGTTATCTATCAAGTGCATGGGCTGTCGGAAATCATCAAACACTTGCATCTTTGATATTATTAAACATTCCTTTTCGTGCTTTATTTGAGTGACCGATTAGAAGTTGGTTTAAGTTTAGTATAAGGAACCTATTTCAATCCCTCTCGATTCTGCTTCCTGGAAAATTCACCAGCACTCGCGCCAAATGTGAGGGCCAATGAAAGAAACAAGATCGATAGCCGCTCCCGGGAATCGAATCAGGACCTTTGTGTCAAGAGGCCGACGTTCTACCTCTAGACTACGGACACCACATGAGTTGTCTGGGTAAGACAACTGATATTGAAAGGTGACGTCATTTCGGCAGGTTTTCCGGGAGAACAGATCATATATACCCTAGGCATATTTTACGCACGACTCAGATGAAACGTTTTCGCCTGAAAAATATACACTTATCTTGTGCCGGGCAGTGATGTACACAGATATTGTAAACATTATATTGAATTGTACTATTTTGAAATACAATGTTCAGTGCCAACTAAAAGAATGAACAAAATATGTTCTATCTTTAGATTAAACCTATCATAATTCAATAAATAATGGATAAAGTTTGAATGTTTTTAAAATAGCACACACAATAGATAAGCTAAAATGGTTTTGTATTATTATTTCTATATAGATTAGGTGACTGTCATAAGAAATGGAGCCCTGTTTTGAGTATTTTTTTAAACAAGCAAATGCTGCTGTGCCTTCCCTTTATCGAAGGATACGTCCTATACCATTCTTACTCCTTTATAAGAAAATAAAAAAATCAAAAATAATAACAACAACATTAAAGAAACAACAACAACAACAACAACAAAAAAAAAAAACCAAAAAAAAAACAGTGGTTACCAAAACGTGTATGTAGTTAGAACGTTACAAAGTGGCATTAAACATATCCTACTATCCTGCTGAATTCAAATTTTGATTCAGGCAAGTTAGTACCAACTTTTGGGACGTTTCAAGGTTGTGGCTCTGTAATAGTTCCCCCACGTTTCGGAGGTTACGAAATTTAACAGTGTTAACCGAGGTTTCCCAATGATTTTCATTAGGAATCCTTTTCAACATTGTGAAAGGTTATGAGTTCCGAAATGTTGCGGAACTTTTGCGGGGTAACTAACTTAACCCTTTCCTGATTTACAAAGTTTTGGACCTGTCCAAATTCAAAGGTTTTGCAGACGAAAATTTAAAGTGTATTTAATTTGAAAATAACCATTCAGTAGGGTAGAAAATAGTGAGGAAAAAGAAGAATTTGCTTGTCAGAAGCAATTTCTTCTTTTTCACAATGTTTTCTCAATCACAGGCACGTAAAAAGCATGGATTAAACAGCAAAGTGTTAATCCGTCTGACACAAGTTTTCGTCATAGTGGCTAGGTAGAAAGCAGGCAGTGATGGCCAAAATAAGACTGTATATCTGTGCACGTTGGTATTTGCGTTTATTTATCGTCGCTACCGTAGCACATGCCCATATGAGCGACGCCCCCAGAAGACGGTTAGTTGTTACAGGGGATAGTGCAAGGATACATGAAGAAACTACTGCTGAGATCCGCCATGGTTCTTTAACGTGCTCGGTGTAAAGCACCGCCTCACGGGACCTCGGTTTAACGTCTCATCCGAATGACAATCAGTTTGTTTGTGTGCCAGCCCGGGAATCGAACCCACGCGATCGAACTTCAATGGTTTTGAAGTCCGATGCTCTACCAACTGAGCTAATCGGACTGACGTTCATCTGTGCAGGCTGTTCCTTCTCTATACTGTTTGCCAAAATTTGTGTACGTGAGAAGGATTAAAGTTCATTAGTATTCCAACTTAAACAACCATTACGGCTAAATGATCCATGTAAACAATAATAAATGTGACCCGTCACAGGACCATCCGGGTAGCGTAAAGTCTCGACCCAAGTCGGATTGCGCAGACTGACTAGGGTCGAAACTTTCGCACTTAGCCTTTTTCCGAATTTTTTCAAATATTTATTTAACAGAGTTCGCAGATGGTCACAATTCGCGTGACGGGTCACAAATATGTAAGCAAAATTTGCAAAAAGAATTAGGGTCTTACACTGATAAATAAAACAATGACAATACCAGAGTAGAATGACATGTCGTGAGTGGTCAACCAAATAAGCGTAAATACAGCTGCATGCTGCATTTACCAAGTTTTGGTAATCTATTGACAATACTATTATATTTACGGATTCATTCAGAAATTAACAAAGGGGAAACATGCTCGTTCTTTCCGCGTGACAGATAAAAGAAGGGTGACATTATTTGTAAAGATCATTCTGAAAAATGCGTAATTAAATGTTTAGTTTCTTTGTTTGAAAGGGTTTAACGCCGTTTTCAACAATCTTGCAGTTATATCGCGGCGGCCGGAGCACCTTACAATGGATTCCTGGTATTTCTTTCACCTGTACTACCATAACACCCTTTCCTAGCCTCCGACTGCTATCTCACATAGGTTTACGATTATCTACCCATTGGTGAGAGACAAACGTTGGAAAGGATATTTGCCGCCACCGGGGATCGAACCCATGACTTCAAGATAGGAAGTCTAATGCCTAACCAACTGCGCTATGGTGGCGGCCTAAATAAATGTTTGAAAAGAGCCAGGATCATTCAACGGTCAATGAAAGTTTATGGGTCGAAAAAATAATGTAAATAAAATGAATTATGAAAATGATTACAGAGCAAAAACGTTCGAACATCGTATGCCGCGCAACTAGTGCAGCCTAACCAGACTTGCGTTTAGGATGACAAAACGGTGCGAACTGTTAACAAATTATATCCCGCTTTGCGTGCAAAGCGGGGTAAAATTTGAAAACAGCTTGCACCTCTTTGTCAGCCTGAACGAAGGGCTGGTCGATACTTTTCACCTACTCTCCAATGAAAGTGATTATGGATTTATTGGGTATTTTCTTTTTTCATATAACTCACCGCATTAGTGCCACTACTATTCTGAATGATCCAGGGACCATCATGGCTTTGTGTAGACACGTATCACCCTGCACATCGCGAGCGTCCAGGTTCAAACCACTGCTAGCCATTAAATATATCACCGGCACGCCCCATGGCGATCTAAGTCTCCCACCATTCGCGCACATCACGTGCAGAAACGTCTGTCCAGTGACGTCATCAATGAGATTGACGTTCTTTTTAGAATCGATGTAGTCATGACACAGTTTTAATAGCCCCGCCTCCTTCACTCTAGGGTCAAATATTGCCTTATAAAGTTTAGTCTTTGATAAATCCATTTTTGTTTAATTTTCTTTCACGTCTACAGTATTTTGATCTTTAATCTTAAGTGTAGGTTAATCCTTGATCAGGTTAACTCAATGCATTTAATATACTGTAATATGACAACAGCTTTAGGTCAAATAGTTAATTATGCACCCTTATGACCGTATTTTATTGCCTATCATTATTATATATTTTCATAAAAATATTGAATAATGAAGTACCAATCAAAATTCTATCTTCTCTCAATTTTATTTTTCATAATTATAGTGTTTTTTTCAATGTAACACATGCCTACATGAGAAGCCTCAAAATTTGATTGACATCCATTTTGATTGCAGTAGAAATGGGTACAGTTAACAACATCGTAAAATTGACAAGGTTATTGATTTTGGAATGAAATTAATTGAGTGAAATTAAAGGGAGGTAATACAATACTTCTAAGTTTGTACAGGACGAACAAAATTAGCGAATTTATTACCTCCCTTTGATAAAACATACACACAAGTTCTATAAACAGCTCCCTACCTTTTCAAGTACCAATCAGACGCTCACAATTTTCAGTTATGTCAGTGAAATCGCGATTTTCTTTTCTATTTACACGTATATTCATTTTGAATGTAGCTGTTGATTTCATATTTTTTAGTCATTCTATAGCGTTTTTGAGTGGTTGGAATGAATGAATGGAGCGCTGAGTGAGCGACTTAGAACGGTTTTGATTTAGATGTATGTCAATTTTACGATGTTATTAACTGTACGTAACAAATCTGCCAACATTAAGTAGATCTAAATATTACAAGATTGCAGATCGTCGAGCAATGTATGAAAGCGATTAGGATTATAACAGGATCATAATTTGGTGACCCGAACTCGTCCTAATTTGGGGGTAATCCAAATTAAATTCTATTATCAATTCTTCACCATTTTCTACGAATGATAAAGATATGCTAAAATTAAGCACATTATTAATGATTGTTCTTTATTTTCGGCGCCACTCATCAAAAACTTTTAAGGTCATCTAAGGTCGTTGAATGTTAGAGACATTTCCAAAGTCAATCCGAGAAGACAAACACAAACAACATGTACGCTATTCTGAAGAACCATGCATTCCAATGTCATAAACCTCCCTATCCTTATCTCCAAACCCCGTAACTACTGCTGGGTTATTGTCCCTGAATCTATCGATACTCTCAGACAGCGGGCTACCTATTCACCAAATCCCCATTGCATTCAGGATAAAAAAGCACAGGCAAGGACCAAAAGTTCGAATCATGCATTTGATACGGTTCACTTTGTAATGCAGCTATGCGTTCAGGATGACAAAACGATGCAAACTGCATGCAAATTACACCCTGCTTTGCACAAGATTGCACGTGCAAAGCGGGGTATGATTTACAAACAGTTTGTCATCATGAACGCAGGAGAGGATATATCTGCCCTGTGTTCAGGATGTAAAAACGTTTCGCGAGCGCTTTGAGATGAAACCCCGCTTTGCACGTGCAAATACGTGCAAAGCGAGGTATCATTTCGAAAACGCTTCGCTAACGTCTTCATCCTTAACGCAGGGCTGGTTGCTCGCTTGTGCTTTGTTATCCTGAACACAGGGCTGGTTTAGGGGTTTCACATGATTATAATCTTGCAGAAGAGAGCACAGCTCAAGCGTTTAACCCTTTTTTATACGTATAAACACCAATGATTTAATTTTTTAGTTTTTTACATCAAGATTTGTGTATTTTGATTGGCTTAAGATTTGTTTTCATTTCATATTGAGTACGCACCTATTTCAAAAACTTAAGCGAAAGTTTCCCTGAGAAACCTGTTTCATAATGAAGAAATTGATACTTTTTTGCGAAATAAAAATAGTTTAAAAGATACGAAGAAAAATATCTTTTGAATTCCTAAGGCATGCCACAAAAAACTTAATCACACTTTAGAATGAATCCGTTTCGCGTATTTATACAGTTGCGTTTTCTTACAGTTTCCTTAGGTTTTTTAGTATCACACCTTCTAAATATTAAATAAAGTTCTTAATTCTTACATAAATTCACTCTGAATTAGCCCCCACGATATTTTTGATTGCTGATGTGATTGTAAAGACATAAATTATGCCAAGTTTCAACCAAATGCGACGATTCATGGTGATAACAATAAAAAAAATCATCATCAACAACACCAACAAAAAAGAGCCAGGAACACAAAGACAACACAAGCGCTCGGTTAAAATTGAATGATTTCTCATCCTCAGTCGGTGGTCGTTCATTCCATGTTTACTGTTATATTTGCCAATTGCAAAGTCAATTTCACACAAAAATGTAATTTATTATGTATGTTCATCTATTCAAATTATAATTGAATTAAGCAATTCATTCGCTAGCTTAAACTTTCCATGTAAATATTTGCCTTTTGATAAGTTTAATAAACACTCTCTTTAAAATTGATTTCCCTGCTTTATCCCAATAAATAATTTGAACATTTGAAAATGTAATTAATCACATCTGCAAACAGTGTTTGATGTCAATATCAAAATGTACTTTAAGCTGCATTTCAGATTCATTTAAGAGCTTTTAAACCAAATTTAATGCTGCTTCTATTAACAAAAAGACAACACAACGAGCTAATCAATATATCAAATTGAAACTGCTAATGAGCACAAGCAGTTGCACAACATTAGAGGCCCCATCTCATAACAGATTAGCCATACCATTATGGAAAAGGGATATTTTGTCCAAAACCAACAACTTCATTGGATAAAATTTGCCTAAATTTGAACTGAATGTAGACAAATTTACCTACTAGGTACGTCTACAAACTTAGGTAAAAAACTCAGTCTCAAAGGGCTCTTTTGAAACAACCAATTTCCATTTATTTTGTCGACATACATGTGAAACTGGTTTGGTCTGTTTTAAAAACAGAGGTTATGTATGGTGCAACACCACACCATAATATTGTGAAATATTTTCTACGATTTATTTTAAATAAAAGTTCTTTTTTTTTAAATTCAATGATATTTTATAAATTAATATATACATTTATCATTTTATGATATATAAATTGATATATTGCTAAACAAACCTTACAGGTAAATAAACTATTAATATCCATTTATGTTGTGATAACACACCATACCTTACAAAGATCTACTCGTTTACAAAATTGGAATGACATATATGACATATATGTTTATGAAATAAGTCAAAATAAATAACTTGCATAACTACGTTTTGGGCTCGAGTTTTATACCAACGGTTGTAATAGTATCTGGGCAGTACTTTAGACTGTACTTTTTTAAGATATGGGCCAATTTTATCTAACAGTCATGCAGTTGCTTGTTCTAAACAAAAATTACCATTTTCCACAATATTTTGACTATACCGCTATAGCTATGATAGTCTTTTTTAATCTTAACTGCTTGTGCTCATAAATAGCTTCATTTTGATATATGATATATATATATATACCTGGACATACTGCTTTTTCTTGGCAAATGAATTGCCCTTAAAATTGAGTCTCAAACACTTTAAATGAACCTAAATAACATTAGCCGCCAGAACTAGGTTCAGAATTAAAAAGAAAACTGCTCGCAAAACTTTTTTTCACAAAAGGTATCCCGCTTTGCACGTGAGTGCACGTGCAAAGCGGGGTACTTTTGAGAAAAGTCTGCAAACGTTTTCACATCTTGGACGCAGAACTGTTTTGCAACCGGGGTTTAGAGGTATAGAAAACTAAAACGAATTTGCTTAAACAAACAGGTACAAAGCATTAATTTCTTTTTTTAAAATATCATAGATCAACTTTTTTCTAGTTTCATGAATAAAACAGAAATTTTGCATTTTTGCATTTTTCAATAATTGCAATCCAATGAAATAAAGAATTCTGATTGGTTTAAATCGCATTGGGGAAATCCATTGCACTTTATTTCTGTATAAAATGCAAAAGGTCTTTCGGGAAACCCCCGACCTTCGATCTGCAAGTCCTGTGTTGTAGGAACTCGAATTAACCTAGTTCCCGATGATCAACGCAACATTGCTATTAAATCTATAATAAATAAAGATATTTTTGAAAGAATTTACTATAACAAGCATGTAGTTCTGATTCTGAGCCGACGTAAACTTAGAAAACAGCGAGTCGACGAAGACCATCAGGCAACCCTCTCAACTAAGACCGACCATACCATTTTCGTTTAAAAATACAGACTAACTTGGCAGAAACAAGTTTTTGTCATAAGTACCTCTACGAATTTCAAAGTTGTCGTTTATTTGTGTATCATTTGTTTTACCTTGTAACATTTCACTTCGAAAGCGAGTTAAAAAAATATACACGATCTGAAAATAGATTGTGTAATCTATACGCACAGAAAGTAGACTTGAACGTTTAATGTTTGGTCGAGTATTTTAAAAGTTTCTTCGATGTAGAGGATTGCAATATTAAGAGACGAGTGTCTTTTGCACTGCGTTTATTTGGTTATTCAATTGCCTTAGCACATGGCTTAAAAATAATGCCCAACGGGCGTTATTGGCATGTGCTAAGGCAACCCAATAAATATACCCCAATAAAGGCAGTGAAAAGGACACTCATCCCTATAATATTTTGGGACAACTTCTTTTGTCAATGTTATTATCAATTTGGAAGTGTTTTTTTTATGTTTTACTAGCTCGGCTGTTTTCGGAGAAAATCCGAGGCACTGCTGTAGCCTTGGTGCCGTCGGTGTTGTCGTAGTCGTAGTGCGAAAACCTTAGAAATTTTGTGATATCTCTGGTTCTACTGAAGGCTTTCACTTGAAACTTGGCACACGTATTCATAATCAAAAGTGCAACCTATACTATCAAGGGGAATTATTCTAGATGTATTTTGTGCAAATTATGCCCCTTTTTCGACAAAGATTTTTTCCAATACTGTTTATTATTTATTAGACATACCGCAGTTTTTTTTATTTTTATCAGATATACGGTACTTAGGTTTAATCATACAAGGAATGCATGTGGTCAAAACGTGGTGAAAAACTTCA
This sequence comes from Fragum whitleyi, assembly GCA_948146395.1. NCBI lineage: Eukaryota > Metazoa > Mollusca > Bivalvia > Cardiida > Cardiidae > Fragum > Fragum whitleyi. Next base: position 27,680,087 of record OX411543.1, on the reverse strand, counting down.
AATACGTAAACTGCTTTTAGATTTTTGAATTTAAGAACTGAAGCACATACCGTTTTTTTTTCGTTCTTTTTTTAACTGAGGTATGAAACTTAATATCTAATCACAAAATTAATACAGCATGATTTCGTGTGTTTTTTCCCCAAACCGGAATAGTATGTGCACATTTTTGATGTTTTGAATTGTCGCAGGGGCCATTTTACTTATTTTCTACCAAAATGCATGCATGTACGTAATCGCACAAACCTTCTGTATACGAAATGCGAAAAATAAGCTCAAAAGAGAGAACTCATTTTGACCGTGTTCCAAAGCTGATTTTAGGTAACATATATATTACAATACATAAGAACATTTCGATTTCACCTATTCACGCTCATAACAAGCTTTATCAATAAAGCTAATTAAAATCCATTACTATTCCAATATCACACACGCCCGAACTAAAATCCATTTATGACTTTACACCGAGAAATTGCGATCTATTGCTAATATTAGATTTAATCTATACTACCTTACATAAAAGTCATTATATCGACGTTTTGGTGCAAAACTATTGTAAGTGCCTATAAATATATAGGCACTAACAATAGCTCTGCAACAAACCCTCAATATATGGTGTAGGTGTTTTCAAGCTTTTTTTTCCCCGCAAAACTAAGTTCAGAATAGTCATTAGAAAAGGTTTCAACATGGAGGCATGCCACTCATTTTTTTTCTTGGTATGGATCCGTAGGAGCTGCGTAACTTACTTAAAATATATAATGATGATGATGATAATGATGGTGATGATGATGATAATGATGATTAAAATAACGATAACAATGATAATAACATCTATATTTATCAAAGATAACTTATAAAGACATCACCATACACATAAATCAAACAGCATAATGGTTAGGTTATTCACAATAAGGCCTTCGAATAAATAACAAGATAATAAGTAAGGAATCACACACAAACTCAACACACACACGCACACGATTAAATCACACTCTTTTAGAACAGTATACTGGAAGCATATTGAGATGGACCTAGCCTTAGTAACTTGAATAAATAAAATATCGGTCGTTTCCCTTCGGCAGAACACGACTAATCTGCGGAATCAATCGTCAAGTTGGAGAGCACCCGTTATTGCCCATGTTTTTTTTTTACTGTATTGGCGATAGTTGGTGCTTTCGGAATTGTATTCATGAGCCTAATTATTTATTTTGCATACAGATCAGGTTCAAGTTAATACCAATCCAACCTGAAATAATCAGGCCGAATACTTTCATGCAGCAAGAAAGGGGTAATGAAATCAGTGTGACTTAAAAGTAAACCTTATGGCCAATAAAAGTAAGCTCGACCTTTTCCAGGCGAAAAGGGGTCATCTGGGTATTGCGAAAAGTATTGACCCCAGTCGGACTGCAAGGCATGCAAAAGCTTAGAAGGAAAGAAAGATTTTTTTAATTTCGACCTACGGCTGACCTCTGATGCAACCAATTTCTTTTCTAATTATTTATTTGAAGTAGTTTCAACTTGGTAATTTTTGGGTGGCGTGTTACACATGTTGGAATTCGAATTCTAAAAAATACTCGAAAAAAATAATCGTAAGTCAAAATCACAAAACGTACTTGGTGTTTTCATTAATTGTTAGATTCTGCCTTGCAATATCTCACTGGAATCGTCTTAAGAAGACGATTCCAATGAGATGATACATGGCACCATTCCATATGAAGTTCGTACTGTAGAAGCAGCTTTAACTTTTGACTTAGGCAAAAAATGATCGTAAGATGTTCAGTAAAATAGGCCCTTGCATCGGATATATATGACCCGTCACGCGAAAAGGGACCATCTGGGTAGTGCGAAAAGATTGGACTTAGTCAGACTGCGCAGACTGCGCAGACTGACAAGGATCGAAACTTTTCGCAATCAACTCATTTCCTGAATGAAGAATAATTATTCTACCCTCCCGTGAAAGAATTTTGGAAATGCGACCCCTGGTTGGCCTGTACTAGAACCAATCTCTTTTTTAAACTTCTATTTTGTAGAGTTCCCAGATGATCCCTTTTCGCGCGACGGGTCTCATATATAAACACTGGCATTTGATAAAGATCGGAATGGAATTTTGGTTTTGTACCAAATTAATTGATTATCGGGATTGAAGATCTGTCGTAATCCGACTGTACTATTACATTTAACCTAATATCTCTGTATTTTAATTGTCTAGATCGAAAACAAACCACAGAAAAATACAATATATCGACGAGTCAATGCAAGAATGCAATAAGGGTTTTATGTACAAATATAAAATATTAAGACACTGACTACCGTTATTCGCTCAGCCCCCTCTTACTAAATTATGTGAGGACCAGATATGCCGAAAAAGATTAGGTCCAGTAACTTAATATGAATATTTTTCTGCGATTAAAACATCATCATCATCATCATCCTCACCATCATCATTGTCGACAACAACAACAGCAAGAACAACAGCAACAACAACAACAACATATCACGAAGTATATAGTTTAGCAAGGTTTGGTAACTTTTTGGTATAAAGCAAATCTTGAAAAGAAATAAGCATTTAAAAGTGTCGATAATTTTCTCATGTGTATCTCCATGTTGTTCGAACCTTTAGAACACCGCTATTTATGACCAATGAAAACTCCGATGAGTAAATGGTCTTGGAATCCGAATTGCTTTATCCTTATGTGATTTGGTAGTTTGTATAATGATAGTTTATACAATTTCAAAATACTTCTAGAATGATCCAAGCTCCAGTAGACTATCGGTCGAATGCCAAATTCGGCTTTTGACGAGGCTCTGTCTGGATAATTTATCACGTAACGAAGGCTGCACTGACTTGATATCACCTGCCTGATATCATATAATTTTATAAGGCAGTTGAGACAATTTTTATGCTCATAAACTTAAGCAGAAATAAATTCAGCTTAATTTATTTGTTTTTCAATTATTCGTAAAATTTAAGCCCTGAAACATGATTGCATTATAAATAGAATAATATATTAGTGTCTTCATTATCATTATTATCTTTTCCGGCTGTGCTAAATTATCGTGAATTGGCAAAGTCTCGTCATTACAAATGCTACCATCCCAATTGATATTTAGGGTAGTGGCTCCGTAATAGTTCCGCAACATTTCGAAATTAATGATCTTTCAAATAGAGGTGTTAAATGAAGTTCATTACTTCCGAAACGTTGTAGAACTTTTAAAGTCAGTGGACCCGTAAAAGTTTTACAACGTTTAGGAAGTAATGAATTTCATTTGAAAACCTCGGTTAAAAGATCATTAGTTTCGAAATAGTGCGGAACGATTACGGAGCCACAACCCTGAATATAAATGGGGATATCATTCTTTTATCCACGAATCTGTTGTGTACCAAATATGCCATTTTCTTCAATTTTCGTCAATTGTCGAGTAAAATGTTGTTTTAGTTCCACAATTTAGAGTCAGTGATCAAAGGTCAATTTTGTCTATACAGGTATAGTCAAAATTGACCTTTGATCACTCACTTTAACTTGTGGATCTATACTATATACTGTATAAAAACACAATGCTGTAGTTACGATGGTTAGATACGATAATAAGTTGAGGTTCAGTCACCATCTTTTAGTACGCGTTACCTTCTCAAGTAATGTTATTTCCCACCTTGTACATAAAACACATATTAACAGATTTTCCGAAACGCATATTTAAAGCTATGAATTTTATGTAACTCGAAACTCCCCTCTCCCCCGATTTGCACATGGAAACGCAATTCCGAGCAAACTATTATTTATCATCCGACATTGATAGATTAAAAAGATAAAAAAACGTCTTCAGCCAACTTAAAATGTATAGGAATAAAAGGAAGAAAGAAAGAAAATGATGTTTAAAGACAGGCAGAGGAACAGAAAATACAAAACAAGAAGTCATCTATAAACCACCTTTAGAAACATTCAATTAAGTTTTCAATCATATTATGTATTTATATTGAATGACGTAAATCACGTCCAAAATAACGTATTTAAATGGCGTTGTCATAAATTAAGACTTTTCTTAGGTGTCAAAAATTTTGACGGGGATACGTAACGAATACCTTGCACATTTCGTCCAGGCAGGCAAAAAAGTGTGTAAAATTAAGACGTTTCGACTAGTTATTCTTTTCAAAGAAACGACTTCGAAATGAATATGATCTTATCCCAGGACATTTCTTGACAGAGACGCCTGATAATAGTTTCTATGACATATCTTCTGATAGCCAAATACATTGTAAATAAAAACGATATTTTCATCTGAAAAATTCAGTTTGTGTTTACAAGATGATTTATAAAAAAAAAATACATTTTTTTTCAAAAAAAGAAAAGAAAAAATCAGCCTATAAATTTTCGCCTTACTATTTTGTTCTAAAAGTGTCTATGTAGTGATACACGAATCCTACTTTATCATGCAATGAAGCCTGTATTGACCTGATATCACCTGTCTGATAACATAACATGATATCAGACAGTCTATTTTTAGAAACAATTGCATACACTCTCACCTGAATTTCTTTGGTTTTAAAAGGTTTTACTATGAATAAGCTTAAAAAAGGTTGCATGATAAATAGAATAACATGTAAGTGTCTCAAAATATCAATGTTATCAGGTCTCGGCTGTGAGAAATTATCATGACTCGGCAAAGTCTCGTCCTGATAAATTCTCCCAACCTCGACTAGATAACATTGTTATTTTTAGACACTTACATGTTATTCATATATATAAAAAATTCTCGACGTCATGTTGTTATCGAGAACGTTACCAACGTCCGTCATTCCATGTCTAGGTGTTGTGTAAATACCCCTATCTATGTTGAATTTGTAGAAAGGCAGACGATTTTTTTTCTCTTCCTAACTGTGTACGTAATAGCGTTAACGCAAATAACACGTTATGATACGGCGCCACACGTGTTTGTTTTGATCGTAAATCATACGTTGTGAAATTCCGGCGTATACCGGTACTTACTCTTTCTCCAAGTATGTTTGAATTTGAATTCAATGTTCGACTTTCTAGGCGAATCAAAACGCCTATGGTCATTTTAAGATTTAGCATGCATATCATAGAAGACAAAAGGGCATCAGCTGTGAGATTCAGCAACTAAAAGAATCACAAAACAGACAAATTTATACGATAATCTTGACAGGCGCGATCGTAATCTCCTCGAAAAAGCGTTACGGTCAACTCAGTCTACGTTACTTAACACATTAACGCCTTAAAACAGACGTTTATGACGTTTTGAGATGGTGCATTTGTTAAATTACTATTTAGCGTCGATATTGTCTTAATTGTTGTTGAACAGTGAGAAAAGGAGCGACACCTCCTAATACTAAAATGCTTACTTACATTCAAATTGATTTAAGGTTGATTTGTGGATGTTAATTATTTTAGGGAAGTGTCAAAACACATCGGAGTTCAGACAAGATAGATATGGAAACTACAAGTATTCACGCAGATTCGCAAACAACAGAGACAGTTGAGACAATCCCTGCGCATTCACTAGATTTAGAAAAAGATGCTGGGAAAGAAGAAACCGATAAAGTACCAGAAATAAAGGTAAGCTATTTTCTGTAAATCGACGTAATTTTGAGTAGATTCCTTTTCGCGACTTCGGTTCTGACAAACATATTAGCGTATTTTTATTTTAGCAACAGTAATCATACGAGAGCCTAGTGCAAAAAGGTTTTACGTACCCATTGAAAGTGCTCTTGGGCTTCGATTTGTTCTTTATCATACCCTAATTATAATTTAAGACGTTCCTGATTTCGCAGTTTCATTCAGTTGCGGATTTGGGGAAAAATAAAACTCTCACTAATAAAACGATATTTACATAGAGGATATTGAATGAGTGGCCACGTAATACCAAATTCATTAAACGAGTCATCTGTAAATAGATAAAGACGAGGCTTTGCCGAATTTTTTTCTGTTGTTGATGAGGGCCTTTTTTAGGGACACACGTATAATGCACTAGTTTTTCTGTTTTTCCAAATTAAGAATCAGAAACATTTAAACAACAACAACAACAACAACAATATTTGAGGTTTTCTTCTATCTGGATCAGTGTCGTCAGATATGCTTGAAAAAATAGAAAAGGAAAATAAAACAACAACAACAACAACAACAACAAAAAAACCCACCCGCATATATTCAAGTCAGATCACGTTAATGCATGTAAACAAGTAACATAAGTATCGAAAAGTTTAAGGATCTTTATAAATGCATTTCAGATAACGGACACAGAAAGTCAGTCCAGTAGTAGAAAAGTCTCGTTTTATACCCCAGATGGATCACAGGGGCAAATCCATCCAGACGGCGGCCATACAGCCTATCTGCCTGTCTACATACCTTACTCGCCGGTCGGCAGTAGAAAAACATCTGCTAATTCCACAGGCTTCGGCACTCCAGACCACTCCCGTCCATCTAGCAGAAAAACTTCAATGGAGGCATTTTATTATCCTCATCCTGCGTCCCGAATTTCACAACATCACGGAAAGATTTCTGTATTCAGTTTAGGGAACCAGCTTTTCGACATGCCACACGGAAAGGTTTCCGTGATTTCCACCGGAAATATCTCCGATACCGGAACACTACAAGCGGATACCCTCGAATCCCTTCCTCATGTTGATCATTACCGAGACATTGCGAATCACGTAGATATTCGACAGAGGCCAACTTTGTACCAACTTAGAGAAGAAGAAAAGGTATACAGTAAAACTTGTATTAAGCGACCACGACCACATAAAGGACCACCCTAAAAGCGATCGTTAAAGAGTATGGTCGCTAAGTACACGTTTATTTTTACAAATAAAAAATATAATTTTGAAAGAATATGTAATTTTACATTTTTTCAATAATTTAGGTTGTAAAAACTCATTAGAATCGTTTCATTGAGGGTTAGTTTGCGATGGCATTTAGACCAATACTTTCTGCTTTTAAGATATTTTGGTTAAAGAAAGGGGATTTGAAAGCAGTCTTTTGATAAAAACGGTCGCATAATAGACGTTGCCGTATAAGCCAGATTGACTGGACCTTGACACCCTGAGGTTAAGGTAGTGGACCCGTAATAGTTCCGCAACATTTTGGACCACATATTCTTTTACAATGTTAACCAAGGTTTCCTAATGAAAATCATTAGGAAACCTCGGTTAACACTGTTAAAATTCATTACTTCTGAGACGTTGCAAAACTATGACGGTTTCACTACCTTAAATTTCGTAAGGGACCAGCTGGGAATTCTGTAAAATAGATATTTGAAAAAGAGATTTTGTCCAGCAAAGATCAACCAGATTTCGGATTTCAAAATTACTTTCACAGGAATGTAGATTGATCATTCTAGATTCAGAAAATAAGCAAAGTGCGAAAAGTTTCGATCCTAGCCAGTCTACGCAATTCTCTCAGTCTGACTAGAATCGGCACTTTACGCAACATCCAAATGACACCTTTTCGCGTGACGGGTCACAATTATTTTTACAAAGGACGTTTATTGAACTCAGCTCAGTAAAACAAATTTGTTGGGCTTATTTTACTTTTGACAACGATGCATTCGATGAATCTATTAGCTAGAAAAACACCAAATGTTTTTGAGGTAGTGGACTCGTAATATTTCCGCAATACTACAGACGTAATGATCTTAAACAGTGTTAACCGAGGTTTCCAAATGATTTCATTAGTAAAACTCGGTTAACATTGTGAGAGGTCATGAGTTCCGAAATGTTGCAGAACTATTACGGGTCCACCACCTTAAGAGTATGTTTCAAGTTCAGTTACTCTAAGTTATTTTTCATGATGACATGTTGAGAGAGCGATAGTTATGATGACAAGTGGATACATCTGTTGTTACCATTTTAGACAGTAATTAGTTATTTATGTTGTTAGGGTGTCAGGTGCATGAAATTTATAGTAACAGAAAATATGACTGGAAGTAACTCTTATCTTAAAACTTTAATACTCAAAATAGCTTTAAATAAAAGACTACCAACACAATTATTAATTAACTGACTTTTACAGCCCCTTAACTAAATTTACCTACTTTTTTAATTTAAGTCCGTCATGTGAAAAAAGGCCATTTAGGAAAATATGTTTAAGGTAGTGGACTCGTGATAGTTCCGCAATGTTTTGGAAGTAATAAACTTTAACAGTGGTTACAGCGGTTTCCTAATGAAATCATTAGGAAACCTGGGTATACACTGTAAAAGTTAAATACTTCAAAATTGTGAAAGTTCATCAGCTCCGAAATGTGCGCAACTATTACGGTTCCACTACATAGGGATTTTTGTTTAAATATAAGCGCTTTATTGCACCCACATTTCATCTCAAATTGATAAATAAATATATTATTTATTTAACAAATCAGTTTCTGATCCAGGAGAGGTCAACCAGAGATCATATATCGAAATGTTTATAAATACAATTAGGTACATGAAAAACATGTATCTCGTAAGATAAAGAATATCTTAACCAACAAAATAGTATCGTGCAGACTGACATTAGTCTACTATGTCTGCTTTCTACTTAATATTTGTGGTAGAATCTTGAGATAGACTGGTTGAGTTGCAAAAGCAGTTGACAATTTGTTCAAAACGAAATCTGAATTGAGCATTTTAACCCTTTGCTGTTTAATCCCTGCTTTTTGCGTGCATGTGATTTTATGATTGAGAAAACATTGTGAAAAAAGAAGAAATTGCTCCTGGCAAGCAATTTCTTCATAAATCCACTTTAAATCTTCGTCTGCAAAACCTTTGAATTTGGACATGTCCAAAATTTTGTAAAACAGGAAAGTGTTAAGGGCTAAATTCACTGAAATATATGTGCTTCGAACAAATAAATCTTGAATAAGATTTTTACTCTATATTTTCTCAGCTGTCTGAACCGATCTCTCCAACCAGTCAATCGTCAGAGCTATTCACTGATGAGTTATATGATGACGTAGATACCGAAAAGGGAGCTCAAAGTAAAGATACGACCATTGGACTCAAGTTTGGTTGGATACAGGGCGTGCTCGTAAGTTGATCTGACATTTGGTGCGGTTATCAATAATTTCATATTTGACCCAAAAGGCGTCCATTGAAGGAGAGGCTTAAATCGAATTATAAAATACATACGCAAAGAAAAGAATGCCGTGTATTACATGTATTGAATCCAGAATTACTATGTAAACTGTGTTTTATAATTACAGGATATATAAAATTTGATAAAAACTGTAAAGTTTAGGTCAATTTACGTACTGTCTCTTTACTCAAGTCGAATTTTCCTTCTTTGAAGTACAAATCATAAATCATTATTTTGAAAATGTCTTCGTACACAAATGCAGTGTTTGGCATTTAAAAGTAGTGGACCCGTAATAGTTTCAATTTGTTTTTTTGTTTGAATGGGTTTTACGCCGCTTTCAACAGTTTCGCAGTTATATCGCGGCGGCCGGAGCACCTAACAATGGATTCCTGGTATTTCTTTCACCTGTACTACCATTACACCCTTTCCTAGCCTCCGACTGCTATCTAACATAGGTTTACGATTATATACCCATTGATGAGAGACAAACGCGCAATAGTTCCAAACTATGTTGCTTATTAACCATACCATGAAAAAGGCAAAACGTGTATGGTATCTTTCTATTTGATTGTTCATTCCTCGAATGAGTTAAACTCTGAATTCGAAGCGGTCATTATAAGAGCAACTGAATTTTATTACACCAGGTAAGATGTCTTCTCAGTATATTTGGCGTGATGTTGTTTTTACGGTTGACGTGGATTACCGGCCAAGCGGGGATAGGACTCACCACAGTTATCATTTTGCTGTCATCTCTCGTGACGTCCATCACCACCATGTCTATGTCCGCCATCTGTACGAACGGCGAGGTCAGGGGAGGTAAGTACGTCTATTTAAAATATATAATGTTTGATAACTCAGATGTACGGGTTTTAGAGAGTGAACACAAAATTGACATCTGATCACTCTCTAAAACTTATTCAACTTTGATATCTATTATGAAAAAAAGTGTCATTCATTTTAAAACTTTTCTGTTAAAACCTTTCCATAAACAAAAATATACTTTAAAAGGTTTCATTTATATAAATTTTTACTTGAAATTTTAAGTCGAATGATTATCACAAAAGAAAGAGCTATTATTCTGCTCAATAAAACTGTTCTCAATGTGAGATATGGTATTCTTTCAAATTCCGTCGTTAAATTGCGTCGTCCGTTGTTCACAATTTCTTTTTAACATTCTCCTCCTAAGTTAGTAGGTCAGTCCTTATGCAGCTTTAATTGAAATGGGTTTTTTTGACAGAACTCAACCAATTATGTTGAAGCGAGTCCTATCCACTTTTAACTGTAGCAACGAAAATGAGAAAAAATTAGTAAATGATTAGAATTCTTAAATTCTGGAATCAGCATGCAGGTAACTTTGATAGTCGGTATGCAGCTTGGGATCTTCTATCAAATTTGTTCACATCACGACCCTATGGCCATATCAAAATTCTGATTCTATGTTGCTTTGAAGCAAATGAGAAAAATCTTGAAAATCGTTTTTTCTCTGAAAACAGACGACTTTATGCTATAGTGGTACATTACATCATTTAATAGACTTGTACCCAGTTCTCAATAAACTATATTCACTATTTATGTGATACCCTTTGGGACCGGAGTCTTCATAAACGATAAATACCATCACTGTTCGTCTTATTCATTGTTCTTTTGAATAATTAAATTTTGATGTATATGTTTATCACCCTTCACGCGATAAGAGACAATATGGACAGTACTTAAAGTGTCGACCCTAGTCAGACTACGCGGACTGCGCAGACTGACTAGGGTCGAAACTTTAAGCACTTTACTAATTTTCTGAATCTATAAAAAACAACCAACCTTCCCGTGAAAGAATTTTTGAATTGCGACCTCTGGTCGGCCTGCACTAGAACCAATCTTTTTTTTAAAATATTAATTCAACGGAGTTACGAGATGATGCCTTTTGACGGGTCACATATGATTTTTAGATAAAAAGGCTTTCTTCTAAATGTTCTTTTATGTTATCTTTATGCAAAGAATTTGTCCTTTGCAATTCCAAAAGAACAAAAATTAATTAGTGGATCATTTATTCAAAGATGTGCGTTTCATGAATTTCTATAGGAGGTGCATACTACATGATATCGAGAAGTCTCGGGCCCGAATTTGGCGGATCAATTGGTGTGATATTTTCGCTAGCCAACGCGGTTGCTGCCGCTATGTATATTGTTGGGTTTGCTGAAACTGTTCGCGATATAATGTGGGTAAGAAACATTTGACTTTGGGTTACGATAGGCCAAATGTCCCTTTTATTTATACATGTACCTAAAGATTATTCAACGGACTTGGAATTACTGTTGGTACAGTTCCGCAAGCAAAAGTGAGGATCGAGAAACCGTTTTTTCCTATATACTTTTCAATGTAGAATTTATCTTTGATCACTCACTTTAAATTTCTGGTCTGTAAGACCCGCAATTTACAAAAAGTGAAATAAACATTCATGTAACTGTTTAGAAATGAAAGAGATTATATTCAGATAAATATCAATAATTCTGGTGCTTTTATCTATATTTCAAATACAGCAATAATAATCGAGACAATGACATGCTGTCTTTGTTAAGAAGTAAATCTCCTTTTTTTTTCATAATTCCGCAGGAGCACGGCACTCAGATAACAGGAGACAATTATCACGAAGTCAGGATTATTGAAACAATTACACGGTGTCTCTGTTTAGTAGTAAATCTTTTTTTTTACAATTCCATAGGAGCACGGTACTCAGATAACAGGAGACAACATTCACGAAGTCCGGATTATTGGAACAATCACTTGCTGTCTGTGTTTAGGGATTATTCTCATTGGGATGGAATGGGAGGCCAAGGTAATGTTTGTAACCCGTCACGCGAAAAGGGTCAATCTGGGAGCTCTGTAAAATAAATACTCGAAAAAGAGATTTGGTTCAGCATAAACCAACTAGGGGTCGAATTTCAAAATTTCTTTAACAGGAGGGTAGATTGATCATTCTTGATTCAGAAAATAAGCAAAGTGGGAAAAATTTCGACCCTAGTAAAAGTGCGCAATCCGCGCAGTCTGACTAGGCTACACAGATTGTCCCTTTTCGCGTGACGGGTCACATTTAGCTTGCTCGAGTCTAGTTTTTTACATTTTACTGATTTTAGCTGTTAGATGTCAAGTAACACCCAATTGCGTAGCTCCCATTACGCACATTTCTCAAGTGCGCAATAAGAATAACCATAACATCAAAAACTACAGCTTATTTACGCTGTAGCTACCATGTTTTGATTATGCAGCGACGCTAAAATCATAAAAAGGGGAGCGGACGGATGACATTCATCTTTTGTCGCTGTCCAAATATTGCCTTTATACTATATATAATTTGTGGTGGTCGCTCTCTGAGTGCGTATAAAATTCAAAATCCTAGTTACGCCTATGATATCGTTGCAATTAGCATGAGATTGCAAAAACTGATATGAAAATCAGAACTCCGTTTATTGGAAACCACTGGCAAAACAAAAATTCATGTCATCTAGTTTCTCTCTGTTAATCCTATGCTATTTCAAGATGAAACATCCTGGGGAATCTTGAGGAAGCAAATTTAGAATGATGGTTATTTGGGGTTTTCAAAATGGACATTCTTATCTCACTTATAAGCTGGTAGAATCGAGTCGAATACAAGTCACTATGCAGTCGGTGGTCGACTAGTTCATTCAGGCTGAAATTATGAGATTTTGGTCGCTCATCGGCGATGCGTGGTAAACAAATATTACAGTAAGTAACATCGGGAAATAGATATTCATCTTGATCAGAGTCATTCAAAATCGCTCGCTCAGCGTATCATAAGAGTAGTTAAAACACTCACTCCTGAAGAATTATAAGCACTCAAAAAACGAACCGAAATCATTAAAAAAGACATCATTTCATTCAAATTGATCAAATTACTCAACGATTTCATTGGCTTGAGTAGATTTCAAAACGTCTATTTAATCCATGAGTACACGCATGTAGGAAAGTACGTATATCAATTAAAAGGGAAATAATAAAATATCGATCATTTCGTCCAGTTTTGATTCATTTATCTCCCATAAATCTTATTCAAAAGTCGCTCCTCACACTCATTCAAAATCGTTCCAAACATTTTACTTGTCAAAATTTTTGCATTTTTTCACAAGTTTGACCTTGAAAAATGACCTTGACCTTAACTGATGACTTTGAACTTTTACTAACAAAAATGCCTTGTCCCAGGCATTCATCATGTGGAATATGAAAGCCCTATCACTTACCATTCAAAAGTTATCACAAAATGTCAAAGTTTTCGCACGACGACGACAACGACGACAACGACGACGACGACAACGACGACGACGACAACGACGACGACACCAGGGCTATAGCAATACTTCGGATTTCTCCGAAAACAGCTGAGCTAAAAAAAAAATTATAACCGAATAATTCGCCACAACACACGCATGTAGGAAAGTACGTATATTATTTTAAAGGGAAATAATGAAATATCGATCATTTCGTCCAATTTTGATTTATTTATCTCCCATAAATCTTATTCAAAAGTCGCTCCTCACACTCATTCAAAACCATTCCAAACATTTTACTTGTCAAATACACGATGTTGTTAAATGTGGAAGGTGTTTAATGTCACAAAAGTCCCTATACAATTTATCAATCGGTTATTTCAGGCTCAGATTGGCCTTCTGTGTATTTTGATAGTAGCCATCATCAATTTCTTTGTTGGAACATTTCTACCGACAGATGATGAAAAGAAATGGAAGGGAGTGGTGGGATACCAAGGTTATATAAATGTTACTTAGGGTATTGGACCCGTAATAGTTCCGCAAAATTTTGGACCACATATTCTTTCACAATGTTAACCGAGGTTTCCTAATGAAAATCATTAGGAAACCTCGGTTAACACCGTTAAAAATTTTTACTTTTGAGACATTGCAGAATTATTACGGGTCCACTACCTTAACGTCTATTCACTATCAAATTATGGGTTTAAGTTATTGATATCTTAGGGTGATATGTTTAATCAATTTAGTATGCATTGATTCATATATTAAAAGATGGAAAAATCAAGTGATCAAATCAGGTGTTAGCGTGTAATTGTAATATACTGTTCACAAAAAGTAGGGGGTAATCTATTAATCCATAAGGTTATTGTGGTTGCAAACAATTAAGGACAATCTAACTTATTCTTGGCCAACTAGCAGTTGTCTGATGGTAATATGGTTGTTATGAAATTCCCTTTTCTGCTTAACATTGCCTGAAAGTTCATCATTTGAGAAGAGAGGGATATAGCGCTTATTTTAACATGGCGTATGTTGTAATGGAAATTCTTACTTTAGTTGAGCATAACTTCAAGAAAATTATTTGGTGTTTATCTCTATTATGTATTCGCCTCTCATTTGGTTGGAATAATGTGGGGTCTAATGAAAGCTCACCGTAAGCGAGTCAATGGTATGCTAGAAACCAGAAGAACGCGAGTCCAGACTGCTGTCAAACCCTGTGTCTCACAGTCAGATATTGTCACGATATCAAACAGTTGGCTTCTTTGTTGATGATTCAAAAACGGGGCCCTGAAGATATATGGATGCCCAAGCTGACCAGAATACCACAAATCAAACTTACAATATCCTCTACTTTTTGTGAACAGTATACAATACCAAAATTTACTTTACCAAATCATTGTTTATTAATATTTTCATTTTCGCGTTGATATATCCTTTGATAATAGTAATGGAGGAGGATTTATATGCAAAAGATAAAACCCGAAGGCAACGCCCTAGAATCTTGGTTTGCACATGACTCATGACCCCCACCCCCCTTCCATCAGACTCAATCAGACGTTGTTAATATGACGTCAAAAGCACCAACGTTCCCGATAAAGATTATAAAAGGGCGGAGCTATTTTTGTACACAGAAAAACACATGACTTATGAATTTTATTGCGAATAACGTTCTATTTAAATTTTTCTTATTTCATGTAAGCGTATCACACCATCAAATTTATTTGTTGATATTTGCGTAAGAGATGGTAAAAAGTTAGAATAGACAGAAATTGAATGCCATCTTGGTCAGAGATAAGAGGTTTTAATATGAGTGTACTCACATTCACCTTCAAAGTCAACCAAATATGAGCCTGTGCATGAGATTTCCAACAATTTCAAATATGCGCAAAGCAAACACTCTGACCAGCCTGTGCATCCGCACAGTCTGACCAGAGTCTTCACCTGGCATTCGTAGATAGATAAGGTCTCAAGGTATCTGTAGACAATCTGGTTACTTTATTTTTACAGTATGTGGCTGTCTATGCTGCTCAATGTTTGCACCTCATGAATATTTCAAATTGTTCGAAATGTCACGAACAGGCTCATATATTATTTGTATATTTGTTTCAGCTGAGACCCTCGAGACCAACCTTGGTCCCCATTTCACCGGAGAGAACAGCTTCTTCTCTGTGTTTGCGATTTTCTTTCCAGCAGCTACCGGGGTTCTAGCAGGTGCAAACATATCCGGCGATTTAAAGGTGGGTACTCGGTGGAAGGTCTAGTGAAGGTCGATTTGATCAATTTGAATTTCTCAGGACAGGTAAACTTGTGCTATGACTCGACCGTAATTGGTTGAATTCACCAAGTAAAGATGACACTTCTTTGCTATGGCGAATTATTCGGTATAAATAATTTTTATTGTCCTTTTAATGATAAAAACTGTGCAAATCAAATGAAAGTTATTAACAAGTATCAGATACTAACATAAACTTTGGGCCTACATCCCCGAATGAAAGCAGCAAATAGAAAAAACAAATCACACGCACAAAAACTTTATAATTCCAATCTAATCATCTTCGCGATCCAAGAATTCATACTTGTTCCTAGTGAACGTTCATAAGGAAATCAGTGTAGTTAGAACCCTTAGCATGCGAAAATGTATACCAATTTGGAAGGATGTGCGTGATTTGTCAATCGATGCAATTAATATCATTCATGCAGAACGCACAGACGGCCATCCCAAAAGGAACGTTTTTGGCTATACTGCTGACTACCTTAGTGTATATTGGTATAGCTTGGTCCGCCGGAAGTTGTATGATGCTGAACGCTATTGGACCGGAAGTCGCGTCTTTATTGGTGGACCCAGCTACTAACAATACCGTTCCCCTTACTACAGAACTTGTATCAGATTGTACTGGCTTCAATCAAACAACATGCGAATATGGCTTGTTGAATGACAACGGGGTATGTAACTTATGTCATTTTTATAGAAAAGCGTGGAAATATGCGTTCGTTACCAAGACGAAATATACATGTATATATAATACATACTTAGTGTTTTGTATGAAACAAAATATATAACGAGGTTGGGAGAATTGATCATTGTCGAGGCTCTGCCGAGACAATTATCAATTCTCACAACCGAGTTGGATATTTTTTCATACTATACATTAAGTACGTATTATATTTATTTTATAACCTCTATTTGTCTTGTTTTCGTAGATGTTTCTAACAGAAATGCAAGTTTCTAAAATGACCACATTATATCATTTTCTAAAAACAACTATGAGATATTATAAAAAAAATATCATACGGGATGTTATCACACGGATATTTGTATAGTTATAAAATAAAGGATGTCGTCTAGGGGGAAGTGCAATTTTTGAATGAAAATGATTATCGTTTTAATTTTGTGCTAGGCTTTTAGACCAAAATAAGTGTACAATGATCGTATCAGATATGTTTATAAAGGTTCTGGCCGTTTGTTCCTTTGAGCCACTTATGGCAAATCGAGGGTGCTGAGTTAAAACATTTCTTTACTAATTCATGGGAAAAAGGCGTGCCTCGAGAACAGCACCAAATAACTACCGGTACAGTCTAAATTAGAAAATTTCAAGATAACACCACCCCTTTTCCTTTTATTCGCAATATCTGAATTTTCATTACCGTCGACATTTTTTCCAGATGGTAGGGATCGTATCTGGATGGCGACCACTCATTCTGGCGGGAATATTTTCAGCCACGCTGTCGTCTGCTCTAGCGAGTATGGTTGGAGCACCTAAAGTCTTTCAGGTAAAGTTCGAGAAAGAATCTCAAGAAACCATTTGCATCCAAAAATTCAAATACAAATAACTATTGACAATTTATTAAAATTTGTTTGATCCCTTATATTCTTTGCAATTAATATCTTTTCTTAGAGAAGAATTTTGTGTTATCGCATTCTTTTTAATCGTTTATACAAATCTCACATTTTTTCAGAAGCGTTTCTTATGTTCGTGTTAGAGATCATTTCACAGGTCTCCATAGAATAGAACGAGCAAAGTTTGTCTCATTTAGACAATTTGGTAGACAATTCGTCAGTGCAGGATTTACTTCCTAATCCGTAGTTTCGAATTTCATAATGCTATTGGTCTTTTCAAGAGGACCAAGCAACTGAACATAGGAATCACAAATTTTTAAGAAAGTGTTTCATAATCGGTATTACATAATAAGGTTGAACGAATCTTCAATATAGACCCAACTCTTTGGTTTTACTTGAGCAAACAAACAAAAAAAAAAAAACAAAAAAAAAAAAAAAACAAAAAAAAAAACACATTTTTTTCAGGCATTGGCCAAAGACAAGTTATTTCCGCATATTCACATATTTGCTAAAGAGTTTGGGCGTAACAAGGAACCCAGAAGAGGGTACTTTCTCTGCTTTGGAATATGCTTGGCCATGACGTGTGTTGGTAATGTAGAAATTAAATTTTCCTTTCTCTGGTCGATTGTCATGAAAAATGCATGTTGTATATGAATTTTGGAGAGACAATAAGGAAAAATCAATATTAAACAACGATATTTTTATCTTTAGCCTAATAAACTACATGTGCGTCAGTATCTGGTCTCGTTCTATGCATTTTATCATTTTATCATTATATGCATGGAAATTTCCTAAATTCGTACTCGCCATAATACTATTGATAAAACAAGGGCGTTTTCAGGAAGCCATGAAACTATCATGCTAAAAAGAACCAAATCGCTGGATCTAGGCACATACAATTTGACATTAACAATAATAATATACTTCACTTTTGCCAACGAACACTTACAAGATTCTTTCTGTACATCTATATTATTTTTCCCAGCCCTGCTTTGAGAATGACGAAACGGTGCACACTGTTTGCTAATTATACCCCGCTTTGCACGCGCACTTGCGTGCATAGCGGGGTGAAATTAGCGAACAGTTTATACCGTTTTGTCATTCTGAACGCAGGTAAGTTCCAAAAGATGTACAAACGTGAATCAAATTATTTATTTTAGGTTCGTTGGATATTATCGCACCAATCATCTCGAACTTCTTCCTGATGGCGTACGCCATGATTAATTTCTCGTGTTTCGATGCCAGTGTAGCTGACTCACCGGGATTTAGACCAGCATTTAAATATTACAATAAATGGATAAGCCTGGTGGGATCTCTGCTGTGTATAGCTGTCATGTTTCTCATCAACTGGTGGGCAGCTCTCGTCACATTTGTTATATGTTCCGGTCTGTACAGTTATGTGAAAGTAACCAAACCTGGTATGTATGATAACTTTTATCTGGTCGGCTGTCATTTGGTGCTCAAAAACAAAACAAAACTGTCTTGTGTGTTGAAGAACAGTCCACCCAAAGTGAGCTCATCTGGATAAAATGCATCTGTTTCAACTCCTTTAATCATCAATAAAATATCCAAATCCCAATGAAACACATTAAAAAAAACCAAAATACGATAGTTATTTTTATTGCAAAACCATTATATCAAAATCGGCGGACAAATTTTTTTTAGCTTATAACTATACAAATATTCGTGTGATGACATCCTATATATCTTTTTTTATATAAAGCGATTATTTTTAGAAGCTTGTATTTCTGTTAGAAACGTCGACAAAAACAAGGCAAATTATAGAGGATATAAGATAGTATATACTACGTACTTAGTGTATTTTTTGGAAAAAAATAACTCGATTGTTGCAATTGATAATTGTCTCGGCAGAGCCTCGACAATTATGAATGCCCCAAACCCTCGTTGAATTTTTTCGACATAGAATACACTAAGTGCGTATTATATATTCATCCTTCGTTATAAACTCGCTACAATAATGGAGTATAAACCTATTACACTAAACTTTTTTAAGATATCTTGCGGGTTTTTAAAACAACACAACACCACTTATCTTACCTTCTTGGGTATATTTATGTGACTGGTCAGGTCATTTAGTAACTAAACTTTCACATCTTATCGCAATGTAAGCTTTGAGCGTAACTAATTTCCTTAGTAAATACGTTTTACCAAATATTTGTATTGTAGATGTGAACTGGGGATCCTCAACACAAGCTAACGTTTACAGAGATGCTCTCAGGAGTTCTTTAAAACTCGTGGGTGTGGAAGAGCACGTGAAGAACTATCGACCACAAATTCTCGTGCTGTCAGGATACCCCAGAAACCGTGCAGATTTGGTGGAATTTGCTTCCATTATAACGAAGAAGCAGAGTTTGTTGATTACCGGTCACGTGTTCCAGGTGAAAACCAACATTTTCCCGTTATTTTTGTTGTTGTTGTTTTAATGAAAAAAGAATGTTCTACATTAAAAAAGGCTGTTGATATCAACGAAAACGTTTTTAAAAAATCGCCTTGAATTTAAGATGTGTAAAAAGGAGGCATTGTAACACACAATTTCTTCTTTTTTCCACAACAATTGCCGAATCAAGAATCCCGAAACTGTACCAAAATGGGTAAATCTATGAACTGTCATATGTTAACAAAGATTCACAAACTCCTGCCTATTTCGACTGACTTAGTGACATATTCAACTAAGTTTACTACAAATCAGATATAATTCGACACACTAAGATGGGTAATTATGGACACAATTTATTTCAATGTTCAATTGAATTGTCTCCCCTATATCGTAGTCCCTGTTTACACCCGGCTACAGAGAAGCAGCTTAATGAGTATTTGCCATCATCCGTAATAAGTCGTTTGATCTTACTATCGTCAAAGGGCGACAAAAACCAGTGAATGATTACAAAACGCTCGCTCGCGAGCCAAGTATCCCATGCATTACCGAGTTAAGCTTACCCAAAAAGTGGCACTCATGAAATAAAATCGAGTAACATTTATTTCTCAGATAAACAACATTTTGTACGATGAAAAACATTTTTTGAAACAATCCGGTGACAGATCTGGTGCCACGAAAACGCGAGTTAGATGACGTCATGAGGACGTCATTTAGAATGGGATCTTATACATGTGTAAGACAAGAATATCTCTGATAGATGTTCGTTATAGAAGACAATGGGAGCTATGTGAGAAAAACTTAATTCGATATTTCAGGGTGAGTTTTCTGAACATCTGAACAGATTGCGATCCATGTCGGCCTACAAATGGTTTAACTCCAGACGAATTAAGGCGTTTTATAACAGTGTTACAGCGCCTACTTTTAGGATAGGGGTTCAAGTCTTACTGCAGGTATTATCATAAAATATTATATGACCTAGGTCGCGGGAGTGAAATAACCCCGTTGAATATTTTTGAAACTACACGGGTGTTTTTACACTAATGGAATAACTATGCAAATGAGCTAGGAAGATATATGAAGCAACGTTATATTTTCGTTGTAAAAATTACGTCATAATGCATTTGCTGGCTTCATTTCGTGAACGGCGTTATATGATTCGCGGAATTACTTGAGTCGATAAAATTCGTAATTTTCTAGTTTAATTGCAAAAGTTCGGCTCATATCATAAATAGAATATCAAATCTGTGCTCATTTAATAACAGCCTCACAGCCTCGTTTTTATCTGTTTATGTATGACTCGTCTTATCAATTCGGTATTCAATGACCGCTCATTCAATATCCTCTAAAATATGCAGGTATAATGTTCATATCAAATTTGTAAATCAATAATTACAGGTAACAGCAACCGAATATCAACGTCAAAGTTGTAACGGGGTACCGAACCGAAAAAGGCAACGCTTCTTTGATTATGATTATTTAATCTAAGAATTTCACGTTCTTTTCTCCTTCATTTATTCGTGCGAAATTAATCATGAAACCGAAAACGACGTTAACTGTTTTAAAAGCAGGAGAATAATTTCTAAAATGACATATCTACTTACTTAAAATGATTGTTCCAAGTAATTTTGTACTTTATTTTTTATAATTGGACGACCGCCCAATTTTAGGAAAATCGACTTGTGTTTTCAGGCATTGGGTATTGGAAAGTTAAGACCTAACACATTGTTGCTAGGTTACAAGAATGATTGGCAGAAGGCAGACCCACTGGATGTCTTAGACTATTATAATGTTATACAGTAAGTGCTATTATATTAGATTATATCAAATCAAATTATATTATGCTCATTTTTTTTAAATATAAACTTTTGAAAAACGACATGTTTTCATGATGACGCAGGTTTAACTCGGAAGAACCGTTGTGGGCTACCGACTAGTGTAACCATTTTAGTAGAGAACGATTTTTTTCAAACGAAACCCAAATTAAATTCTTAGATTGACGATTTCTTTTATAAGAGAAGTAGTTATATATAGTGTGGCATATTGTTTATACTCACATATATTAAATTTTTGATACAAAGTTCCTTTATTAGAAGTCAGGTCATTCATTCATTCATCTTTATTTCCTCCATATTGAAGATTTGTACAAATATACATCTCATACAACACATACAATTCACAAATAACACAAATAAACAAATAATACAACTATAGCAAAATATAATATTATACGAAAGTGAGTGTGTGTTTTTGCATGTGTGTGCGTCTGTGTATATGTGTTTGCGTGCGTGTGTTTGTGAGAGTACGTAGGCGCTTGGGTGCCTGACTGCATGCGTATTGTATGCGTGAGAGTTTTTTTCAGTAAGCAAGAGTGAGAATCAGAAAGCGACCAACTCTCTAGACCTATGTACCTCTGTTTGGTCATATTTGTAACAAATCATATATGTAACACATTTGTTACGTAAATGATCACATTCGTAACAGATAAAGTGTGTTACAAATGTGTTTGTCCGAAATGGAGGTTGACATGAGAAGCATATATGTAACAGGTTTGGTTGTCTATATGTAGTCAAACAATTAACAGCAATAGCAACATCATTATATTATTTACACTATTGATTTTATTCTCGATTGCAAAACAATAGTTAGCACATCAGAGCGATTGAGACTCACTCCAACTTGAATCAACCTCACAGAGAGAGAGAGAGAGAGAGAGAGAGAGAGAGAGAGAGAGAGAGAGAGAGAGAGAGAGAGAGAGAGAGAGAGAGAGAGAGAGAGAGAGAGAGAGAGAGAGAGAGAGAGAGAGAGAGAGAGAGAGAGAGAGAGAGAGAGAGAGAGAGAGAGAAAGAGAAAGAGGGGGAGAGAAAGAGAGAGAGAGAGAGAGAGAGAGAGAGAGAGAGAGAGATAAAGAGATAAAGAGGGGGGGAGAGAGAGAGAGAGAGAGAGAGAGAGAGAGAGGACGTATGAAATAATGATTCTTTGCCTAAGGTACCAGTGCATCTCGAGCGCGCACGTGAGTGTGTCCAGCAACATCAAAACAGCAAGAAAATTGATCTTCAATTGGAACTCAAGGCAAAACACACATCATATAGATCAGCCTGCGCATCTGCAGTAGTAGGAGATCAGTGAAAATTGATCATGTCCCGTCTTGATAATGTTTGCGAAGTTGCCAGTTTAGCGGCGTGAAGGTGACAGCCTAGTGGCTTTAAGTTGGCAGACTAGCAGGCATGTGTGATAGTAATATGTACTGTTTTTAAATCAAAATTGAACTGTGACATATGTGATTTCATGTCACATCAAAAACCGGCATCGATCATATTCGTCACAAAATTATGATTTCCGAGTCATATATGTAACACATGTTACATATGTGATCATATATGTAACAGGAGTTACATATATGATTTGTTACAAATATGATCCAACATACCTCCCCTTTTGACCTCCGTTTGAAGGCCAAACAAAGGGAGATAAGTAAGTATTCATCAAGTTATCTAAGTCTTAGAAAACCAATTTATTTGTAACGTTACCGAAACAAAAAGAAAAAAAATGCATCTTGGGGTTCTAATTTAAATGCAGTAACCCTGTTTACAATTTTTTATGAGCGAAACCTACTAAAGCAGGTCCAAATAGAATTCATAAATCTAATAACAATTAAGCCTTAAAATTGCATACAATCAACATTAAGAAGGTTTTACATGACAGGATTATCACCAAATAGTGTGCATAAATATTGATCGGATGACATAGATTGTAAGGCATTGAAAATATAAGGGCTAAAAGTTGACTTTATAATTTTCTTGAATCTAGCACTACATGCCTCTACAAAAAATACATTGAGTCAAAATATGCTCAGTGACACTGACAATAATTTGTTCTCCCCCACAACGTGAGCATGTCGCTTCATTGTGACTAAGATATGCTATCAACTGTGCTACAGAAAAACGTGCGTATAATAGCTCGGGGTTTTCCAAAGAAAAGTTCCACAAAGGACTTGTAAAATATGTAGGCTGAACTTTTCTATATAAAGCAAATTTTGGCAATGAGGTTTTTAATTCCCATTCGTTCACAAAATAGTTAGATATAGCTTTTTTCACCTTATTTTTCCAGAATAATTTACTCGGAAAAGTACCAAAATTTACAAAATCATGCAAATAGGATGTCAGATGATATTTGTCTAAGAGTACAAAAACATCGTACCTTAAAGTAATCAAAGTACTGAAAGTACTGAAAAGTTGAAATGCGTTCGAAAGCGTGACCTCAAGCTACTAACGAAGCTGACGCCTCCCGCCCAAAACAGGTGGTCACATAATACGTCTCGTCTTGCGACGGGCGTATAAAAATCAATGTATTTCAACAACTGGAGACGCTTAAACCCCTGAATCGCTAAACAGGCCTGAATCTGATGAAAGAAGAAAAATGATAAACCGTTCACCTGAATTCGATTGGTCCAGTGGATCTAATCCAAGAAACTTTCTGGCAAAGATTCATTCAAATTTGCCTATTTGTTGCAGAGGAGACATTTTTCGAATTTCAAGCAGTCATAATACACCCTGCCAACCCATTCATTACAGAGGAGATTAAAAATTAGCCATACCCTGCAATACCCATATTTATGAGCTAATGGAAATTTCGCCAACAATGTTTGAAGAGGGTCACCAAAGGAACAGTCTCGTAAAGTTTCATTAAAATCTGCCCAGTGGTTCAAGAGGAGATTTGGGGCTCAAATAAGCCCCGCCCTGCCATAATCATATTTATTGGCCAATTAGAATATAGCGAGGATTTTGAAGAGGGTCACACAGGGAACATTCTGGCAAAATTTCATTGAAATTGACCCAGTGGTTTAGGAGAAGAAGTTTTAAGAGGGTTGACGACACACGACGGACGACGGAGTCAAGCCGATCCTAAAAGCCCCCCTTGATCACGTTGTGCTCAGATGAGCTAAAAGGGAAGAAAATGATACGGACCATACAGCCGACTAATGAATGCACAGGCGAACACTTATACACTCAAAACAGTTTTTATAATATTTTTCAAATGACTTCTGCTCCATTTGAGTTATCAATTACATTTTTGATTAGAAGTATCGCAAAGTGGACCTCAACAAGTGATTTGTCCATGATGAAAAACTGTTTTCGCAGGGAAGTCTTTTATTTAATGAGTTGGAATCTCAAGACAATTTTTGGACGAAGTTCAATGGTGATTTCGACCTTTGTGACTCCAAAATTGGGCACTTTCTCGGGTCATTGACAACATTTGTGTAAAGTTTAATGATTTTGGTCAATTGGTTGTTTAGTTAGAGTGGAAACTGTTAACTGTTAAAAATTACTGATGACCGTAACATGTATGACCCCGACACAATTGGGCATTTCTTTGGGTCATGGGCAATATTTGTGTTAAGTTTCGTTATTTCAGGTTAATTGCTTCTCCGTTTATCTAGCGGAAAACAAAAGGTTAATGTTCTGAGAGACAGACATGATGAAATCAATATATGCTCCTTTACCTCTGAGTTGGGGGTACAGTTAATTTTGGAATGATTTAGGCATGATTTTGAATGAGTGAGCGGAGCGAGTTTTGAGTGAAATTTAAGGGAGGGAACAAAATGAGCGATATATAAAACCTATATAAAATATGCATAAAAGTTCAATCAATAGCTTTCTATATCTTCAAGAACCAATCAGACGCTTTAAATTTCAATTGTGTCAGTTAAATCGCGATTTGGTTCTTGCTTAATTCATTTTGAATGTACATGTTGATATTATTTTTTAATAACTTTGGGCTTTTTTGAATGGTTTGAGTGAGTGTTTGGAATGAATGAATGGGGCGCTGAGTGAGCGATTAAGAATGTTTTTTATTGAGATGAATGTCAATTTCACGATGTAACTAACTGTATGATGGTGCTCTTAAACGTGTTGATGTGAAAGAATTAGAAGAAAACAAGTTGAACTACATGTAGTTGGTTTGTTTCAAATGGCAAATTGTCTTGGTGATGGAATGCAATTGGGCAAAGATATTCATAATTCAATTAAAGGTGTGATGGCAAGGGTTTTATTGGATGAGTATTGGGTTTTTACAATGAAACATTCATGTAGATAACTGCAATATGACGGAAAACAAACGACAATATGTTGCAAAAATATTTATTTACTTTAAAAGTGTATCATCACTTTAAGGAAAGATTTTTATTTCGTAGCTTAGACATAAACTTACAATATAACACCTTGTCAAAAGTTAAATGTGTATAGGGGTCGTTCAGAAAGAGAAACTATACCTTTAAAAGAAGCTATAACATAATTCTACGAAAAACAGATCGCGACCTTACCACATAAACAGATCACGTGATAAGCCTGTGCTATTGCCACAATCCTGAGAAAACAGATCGCGACATTACCAAATAAGCAGATCACGTGATTGGCTAATGCTATTGTCAATTGCTTGACTTATCACATGATTTCCAAATATAGTAATGCAAACATGTGATACTAATATATTCGTACGCAACTTTCAGTAAAGATCGTTTAAAACATAAATTAGCGTGTTAATAATGTACATGAAGTGATAGTTGTGTAATTGTGCAGCATCATTACATTTTGATGAAATAAACTGTATTTCTTTGTCAAGTTGAGATATACAAAATAGGCCGAAGTGTATTCACATCCTGTTCACGTGATATGTGTTCTCAAAAAACCCGAAATGAAATTAACTTGTGTTCATTTTGCGGTTTTGTTAAATCTAAGTTGGAATTGCTCCGCATTCCAACTTAAAAACCATTCTTTGTATCATGTGATAAATATGAGCATAATCGATAAAAAAAAAACATTCGTTTTGATGCATTATCGATTGCCAAGCGGCAAAGTTGACCCATGAAAGACAGTTTTCTTTTTTCAATCTCTGCTTGTAGTGGAAGTAAACCATTCAAACCAAATTCAGTTGGTTCTGGATCTGGGCCCGTTTTACTAAACATCTTACGATCATTTGTTGCGTAAGTCAAAAAGAAAAGTTAATTCTACAGAAGTAACTAAATACGGAAATCTGCCATGCATCATGTCATTGGAATCGTCTTCTTTAGACGATTCCAATGAGATATTGCAAGGCAGAATCTAGCAAAGAATGAAAACACCAAGTACGATTTGTGTTTTCGACTTACGATCATTTTTTTCGTAAGACGTTTAGTAAAACGGGCCACTGGAGACCTTGGATTTGTTTTAGACAAAGCCTGTGCGTTCTTTCTATGGTCAACATATTCCGCTCAGAAAGTGATCCGATCAGCTCATGTTTGTCTGATTTTTGTTTTCTAGAGATGCGTTTGACCTGAGTTACGGTATTGGTATACTACGTGTGGCTGGTGGATTCGATCGTAACAAGGTGCCAGATGAATACCTCGACCTAGACAATCCTACAGCCTTTGATTCGGATGAGGAATATATAGACGAAATTGGTAATGTTATTCTCATACCCTTCTTGAATTGTATGTTAGATGGGCTAAACTGTAACGACAACATGCTCGGCATTTATGCAATACTGTTCCCTTTGAATAACTTTTAATCAAAGATTTTACTTTTAGACTAATAACCAGTATACTTTTAAAATTAGTGGTTATAAATCTTTTTCGACCGCTCGGGAGCTTGAATTTTAGACAACAAAGGCTCAAGAATTATTGTTATTGCTCGAAATAGTGAAAGATTGTGATAGCCCTTGATATGCTCAACCCAGAACATTCCTGCTTAAGTGCAGTCTGATCTTAGTCTACACAACCTGTTTGTCTTTTTTGACAGAAAATGTTTCCGAGTTCTATTTTGTATTGATAAGTTTATAAGGATATTAAAAGCAAGTTTTTACAAAGATCATAACGTCGCACTATAAAATCGAATGAGCCCATAATTGTCCGATTGAGAAAAAATAAAAGAAACATTCAAAACAACACAGAACAAAACTACTGAATCGAACCCTATTTTTTATCAGACGAAGACGAAAATACAGCTGATACAGTAAAGACTGCTAACGATTCGAATGCTGACCCTAAAACTGTAAATACTGGAGATAAAAACGATGACCCAGTCAAACAAAGAAAGTCTGCTGTAGTTATGGGCCCTTCTGGCGAGTATCATAGAATGAAGAGATTGAACACGCTCGTAGAGGGCGCAGAGAATGAAGGGTTCGAGAGTAAGTTTTTTACCCTTCTAGTACCGTTGATGAAATATTTCTTCTGTACACAAAGCGTTGGCAGACAGTATAGACTAAGATCAGACTGCACCAATCGTGCAGCCTGATCTTAGTCTTCACTGCCTGCTTGCCTGCTTGCTACTCGATAGTTGTGGGGAAAAGCTTGACCCATGCTAGAAACTTTTGGCAGTTCTTTTGATTCAAAACTAAAATCCAGCAGGGTAAGGGGTAAAAGTGTATTTAAAAAAATGTGGCTAATAGTGCATTCAGTCTCTGACATGTTTTACAAAACTTAGATTGATTGTGGCTCCTTTTTGAGGTTCTAGTCTAAATTAGGTCCTATTTTTCCTAACCAAAACATGCGAGTTAACTGATACATTTTTTTAAATACATAAAACTTGTCTGAAAGTTGTAAGTATCTTCATAAATAAAAAAGTAGTCTAGATATTAATAAATATTATTTGTTTTGGTCGATAAACATTAATAATAAAATACTACTCCTTTAAACTCAAACATTTCGCTCTTTTAGGCGTCTCAAATGATCAAAGGTCATGAACCTTAATTATTTAATCCTTTGCTGTTTAATCCCTGCTTTTTACGTGCCTGTGATTTTATGATTTAGAAAACATTGTGAAAAAAGAAGAAATTGCTTTTGACAAGCAATTTCTTCTTTTTCCACACTATTTTCTACCCTACTGAATGGTTATTTTTCAAATTAAATCCACTTTAAAATTTCGTCTGCAAAACTTTTGAATTTGGACAGGTCCAAAATTTTGTAAAACAGGAAAGTGTTAAGATATGTATATCGTAACGTGTCCATGAGTCAAAAACACATAGGCAAAGGTTCTCAATTCAAATGTCATTGTCGATATGAATTTGCTTTTACCGTCCATCAAAGCGCAAAAACAATCCATATAACGGCCATTATTTTTTGTCTCCCTAGTATGTGAATACTTTTGACATAAACGATGGAGATAACGAAATTAAACATGTAATTTGGTAATGGCAACATTCATAATTAAACACACTACTCTTATACAACAATCATCCAAATGTTTGTTTGTAACATCGAAATGAAGTGAATGGTACCAAACAAAATAAGATATGTTTGTTAAAGTTGAATGTCTTCGCTTAAGTGTAGTTGCTTATTTCAAATCGATGACCTCGCGCGATTTGGGCCGTATCATTCGGCTGTAATCTTGGAATCAACAATAAGGTGTTCTAACATGAAACACTTGTTTAGAACATGTAAAAACGTTCTAATTATAAAGTGCAACTGTTAAAGTTAGGTCTGCGGCTAAACATAACCTTGTTGTGGAATTATTATAAAGCACTGAATTTGTAAATGTAGAGTTCTTACAACCAAGAAATTTGCTGGTACTAAATGTACCGAAAACCATTTGAAAACTTGTGAAAAAGTGCGGACCAACAGGAAAACTGGCACGTATGATAAGGCAATTTAGAGGCGTTGTTTTTGCGAATCTGAATAAAAAGATTAACCTTTTTTATTTGTATTATGACTCTTCTAACGGAACATGATGTAATTTTCATTTCCGTTTTATAACTTACTGTAAAGGTAATAATTGTGCGCGAGAAGAATTGTTGATAGATAATGCTGATACGTATAAACTCTTACGTATAGTTCTGCAATTTAGAGTCAGTGATCAAAGGTCAATTTTGTCTATACCTGTATAGACAAAATTGACCCTTGATCACTCACTTTAACTTGTGGATCTATACTAGCGTTTTAGTATCAAAAGTATACTCACGATACCCGATATTTATTTTTCAGTCAGCGAGGTTCCTAATAGTTTACCGTCAAAATCACCTCTAGCTCAAACAATGTCGACTGGTCTTGATCCACAGAATCGACGATTTCGTCAACAACAATACGGCACCATAGATGTGTGGTGGCTGTATGATGATGGGGGTAGGTTGTATTGTATGTATACTAGGTTCAAGCATGGATCCATTTTTTTTTCTCATGAGTCATCCGTGTATGCCATCATATAATAATCATGTGACAAAACATCAAAGAAAAACAGCACAGTAAAATGGGAAAAAAATGCAAAAGGCATTTTTTTGTTTTACAGTATTGTTTTCGAATGACCTACATACTTTTTTTAAAGCTAAACTGTGCTTTTGCTTTTTTTTTTACTTATTAGCATTTTGAATGTTAAAATTTGCCTGAAATTGAGTTGAAATATACTTAAGTGGAAGGAAATACACTACGAACGCTTATGTATTTCTTTTAAGCTAAGCTGTTCAATCCCATTGGCCTTGTCCTTGTAGGTGATTTGTAGTTTTACTCGTGGTTAGACTGGTACTACTGTCGACTCATGTATGAATGCTTTTATGATAGTCGACAGGGCGACCAGTCTATATTCGCGGTAAGCTTTAACGTCTAATTAAGAAAATCTGGGTATTTAGCTATTTTGTAAGCTTTCGTACAAAGTAGTCCAATAAAAAACCTGCCTTTTATTGGATATATCTTTACATCCTTTCTTCGTGATAATAAATTGTTAATTATCAATACAGTATGAAAAGAGTATTTTTTTATTTCATAAAGGTATGTAACTCAAAACCTTATCACAGTCATTTATAAATGTGCTTTGTGTATTCATACAGTATGGTTAGTTTTTTTAGTTTTTATACATCGACGAGTTAAACAAATGCACTCATCAGTTCGAAATGAATAAAGAAATAATTCTAGAAGACTCATTGAAAGAAAAATGAGGCCGTGTGTGACATTTCCAACAATTTCAAACTTTTACAAAGCAAAGACTCAGGCCAGTCTGTGCATCTAGACAGTCTAACCACAGTCTTCTCTTCGCAGTTTATGAATAGATAAGGTCTTAAAGTATTTGTAGTATTTGCGCCTCACACAGTTGTCAAATTGTTGTGGAAATGTCACACACAGGCTCATATTATCGCTTATAATATGACCTACGTCGCGGGAGTGAAATAACCCCGTTGAATATTTTTGATATTACACGGGTGTTATTACACTAGTGGAATAACTGTGCAAATGAGCTATAAATAGACATCAACGTTACATTTTCGCTGTGAAAATGACGTCTAAATTGATTTTCTGACGTCATTTCTGGAAACGGCGTTACATGTTTCGCGGAATAAGTTAAATCGATAAATGTCGAAATTTCCTCGTTTTATCACAACAATTCTGGTCATATTATAAATAGAATATATAGAATATAAAATTTGTGCTCATAAAATACCGAATTTACTAAACTCGTCATCTATAAACAGATAAAAACTCGGCGCAGCCTCGTTTTTATCTGTTTATAGATGACTCGTTTAATAAATTCGGTATTCCATGACCACTCATTCAATATCCTCTATTTCTTAGTTTCATTATTTCAAAAACATGCATGCAGTCGTGGATGCCGCATGCGAGTAACTTGCTTATTTTTTCTATCTTTTTTTCCTAGGACTGACGTTGCTCATCCCTTATATATTATCGCAAAGGAAACAATGGAAGAATTGTAAACTAAGAGTGTTTTGTATTGGCACGAAGAAAGGGGACGTTACCCAGGATCAAGTCAGGTAGAAAGAACTATTGTTGTCAGTTATTTAAATAACGACTGTTTGATCGAAGGCTGGAGATATCTAAAACTGGCACCTAAATCTTTTTGGAACACATTTAGTATTCTTATTGAAGGCCATTTTACCCAGTTCCTAAAAATAACTATACAATTATTTGATTTGTCTGCCTTGAATATGAGTATTTCATCAGAAATAAGATAGGTCTAAGATTATGAAATGTTTCTTATGTTAAACTGAGAATCTTCTAAAATTTCAGTTTGACATTTAAGAGCCATTCTCTGTAAGGACCAAAAAATAAAAGAATGGGTCCGTCATGCATAGTCTAGGATATTGCTCAAACTTTGTGGGTTTGAAGATTTTACCGCATATATGAATTATGGGTATTCAAAAAATAAAGAAAAATGACATGGTTGGCATTGAAACCAGAAATCCTGATTTTGTCTATTCTTTATCGCTAAAAGAACCATATTTTGCATTTTTTTCTTAATATATGAATGATAACGCAGATCTTTTATGAATGGAGGGGGGGGGGGTTACATACATGTATTTGAAAGATTTCTCTTCAATTTATAAGAAGTAATTAGTTATTTTAGCATAGGTTTCGGGTAAGAGATAATGGTTCATTTTTCAATTTCAAAGCATTTTCTTTTTGAAATTTGATGACCTAAACTTTGTCACAAACTTTGTTGGATATGATATCTCCCTTTTATAAACCATTTCAGAATGGCGACCCTGCTGTCCAAGTTTAGAATAGATTACTCCGATCTCACTGTCGTCACTGATTTAAACAAAAAGCCACAACTATCCACGTAAGTTTTGAAAATATTTCTGACACATCAGACGAAAAGGGACCGTCTGGATGGATCGAAAAGTGCCGAACCTAGTCACACGGTGCAATATCAAATAAATTCTAGGTCATTCTATTTGTAAATTACCATACTGTATGTTATTTCATACGGTGGTTTAATAAAGAATATTTGTGTGCGCGCGCGCGTGTGTGTGTGGGATTACGCAGGCTGGGTTAAGTCGAAACTTTTCACACTTTGCTAACTTTATTAATCTTGAATAATTATTCTATCTTTCTGTTCTCATAACTTTTGAAAAGCAACCTCCGGGTTAACTTCACTGGAACCGAGTTCTATTGACATTTATTTATTACGGAGTTCCCAGATGGTCCTTTTTCACGGGTCACATATAGGCACTCATCTCAATCCAAACCATTCTCAATCGCTCTCTCGTCGCTCCATTCATTCATTCTAACCACACAACTTAGTAACGATGTTTTGATTATTCACTAACGCTCAAATCATGGAAAAGGGGCGCGTACGGAGGACATTCATCTTTTGTCACAGTCCACAGATCGCCTTCATTGTATATATTCTATGTCATTCTATGTCGGTCGCCTTCTGGATGCGTATAGATTTTAAAATCCTAGATACGCCTATGCTTTGCACCTCTTTTCATCTTATTTACCGTTAATGTAATTGTAAAACTTTTAACTACAGCTTGAATTAAGCTGTAGTTACGACGTTTTGCAATTGCACTAACGATGTAACAGTTTAACAGCATGAGCAGACTACTTGCACCAATTGTTTTATTTTATTCATATTAGACCATTTTCAATCCACTTAACAACTTTTGGATAAGGTCATGTTTTCTGATAAAATTATTACCAGTTTTTATAATTATATGTCTGCATTTTCCAATTATTCACTAAAAGACAGGCGCGCATATTAGTTTGCACTCAAGTCTATTCGTGAGTCACAAGAATAATTCAGTGTGGCCTCCCTTATCCATTCCATATCCATTCTTGATAAAGATGGTGAAATGGCACAAACTCTTAAACCTATCAGCCTTTTTAGAATCAAATCATCATTGATTTGGATTGGGTCGTGAAGCTTGTCAAACTTAACAACTTTTTTTGTATCGTCTAATCATAGAGACATCTTTATGTCAAGATCGTGAAGGCTCAAAATCTTTGCATTTTAAGGCAACTTTGATGAGATACTTTGTGCTAGAAATGGGTGTATTTTACGTTTTGTTTAATATTACGCAGGTACCGAGAGTTTGAAAGTCTGATTCACCAATGGCGCCTTAAAGCTGGGGAGTTTCAGGACGAATTTCTGTGGAAAATTGCCGATGCGGATCTGCTGGCCCATAAACAGAAGGTAAGCAGACGATAAACATTTAGATAAAAATGACTATCACACAGTTTTGAGCTTTTTAGTATATTACTATAATTTTCTAATGCATGAAATATATATACGTATGTACAAGTTATTTGTCAGACAGCAAATGAACCTCTTTTGGTTGAAAATTACGACAAACTAGAGCTTGCGAAATTGTCCCTGGATTAGAAATACCAAAGTTCAAGTTCGATTGCTTTTTTATGCTTTCTGGTGAGTGCGCATATAGATACCACTTCATCTGTCCGTCCATTTGTCTGCCATCCCGTCCAATTATAGCTTTTTTGTAAAAATTCGGTCGCCCAACTTCTAGATGAACTTGTCGTATTTAGCTAACTAATTGTCGCAGGGATTCTTGCAGAATTTCAATTGTAAACAATTCATGTATCTTCCTTGATAAATGTAGTATTTAAGACTTTTTGAGCCTTAACATATCTGTTTTTCATATGTAGCCCCCGACATACATTGTGTACTAAGTCGATTTTTATCACAATTTTGTGCCAAGGAATAATTCGTCAACCATTTTGCCCTGAAGTCTTTTGTTTCGTAATAAGCAAAGAATATCTCTCTGACCAAAGACACAATGTGTCCTATCCTATTTACGGATTACACGGTACGGATCTTTGTCTTGAATGCGTCTGTATGCTTAAAATCTATTTGTCTTTAATATTGATCTAAAACATGTATATTTATTTTTTTCTTAGCTTTAATCTGATGCTCAGAATCACAAAACGGGTTATTAGAGATTAGCCGAAACTAGATCTAAAAGTTGCTTGGACTTTTATGTTGAAAAAAGTAACATTCAGTTTTAAGTTACAGATTATAGCGATTCTGCAGATCGAGTGGGTGTTTTAGTATCCATTTTTTTGCTAAATATTCCTTATTAACTATTTTCTCCACAGACCTATAGACATCTGCGTATTCGTGAAAAGTTGCTTGAATATTCGAGTGAAGCAAGTCTTATTGTCATGTGAGTGTTTTAGTTTTTACAAGGTTTCAGGGTACGAGGTTATAAAGGATTTCTCATTCTCAACTCAGAATATTCTCAAATTTCAACCAATTCTGTTGCAATACGTATATAAATGTATGAACATAAAA
The DNA here is from genome assembly GCA_948146395.1 of Fragum whitleyi. NCBI lineage: Eukaryota > Metazoa > Mollusca > Bivalvia > Cardiida > Cardiidae > Fragum > Fragum whitleyi. Next base: position 27,645,507 of record OX411543.1, on the reverse strand, counting down.
TATGATAAAAATAAGTTGTTATTAATAACAACTTATATTAATCATCTTTTATGTTCATACAGATATTTGAATTAACATAAGCTCTATGTTATGAGTACTCATTTGAATCATCTGGTCGAGATTCTACAAATAAGTACCCACGAAATAACAAGAATATTGACTGCGTGTTTGGAGAAACTTTATGTCAGCATCTAACAATCTATCCACAGATAGCAAAGTGAAGATTTTGATCAGACTTTGCGGATTCACAGACTGGTCTGAGTCTAAAATATGTGGATAATGTGACATTGTTGGAAATCAAATATATTCATTTAAGAACATACTGTAATTGATGAGATGAATGGTTTTGGAATTATTTCCGGATGAAATTAAAGGAGCTAGAGGATCGACTTTTGAATGCAATCTAAGAGAGGCAAAATAATACTGTTAAATTCGTCCAATTGGACGAAATAAACGATATATTATTACCTCTATTTGATAGAAAAATCTACAGACTATTTAATATGTTTCTTCGCGGACCAATCATAGGCTTAAAAAATCCACACCATCCAATAAGATTGTAGTCGATATGAATGCATGATATTCATTTTGAATGATTTCGAAATGTTTAAAAAACGGTTTTGGTGCGTTTTTTGATAGATAAAAAAGGGTGCTTTGAATGCCATTAATGAAGAACTGAGGGTGTGATTTAGAACGGTTTTGATAGGAATTAATGTCAATGTCAAATATTTTTAACTGTAAGTAAAACTGTATATCAGAAACAACTTTACCTGATTGTTTGATTTTTCATTCACGTTGCTGTAATCGAGGTATATCGTTATATTATCCATGATTAATGCCCTGGCAGGGCGGAGCCTAAGTAACGGGTCGTTGCACTCAAGGTTAAGGAAAATCAGCTTTTATCTAAAATAACCTACTTTTAAAGAGAGTCGACATAAATAACTCGAGACCTTAAATCCCAGATTGGTAACCAAATTCTCGTAACTTCAGCTTAATAAAGCTGGAGTTACGAGGCCTTGGTAACCAAACGATGAAATGTGTTCACTCTCTCAAAGCACGTGCATCCTTTAGGTTTTAGGATACAGTTATTTGCACGCGTTAACGACGATTACCGACTAAAATTTGAAAGAACCCAAACTATTGAAAAGTAAACTCGCCAAATTACGTCACGGTTAAGCCCCGCCCTGCCAGTTCATTAATTACGCAGAATACCACTGTCCGCCTGTCAGTCTAAAACATTTTACCTTTAAGCTGAACATTTCAAAATTCTTACTACAAAAATATTTACGATACAATGTCATGTGAGATACGAAGGTACATTTTATTCATACGCAATAAGGTTAATAGACTGGTCCTACTGTCGACTATCAAAAAAAGCCGGGTTCATGTGAGTCGACAGTAGTACCAGTCTATCAGGTTAAGACCATCGATCAAGGTTGATTATCAAGGTCAAACTCTTGAAAATATTGTTTCAGAGAACATCGATGTTCCAAGAACTTATCTTCTTCATGCATGAAACTGATTGTCACAATTTTATGTAAAAAAATTGACCCGCCGTGCGAAAAAGGACCATCTGGGAACTACGTAAAATAAACAATCGAAAAAGAGATTAGTTTCAGTGCAGGTCAAGCAGAGGTCGCTTTACGAAATTCTTTCACGGGAAGGAAGATTAATCATTTTTTATTCAAGAAATGCGCCAGTATGAAAAGTGGCGATCCCTGTCAGTCTGCGCGGTCGGCGCAATCTGACTGGGGTCGACACTTTACGCACACCAAGTTTGATCCCTTTTCGCCTGACGGGTCACGCATTAAATCTTTACTATATTCAATTATTTCTGAAAGTGGAAGGGTCAGTGCAGCACTATTGTAAGTGCCTATTGAAATATAGGCACTTATAATAGTGTTGCACTGACCCCTTGAAGTGTAAACACGCAGAATCAATTGTTATGAAGTCTAGGCGTTACAGTTAACAACATCGTGAAATTAACAAGATGAATGATTTTGGAATGAAATTCATTGAGTGTGTGGAGCGAGTTTTGAGTGAATTTGATGGGAGGTAATCAATATCGCCAATTTTGTTCAGGATGAACAAAATTAGCGATTTTGACTACCCCCCTTTAATAAATGATGCTTACAAATTGTATAGATACATTCCTATTTCTTTAAGAACCTATTAGACGCTTACAATTTGAGTTATGTCAGAGAAATCGCGATTTTGCTCTATACAAATTTGTTTTAAATGACGTTGTTGATACTATGTTTTCCAAAAGGTTTGAGCGTTTTTGAATGCTTTTGATTGAGGTGAATGTCAATTTCACGACGTAACTAACTGTATGACGACATTTGAAAATTCTCTTCTAATACGGTCAAAATTTGTATTCATAGGACACTGCCTGTCCCAAGAAAGCTGTCATGTCCAGCAGGCCTCTATATGGGATGGTTGGAGATTCTAACAAGGGGAATGCCTAATATATTGCTGTTGAGAGGAAACCAACAGAGTGTGCTGACATATTATTCATAAAGATAATCTTTGTACATTTGATAAATTTGAGTTTGACATTTTTTTAAGCCTTCGCTTATGACCAGCATAGCTCAACGTAGTCTTTACATGGGCTGGTTAAAGATTCTAAAGAGGAAAAACCCAATTTACTTCTGTTGCGAGGAAATGAACAAAGTGAACTGACGAATCATTCATAAAGACGAACTTTGTAAATAGTATAAAATTGGCGTTTGTTAATTTTCGCGCCTTTTCGTCTGACCAGCGTTGTCCAACATAGTTTTTACATGTGCTGGTTAGAGATTCTAAGGAGGGAATTCCCAGTAAACTGTTATAACGAGAGACCAACAAAGCGTACTGACGTATTATTAAAGAAGAACTTTGTAAAAGGGAAAGATTTCGCATTTATTGATTTGGTCTTGAGTTCGTATTGGCGAGATAATATTTTAGCATCAAAAGATTGATATTTTGACCTTCCAGTAGATAAAAGGTCAGAAGTTCTACTATGAGCACGATCTTTTAACACTGGGGCGTTGATTTGTCCTTTGACCAATCTGTACCGTGTAAATTTCGCGGTCTTGCAGACAAATTGGCAATTTCAAAATTTCGCGATCGCTTAAACATTTTTACTTTCCAGCTGATAAAAGGTTGCATAGGTTCCTGCGACCTTTTATCACTTTGGCCTTGAGTTGTCCTTTAATTTTTAATTATACCAAACTTTAGCGACATTCTTGATTTTGCGACTTCAATCAATCGCGAATATTAGCTAAATAAACCTCTCAAATAAATTTCAATGTAGATCTTCACATTACAATATAACATACATATGTGGTGCCATCTCAATCTTAACGTTTTTTGTCTCATTATTGCCGTGGAAGCAAAAAGGAACAAGACATATCGACTAGAGGGTTTGTGAAATCGCGTTTGTGTGTTGGTAAAAATACGTGTCCGGTCACGCGAAAAAGAACTATCTGTGAACTCTGAAAAATAAATATTTGAAAAAGAGATTGGGTCGGGCATAGATCAAGCAGAGATAGTTTTTGTAAAATACTTATACAGAGAGGTAGCACGATCATTCCCTATTCATGAAGTTAGCAAATTTCAAAAGGTTTCGACCCCGGTCAGTCTGCGCAGACTGCACAGTCTGACCGGGGTCGACACTTTACGCCCTTTTCGCGTGACAGGTAACACACACACATATATCTACTTGTGTGTATATAAACAGAAACCTAAAAAATGAGGAAATAGAGTAGTCCTTTACAATATCTTTTTAACCCCTTATTATTCGACATATTTGACTAGATAAGGGAGTCCATAACTGAATCATACAGATGGTTCATGTATCTCTCTTCACAATTCTAAATCTGGGTCATTCCTGTTATAGTAGAAGAGGGCCAGTAAACTTAATTAGCGTTTGATTAGAAAATGACTTTAAAACTTCCAAAATTGTTTTTTGTTTTTCTCCGATATCTGTTACATAGACATATTTCATCATACTTTAATACATCTTTACTATTTGTTTTGCTTTTTTAAAAAAAATAATCCAAATGATAAAACTCTAAAGTTAAGATAGATAGACAGACAAGAATGAAAGAAAGAGAGAAAGAAAGAAAGAAAGAAAGAAAGAAAGAAAGAGAGAAAGAAAGAAAGAAAGAAAGAAAGAAAGAAAGAAAGAAAGAAAGAAAGAAAAGAAAGAAAGAAAGAAAGAAAGAAAGAAAGAAAGAAAGAAAGAAAGAAAGAAAGAAAGAAAGCAGCAATGAATAATGAAGACCAATGGGGATACAATTAAATGAATTCATAAAATTTAAAATAAAAATAAAGAAAGAAGTTTGTCGAGTAAGACAGGAAAAGCATAAAGAAGATGATGCAAAAAAGAATATTTAAAAAAGGTTATTACGATAGAAACCAGAAGGTTGATAAAGAGAGGCGTTTTCACAAGGACTTTTCTTTCACTTTAAAAATTGATTTAAGGTATCATCATCAGTTGAAATCATCTAACAGAACACACAACAATAGAGTGGAAAACGTCACTAATAATATGATAGATTAGCCAGAAAAATCAACCAACGGTAATAAAATTTAACACAACAATGAAAATAATCACTCATTGGAAATACTGCTTGCTTTAATTTGATTCCAATGTTTAAATGAGGCCCACTTTAATTCACTTTAGTGTAATTTTAGCAAATAGTGCTCGAGCGAAGAACGCTTCAGTCTTTGAATTCACGATTAACGATCATTACGTCCGCGAGGCTCGAGTTGGCGCGTGTGTGAAGGCACGTGGCGTGACGTCAGTCACCCATCTGTTTGCAGACGAAATCTTACTAGAGTTAGCAGACGACTTCGCTCTCCCATCTGTCACATGACTCGGTTACCAAAGTAACATTCTTTACTGAATTAATTGTTCGTTAAATGAATTAGCTTTCAAAATGCTTTACCCTTGAAAGACCCAACAAGCTACCACAATAGGCCTATCCCTTTTAGTACCCGACAAATAAGAAATATTGTAGAAATTGGACAATTTTAATTAACAAGACCGCTTTGTCCGTTTCTCACGATTGTCGTTTTCTACGAGAAATGGCATGCAATGGCATGCACGTGACATTTCCAAAACAACAACCACAAAAATCGAAAAGACGCTAAGTAAAGACTCTGATCAGCTCGGAGTCTTTACTTAGCACTTTTTGGATACTGTTTCATTGGTTCTAGTGACGATCACGGGATAAACTACAGTTTGGAACATCTTTTACTTGACAAGTTGAATGATTTTCGAATGATTTTGGAATGAAATTGGATGAGTGTGATTATCGAGTTTAAATAATATTAAGAGAGGTAAAGCATAACCGATAAGTTCGCCCAATGTGGGATTGTTCACCACCTATATTTTACCATCTTCGCAAGCCAAGGGTTTTAGCTCTACTATGTTCCCGTAAAGAAGATAGTGGAGCTTTGGTTAACAACATTGTGAAATTGACAAAGTGGATGATTTAAGAATGGGTCTTGAATGAAATGGAATGAGCACGAGGGGTGAGGTTTTATGGAATTTAAAGGGAGGTAATCCAATATCGCTAATTTTTTTCCGACGGAACAAAATTAACGATATTTATAACCTCCTTTTAATAAAATATGCATACAAGTTCTATAACAAGCGCCCTATTTCTTCAAGAACCAATCAGACGCTTACAATTTCAAATATGTCAATGGAATCGCGTTTTTTTCTAGCTATATTTTTTTATGAAGTTGATGATCCTATCTTTTTTTAGTCAATTTCAGCGTTTTTAAATGGGTTGAATGAGTGTTTGAAATGAAGGAATTGAGCGATAGTTAGCGATTTATGGATTTGATTGAGATGAATGTCTATTTCGCAATGTAATTAATTGTAGAACCCATGGATTGCGAAGATGGTACCTCACGCTCATAAGAAAATGTAATGCCCGGTATAGTACTTCATTTAAAACCATTTTAAATATCGAGGGCTCGGCGCAACACTATTGTAACTACATATTTTACCGAAATGCACTTTTTTGCGTTTTTGGATTCATCAGTATCATATACATCTTTTGCTGAAATTTCAGGTCTTTTGCTTTACAATTTAGAAAGATAATCTAATTTTCCAAATTATTGTATCTCGAAAAATTACGTTTTTCAATTGCAATACTATTGTAAGTCAACTTACAATAGTTTTGCAGTACAGAGTGACAGGGATCCGTCATTCAAATATTTTCTTATTCACTATTTCCCATCCTTACCAGATGAGAAATCACTTTAAAAAATATTCTTTAATATCAATTATCTATATCAAACTAAAGGAACAATATAAAACTGAACAACTGTAAAGATATCTGATCTTGACCTACAATAATAGCTAGAAATAATGGTAACTCAAAATATGCTACTTTTCTTTACTTAAATAGCTAATTTCTTTTTCTAGATGACTTTTATATTTAACAATTCTCTCAAAATAAAATATTTTCAAGCAGGAGGCTGATAACATGGGCCTGGGAGGCTGTACTAAGTGAAGAAGTATAATTATGACCTGATAGATCTGTACAATGATAATGATCATGTACCAGTGATATATTAAGTATTGTGGCCAAAAAAAACTGGGAAGGTCATAAAAATGAAAGTTAATAATATCAAGTTATTTAGTGAATATTATCGCACAACAAGCATGTTGCATTTGTATGTCAAACATCACAAAAGGTGTTACAGTCAGATATAATAAGCATTATTCAAAGCGTTCAAAAGAATTACAAAGGTCAGATCTACAGTAAAATGATGCCAAAACAGTCAAGCTATTGATGACTTCCTATTTAAAACTGATTGCTTAAGGTTCTATAAGCAATTGTTATTCAACCCTTATAATGCTGTTCTCGACATTTTCCTGCTGTACACAAAAGTTTTGGAAACAATCAATGTAGACTTAGAACAGCCTGCACAGTTGTGCACTCTGATCTATGTCTGATTGTTAACTACTTAATTTTTGTGGAAAAGGTCTGAGAATCACCATTAATTTCAAACAAAATTTAAATTCAGCAGGATTAGGGTTAATTAAATTTTGATTCAGTCACTTTTCTTGTGATATTTGAGTTTAAGAATATTTTATTTTGTAGATGTTGACTCCTTAGATGAATCAATCATTCAGTAAAAAAGTTGAAAAGAAACTACAGTAATCTGTATATTGGGACCACCAAAAAGCGATCTTACAAAAGAGAATTATGGCTTACGTAGTACACATTTTATGTACTAATTAAAATCATGATTTTCATTGAACATGTATGTTATTGAGAATTTCTCAATAATACTTTATTGTTTAAAACGCAATAGAATCGTCTCATGGAGACAATTCTTGCGAATTTTCCAACATAGGATTCATTTACAATTTTTTTTTTACCAGAAATATCAACTTTTTAGCTTGACTGTTTCCGGAAAAAACTCAGGTATTATGATCATCTTGTTGTAGTTTATGTTGGTGTTGACATTGGCATTGGCATGACAAACTTTAAGCATGGTCATTTCTCTTTTATTAAAGATATTTTCATGAAACTTGGCATGTGCGTTTACCATCACAAGAGCTACCATCCTATCAAGGGGAAAACTATGGAAGCATTTTTATAAGAGTTATGCCCCTTTTTTGACTTAAAAATTTTGCATTATCCAGCACATGCATCCAAATGTCGCACCTGTAGACAGTGCTCTTGGTAAAGTTATTTTCTTTTATAAAGAAGGGGATTTTGAAAATGGTCGCTTAATAAAGATGGACGTTTAATAGACATGGTCTCTCTAGCAAGATGGACTGGAATGAAAACTTAAGACTCATCGTCCACTTAAATCAATCTTCATAAGACCCCTTTTCCTGAGAGCTTGACATACTCAACTCACTTTCAGAGGACCATTCTTATATATTACTGTAAACTCATTCTGTGCATGTTTGAAGATGAGTAAATAGAGCTTTGGACTCTGCAAATATATTTCAACCAAATTTATCATATACTGAGCAACTTAAAAAACGAAAAAAAGTAAATTTGAGATTTTAGCTCGGAAAAGTAGATTTATTTTAACTAAATTTAGCTAAAGTTATACAAAGAAGATACTCTATTGAATGGATTTAATCCTTATTTGATCTGACGCTTTTGATAGTTTCGGCATAGAAATCTACTATTCACTCTTTCTTTGTCATTGCAATATCATGGTAGATTGATTTCACAAATCAGAAGTGTGGAAGGTAATCCACGTTAGACCTCCCCAAAAACCATTAAAATAAATGAAATCAACTCTTTCATTTTGTAAAGACTCTACTCTGAATCGAGTACGTCAAAACGGAATTGTTCCTTAGAATCAAAAGGTCGTTAACCTCGACAATACAAAAAAGATATTGATTTATTCCATCAATTCTTGAACATCTGTAAGGTAAGACCTTGCTAATAAGAAGTTTCAGAAGACATTACGTGTTGAAATGATGTAAGTGTCATGCTGTAAACACGCTCAAAATGTCATCACAGTTCTAAACGACATACCTGCTAAGGGGTAAAAAGCGTGAACAGATTTTGTGTGCCAGAACCGCATTCAGATGAACAATGTTTGTGGTTATACGAAAGGAATGGAAAAACATGTGACATCATTTCTGGTCGAAAAGAAGACGTTTTGGTGTCGTCTTTGGACCAAACATGCTTAAACACAGTAATGATGATTTGTTTGACCGCTTGATTCATTCAACTTAACTCTAAAATTTGCTTGGCTTTTGTTTCATTTGAAAAGAATATATCATCCTAACAGTAGGGAGATGGAGAAATTTCAACTTTCGTTGGTATGTTTAAATTCTCACCTTATTGGGAATACAAGAGAATGTTTCAAAATGACATTGATGTTGGATTAAAGGTATCTTGTTAAGGTAACAAAAAATGTATATTTTAGTCCAAGTCTGTTCACTTATATTTACATTTTAGTAATGCTTTTAAGTATTGCATTTTTAAATTTGCTCAGTATATTTTCAGTAATACTGGCAACCTTGACCAGTTTTACAATCATTCTAGGAAAGTTTGATCATAATCTGATGAAAGCTGTTGACTCTTTCTATTGCGACCACAAAAGAAAGTTAACAGAATGGACAAACAGATGGCAAACACAAACTTTTGCTTTATCTCTTCTGACCTGCCATCAATGACTATACTGAACCATAAAAAAAATGTCAATGTTAAAAAACCATGAAACATATAGTATAATTTGAAGGAAATCTTTCAAAGTTCTTTCCTTTGAAGCCTAGATATTTATTATGTTTCTAAACTTCAGCCAATAGGTTGACACCATGCTCATGGGTTATATATTTGGATTCAGCCAGTGAGCATCCCTTTTTAGCTTATCTCAGCAGACTGTGCTCAAGGTTAGCTGTTGTGATCAATTTTATGTTCTTCTTGCTGTCAGAAGTCGATAACACTGTTATTTAACCACCTCCTCTATAACCACTGGGCCAAATTTCAACTAAACTTTGCATAAAATGTTTTGTAAGAGATCCTTTTTAAATTTTACATGTATTTTCAAAATTTTTATTCACCCCGGAATGTCAGTGAGTTGGGGTTGGGGCTGTTTTTTACTCTGAAATCTTTAAATATATTCTCCCCTAAAGCAGAGGGTAATTTCAGCCAACTTGGGTAACCCCCTCCTTGAAAATTGTTGGCAAAATTTTGAAGGGCCCTCAAATTTTGTCATGAGCGGGCAGGGCTGTGTTTTGGCCCTGAAAACTTTATATATTTCCTCAGTAACCAGTGACCCAATTTTGAACTGTCTTTGCAGAAATGTTCCTTGTGAAGCCCTTTTCAGAATCTGCTGATGAAATTTTGATTGCCCACAAAATTTTGGCATGGCAGGGCATATCTATTTTATGCCCCTCTTAGAAGAAGAGGGGGTATATTGCTTTGCACTTGTCGTCCATCGGTCAGTCAGTCTGTAGACTGTTTTTCTTATCTGGAGCATATCTCAGAAAGTATGCAAGCTAGAATCACAAAAGGTCACAGGTTGATAGATCTCATTGAGGAGAAGTGCAGTGCACAAGAACCATAACTATTCTCATGATATTTTGTGAGTTAATGCCCTTTGTTGATTTACAAAGAATAGGCCACTGACCTGCTATTATATGGTATAAATGTTTTACAAACATCTCTTGTTGATTCTGAAATGTAAAATCATTTTCCCACCCAAAGCATTACCAATTTCAACCAAACTTGGCATTAATGTTCATAGGGTGACCCTTCTCAAAACTTGTTAGTGAACTTTTGTTTTACTCCCAAATTTGGTATGGCAGTCTCAGTGGAGATTGATTTTTTGCCATAAACTTTAAATTTGTCCTCCTTTACCAACTGGTCAATTTCAACAAACTTGGTAGAAATGTTCCTTGGGTTATCCTTCTAAAACCTGTTTTGAGTGAACCTCAAATATGACATACTTTTGAATGAGAAATCTACAAACATCTTCTCCACCCACATCAATGGGCCAACTTGAGCCAAACTTGGCAAGAATGTTTATTGAGTGACCCTTTTCAAAATTTATTTGTGAAATTTTTATTCCTGCCCCCCTCAAAATTAAACATTAAGGTAATGAGCTAAAATTTGACATTCGATACATGACATTAAATTCACTTCATTCATTGGGAATTGATGGTAATGACATACAAACCAAATGTGCTAATGGAACGCTAATGCCTACGAAATGGCTGCACTTGAAATTCTCACCTTGATTATTGACCTTGAAAAATTACATTGACCTTGTCTTTAAATACATCTATTGTTAAAGGCACATTCATGCCCAATATGAGCATTGTAAATGGAAGTTACAGTGAAAAAAATTAAGCTTAAAAATCAAATTTTCAAGTTCAGTATAGGGGATAAGGGTTGAAATGTTGACCTTGACTTAATGACCTTGCCCTTCTCAAGGTCATGGATAAGTATATGACCTTGATGATATGAACCTCCTCAGATGGGTATTGTTGTAAGTAAGATTAATACCAAATATTATAGCATTGTACTTTAGTTTTTGAAAATTTAGGGATATGTTTAGTTCATATCTTATTTTTTTTAAGCAGATGGACAGACACACAGACAAATTCATAGGCAGACATTTGCATTAATAGACAGACAGACAGACTGACACCGGTAAAATGGTATGTCCCTAATCATTCAATGTATTGCAGGGGCATAAAAATTAACATTTTATCTAAAACAGTTTTAATGTTACAGGAACTTAAATATCAAGTTTTCAGGTAAATTCCAAAAGGCCAATGAACAGACAGATGGACAGACAATACTTAAAGATATGTCCCTAATTATTCAATGCTAGTTCATAAGAAAATGCTTTTCTGAGAATTAATAATTGTAGTTACAATAGTTTTGAAACTGGTAAAAAACTTATTATTTCATCTAAGAAAATTTCAAAAAGTATTGTAAGTGTAGTTACCATAGTTTTGCAGTACAAATATGAGAAAAATAGACACAATTTTTAGAGCAATACTTTGGTAAGTCAAAAAAATCTAATAAATTCTTATTTTTTCAAAAAAACTAAAATAATCTGATTAGTATATATTTTCAATGTTTTAAAGTATCTATTCAAGAGATTTCATGTTTGAAGATCAAGTCTGAAATGTTTTAAGCAGTTTTTTCCCTCTCCTGTAAAATTTTGTAAAATGTAGTTACAATAGTGTTGCGCTGACCCCTCGATATGTTTTCAGTTACTTCAATTAATTTTGACAATTATTAATTGTTGTCGACCGTATTTGAATTAAGAAATTTATTCTACATATTCCCAAACAATATTTTCGATTATCAGAATAGATTGACATTACTGTTAAGTTGTCATGTGCTCAAATCCGATTTTAAATTTAATTGGAAAAAAAAAACCCTGCAAATAAAATAAAAAAAAAAGATTTTCCGTACATAAACAATAAAGTTCATGTATTAACAAAAACCTGTGCTTTCTTCTCTTAAGGTGGAAGTCTATCGAACTAGGCATTAAAATGTGTTCTTCATTAATTAACGTTTCCAATTATAAGACGCCAAAATAATTCTGTCACGGTTTCATCAGATTATGAGAAGCTTATATTAGTAACTTATATTTAAGTTAGGGGACAGAGGAACTAAATCCCCTGCAGTATTCATACCAAAACGCTGTCTTTAAATTTGAGAATCACTGAATAAAAAGTATCACATATGCGTTGGGAGAATAAAATGTCGTACCAATGCTTTGATTAGGTAGGATATTTTGCGGAAGTTCGGTTTGTTAACCAATGTATCAAGGCTGAGCCTATTCTTATTGAACTTTAAAATGAAAATGGTGGTTTCAAATGTCTCTCTTAACCTAATGATGAATAGAAAAGTGCCAATAAAAACCGGGAACCACTGGCGGCTTGTTGGGGGAATTGAAAACTGACACCCACCAGTGGCTTAAAACAGAATACAATATGATGCTTGCTCGTCCATTTATTAACAGTACCCGTCCCTGTCATACACAGTTGATACAAACAGTCATTTATATCATTTTCTTTGGTGTTTTTTTTTTGTAGATTATTGATCATATGATCTCGACAAAGAACAATTCGTGGATGAATGGTTGCCTTTGTAGCTTAGTAAGTCTTTTTTACGGTAGTAAAAGTCGCAAAGCATCTGTTTTTTATGTTTATTATAGTGTATTTTACAAATTAATTTTCACATTTCAAACAGACAGGCTTGTCGAAGGTGATTTGTTGTTGCCGGCGATCCGACAATTCACAATTGTCGCATTCGGGTTTAAAGGTCATACGGAAAATCGCGCCGACTGGAAAGTATTCCAGAAGAAAGTATAGTAATTTGGGGTCATTATTTAGGTTACTTGGCTTCTGCTTTACTTTGATCAATGCTCTAAACAAATGCTTTTCGATCGTCTATGGCAATTTATTGTACATGTTACAACTGGATACGCTTTGCTATAAATAAAAACAAAAAACAAAGTAGCCTATAATATTAATTGCATATATAAACCATACCATATAGAGGATAATCGTTTGTTTCTGTGTAAGATCTATTTATATTTCATTTAGTGAATAACAAAATCTATATTTTCACGAGAAAATATAGCATTTGTTGTTCACGAAATGAAATATTAACCGATCTTACTCGAAGAACAAACGATTATTCTATTTCTTTAATGCAAAATGAGACAAAATGTGAAATTTTTAGGACATATTTTCGTAAAGCGCGTCATTTTGCACGTGATTGCTATGCAACGTTCATTGTGACGTCATTTGTTTCGCCCCGCATTGATGACGTCAGATAGGATGAAATGCACAAAAGCAGGGTTTAATTTTTTGATAATTTCACTGCTTTTGCGGTGAGATTATCAAGGGATAATCTACCTTTATTTCTCGATAAACCGCAAAAAGCATTAAAGAAAATTTCTCTTTTAATCCTGATTTGTAGGAACTCATCAGAATCGCCATAATGGGAAAATTGACGCCTCGCTGGCTTCCCAACTTGACCTCCGTAACGACACTCGAAACTTGCCTGCAAAATATAAGGTTATAGACAAGCAACAAGCAGCGTATCGTAAGAGGGCTACCTAAAGTCACCCATTTACGAAATCATTTCTTGCAAAATGGCGAGAAATACCGAAGTTCAGCAGTCATCTCATTATAAATGCGTGTTTCGATTGGTCTATCGCAATTTGACAGCAGCGATATGAGAATTTTTGAGCGATTTAAATCCCCGTCAGTGTTCAAGAACATTTCTGAAACGCAAGAGAATGTTCTTAGAAGTCTATATTCACAAAAACTAGATTTTTACTCTCAAAGATAAGCTTGAATATGTCATTCCAATACTAGTATTCGGTAATGCAAATGACCATGACGTGACAGATTTAAAAATAGGCCTAGTTCGATGAACATTTATGACCCGCAACATTTCGGACTCTAACTTGAATACCGTTCCTTTAAAGCTCCTGCGTATGGGCGTATTCACTGACCAATATCTCATTCACAGATTTTACCTAATACGTCAAATTATGCGTTTCGCGAAAAAGCCGCCGTTTGTCGATCGATTTGTATTTTTAAGTAACTAATATTTCATAAGACTCGATAAAGAAAAATATTCGACGAATATCCACGAAAGAGCACGTTTTACGCAGACTGGGGCTTTAAAATGATTTTTTACAGTAGACACATAGAGAAGATTTATCTTTTAAAGAGTTTTCGCTGTGGGTTAAGTTACATTTCTATTGCTCAGTGCGAAATAGTTGTCACTGCCTATATATTGATAGGCAGTAACAACTGTTTCGCGCTAAGCTATCGATTTGGTAACTGTCGCTTGATGTTAGTATTAGAGAAAGATTTCTTTTCGAGACTGCGTTATTTATGGCGTTGTAAAGTTATTCTTGGACGTTGCAAGTTTATGTATTATTGGCCGGTGGACCGATGGACTAGCACATTAAATAAACTATTATTATTGTGTCCTATCTTCTTTATTTATTTGTTCGTTTTATGTTATTGTGCTACGCTGACTGTTGAAATAATTCAACAAAAATGAGAGAATGGCAAAAATTAAACCATCGTAGCAACGCTTAGTCGACGTGAGTACGACACTTTGGGATCATAAAGTGCTACTTTTGGGTAAAACATAATTGTTAGTGTTTTTTTGTTAATTCCAACTCCTTTAAACACTCTCAGTCAGTCAGTGAAATTGAAAGCAACCAAACTAAAATTGTACATGCATATACATATCATCTTTTGCAGCGACCAAAGAGCTTGAATAAAGCTGTAGATACTTTATTTTGGCCTTCAACCAACATAACATATATCAATTAGCTCGGAAGCCAGTCTTTACCTATGAGGTCAATGGTTCCGGTATGATATCGTTATGTGTCTTCTTCCCTTCATAATTTTGTCGACGAATTTTATCACTACGCATGCTTCATACACTAGATCCATTTCTTAATTGTTTTACTTTATCACTCATATTCATCAAATAATTAATCCCATGCAAGAAAACTGAGCACATTTTATTGAGGAATATGACAAAAGACGGTAATTTTAATCGCCGTTTTCACCACCGCCCGCAATCTCCATGAATACACGGAGTCACGTGACAGAACGCTTCCGGTCCAACTGTTGTCTATTGCAACTATTCCTGGTCTTCATTCGGTGATGATTACTAATTTATCTTATAAAAGGAGTGTATTTGAGACTCATTACTTAAAAATCTAGTAAGAATGGAATTTTTTGTCGACACCACATTCCTGTTTTAATCAAGGCCCAATAGTTGACTTGTCCAAAAATGATAGCCCTTGAAAAACAGATCTTTTTGAAAACAATGTTTTTTTTTATTTTTTGGCATCCCTGGTTTTTCTAGCAGGTTTTGTTTAAAGCTCGGCTGTTTTCGAACAGAGAATAGAGTTATTGTCATGACCTTGCAGGCGTAAGAGTTGACGGGATATCAGACCTAAACCATTGTCATATTTCGGTTATTTAAAAAAGAGTATATTAGCTTGAAACACATCTTCTGTCAAAACAACCCACATATTATTAAGGAAATAACTCTAAATGCATTTTCGAAATAATTATGCCTCTTTTCGACTTTGAATTTCCACTATAGAGCTCCTGCAGCCAAGCATGGCATTAACTTGCTGTACTTTTGTTTTTCACTTTTTTCCAGTTGTGCGAGAAAAAAATCTCATAGGTGGTTATACAAATTGTTCTTAATAAATGAATGAACAATTAATAAATACGGCTTCTGTCAAATCCTTTGTCCGAATAGATATTTTTTGGTTATCAGATTTCTTCGATTTCTTCGAATAGTAAAAGATAGATAACTTGCAGTAACCTGTCCCGCATTCAGGATGACCAAACGTGCAAACAGTTTGCAAATTAGATCCCGCTTTGCGGTCAAGTGTTAATGCAAAGCGGAGTGTAAATGACAAACAGTTCGCACCGTTTCGTCATCCTGAACGCAGGACTGCAGTTCATTTCATATGAAGACGTCTTTTGCTAACGTTTTCTCCGAACAATGAAATATACAAGAAAGAGATAGATTGATGAACACAATGCCAAAAATGTCTGAACGTGATCTATGTACGAATTGTCCAGGGTACCAGAACCTAATTTCCCAGTACCCCTCTCGTTTGTCCCGACAATGTCTTATTTTGAATAAACCAATGTCAGACATTAAGTACGAGCAAGAATCCCTAAATTAATATTTTCTCATTGTTAACGCTAACCCTTACCGTTCAAAGAGTTTTATAATATTGTAACAGCCCTGCGTTCAGGATCAACGAACGATGCAAACAGTTTTCCAATTATACCCCTCTTTGCACGCATGCGCACGTGCAAAGCGGGGTATAATTGAAAAACTGTTTGCCCCATTCGATGATCCTGAACGCAAGGCAGGCTTGCTTTGTCATAGAATGTCGGACTTATTTTCGCCCCAAACATCACTTCTGTTTAATTTTGGTGACTGGTAAACATAACCAAAATTTTTCAATTACATCCAAATATAACAAAAGTGCTTATATAGGTCTACTAATAATAATCTACACTTAGAAACAACATTTAAATAGATCTAAATAAAATGCGAAAAAAGAAATAAAAAGATTTCAAAGTTTTATTTTCGTAGTTTCTTTAACTGCTTTAAATGGTCAATGACTAATAATGATATTTAAGGACTGATAAGAAAATTCATTACGAAAATAAATAAAACACCAATGCAGTAATGGAATTTCAATAACACCAGTTTTGATTATTGAAACCAATTTTGTCATTGATCTAAGCAGCAGTTTTCTTACTGAAAAATAAAGTAAATGATACATAACTCTCGTCTGCAAAAGGGAAAGGGCGCAAATGATGATGCGCGGACAGTAACTCTCTACGGTCAATCGAATAAGAATAAAACATCGTGTGGCTCTTCTCCGTAAATTGTTTGTATGACAGAAAACTTTACAAATGTAACCAGTCCCCTATACTGTGTACTGATTACCGTAAATTTCCCCATTGTACCCTCCGTCATCATGATAAATGGCATTAAAGTTTGATTTGTAATCTGTTGAATCGCGTTTTTCTCTGCCAATAATGGAAGCTGAGCCATCAATTAAAATCAACACAATGTTATCCGGTCCCGTTTAATCTAAGGAAACGCGATTTTATGGAAATATTGGCAATTGGACACTTTTTGTTACCCTTTTACGCTTTCCCCTGGCTTTTGCAATGCCCATCAATTTTACATATATTTTTGTATTTGTTCTTTTTAGATATTATTTTAACATCTCATGTAGAAATGCTTTTTTTCTAATGATCAAATGTTTAAATAAGATATGGACGAGTGCAAAATTAAAACAGTTCCATTCTATGATTCTGATAAGGTAACTGTTGCAAAGAGAAGGACGCGGGTTAACAGGAAGAGCACCACAATTCCGTGTTATTTCCTGAATATTGTGAATCTCTGTAATTAGTTTATCTGAATAAAAGCCACGAGATGAACGATGTGCCACTCGGGAGTTTCCGGAGAATAAGAGCCTCGCTTTCAATTTAAGATGGCGCCAGGTTATTTGTCGTCATGCCTGTTCTTTTTTGTATCAAATGTTTTGATTACAAATTCCAGCATGCTGTATTCTGCGTCAATATTCAACTGGCTGGGCGTGGCATAGCCGTGACGTAACTTGGCGAGTTTACTTTTCGATATTTTGGGTTCTTCAGAAATCAGTCGCCAACTTATTTCAAACGCGTGCAAATTGCTGTATCTAAAACAATTGAAAGTGAACGCGTTTTATTGTTGGGTTACCAAAACCTCGTAACTTTAGCTTGTCCAAGCTGAAGTTACGAGGGTTCGGTAACTAATCTACGGTTTAAGGGTTCGAGTTATTTATGTCGACTATCTATAGAGGTAAGTAATGGTAAATAAAAGCTGATCTACCTTAACCTTTGTGCAACGACAAAAAAGGCTTCGCTTTACCACGACAAAGATCATGGATCATATCATTTGTTCATGTTTTGTTATTGTTAACAGTTTTCCTGAACGAAATAGTGATTTCAAGTGACTTCATACACAAGCCTTAACTATAATACAGGAATAGACCTTGGCTCGTAGAATTAATACATGGAAATATCACATTTAAATTTTGTATAAAATTGAAAATATTAAATTTCATGTTTCTTTTAATACAATTTGATATTATAATTGTTCAAAATGATCTTCGCTAATTGGAATATGTATTTCAATTCTTTTACAAATCAAGCTATGTCATGAGGCTTTTTGTGCTATACCTATTCGTCGAATGAGCGAATACTTGATCTTTAATCTCGGATTGAAGCAGCAGTAATCATATTCAAACCAATACACCATGCTAAGATCTATCATGTACAACAGCGCTGTTGTTGTTGTTGTGGTGGTGGTGGTGGTGGTGTTTATGTTGTTGTTCAATTAGCCCATTTGACACTTTTATAAGTGCAATTGAGACTGTTCGGGTATTTTATGAAAACTACGATCAACCAGTTGAAATCAAACCATTCAACGGTGCCGGTTAAAACACCCCTGGCTTATTCAAAATACAATGTATTGAAATTTTAATGAAGAAGATATAATAAAGGAATTCCATTTTTATATTACTTATTTAGTAAAAATGTTGGTCTTTTAAGAAAACAGTGATCTGTAGGATTTAATCTAAAACATATAAAATAAGTTTTGTTTTATTTTCAATATTCATGATATTAGTAATAGGCTACTTTTAGAAAAGGAATTTTTAGTATACCTCGTTAAGAATCATAAATCAAATGCGTTGCTACATGTAGTTCAGTTATTGTAGTAGTATTTTAACATGTTAACTGCTGTTTGCATTCAGCCCTGCGTTCAGGATAAGAAGCCGCCACCATAGCGCAGTTGGTTAGGCATAAGACTTCCAATCTGGAAGTCGTGGGTTCGATCCCCGGTGGCAAATATCCTTTCCGACGTTTGTCTCTCACCAATGGGTAGATAATCGTAAACCTATGTGAGATAGCAGTCAGAGGCTAGGAAAGGGTGTAATGGTAGTACAGGTGAAAGAGATACCAGGAATCCATTGTTAGGTGCTCCGGCCGCCGCGATATAACTGCGAAATTGTTGAAAGCGGCGTAAAACCCATTCCAACAAACAAACAAACAAACAAATCAGGATAAGAAAATTTGTCAAACTGTGTGCAAATTATACCCCGCTGTGCACGCAAGTGCGGGTGCAAAGCGGGGTATAATTTTGCAAACAGTTTACCACATTGTGATTTTTCTGAACGCAGGACTGGCTTACGTGCTCTTATTCTTTGTTTAAAGATAAAATCGTCTATGGACTGTAAACAATTTTATAAAATTTCGTCTCCCAAAGAGTTTTTATCGTCACGTGTAACCGAGCCACATGAGTAGGAGGTCTGATTACCGTCTACTAATTGAAAGCCTGTTGCGATTGGTTAGCCGCGTCAATCAATCAAGATGATGGCACTGTAAACAGCTATCTCATATGTTAGTTTGATATGCATCTGTATTTCATTAATCAATTAGCCAGCTCGGCAAGTCGTTGAATAATGCATTGTGGGACATTTTTTCTATCTCCAGCAAATTTTGTAATGATCCATTCAATGAAATGGCTTAAACCTGTTCTAGAATATTATGTTACTTTATTCTTTATATGTCAAAATGAATTATATATTCAAAGTACAAGTATTTAACGACAGAAAGATATCTATTCACGGTTTGACGGGCGAAGTTTAGCCCTGCGTTCAGGGTGAGAAAACGGTGAAGCTGCTTGAAAATGATACCCCGCTTTGCACGCAAGTGTTTGTGCAAAGATGGGTATAAGGTGGCAAACATTTGCACCGTTTTATCAACCTGAACGTAGGGTTGTTGTCGTTTTGTCAAGAATACCATCTAGAATGAGCTAATATCGTTAGATACATATCTGATGGAGAGAATTAAATGTTCTAGCAATTTCCGGAACGGTACAACAGCAGACGTTTAATTCTCTAATTCAAACAGATAATCTCCGTAATTTACTGTCCACGTCAATTAGCGAATGAATACCGGGCACGAAAAAAGTAGTTTTGGTTAAAATAGAATAAAAGTAATACAAAAATATCAAAATCAAAAGAGTCTCAAAGTTACCCTTCATGCGTCAAATTTTTTTGTTATGCGTTGGCCGGTTGGAATTTTAACTGTTTTGAACAAGTGTTTGAAAAAAGATTTATACACGTTTGAGTAAAAGCATGGGTTGAATAAATTAAACATATAAAGTTTGAACAAGTAAATTTTAACTGTGAGGGAGGACCTGATATCAAAAATACAGAAGTGGTTATTTATAATACGTAATTCGTGTTTTGTATGAAAAAAAATATCTAACGAGGTTGGGGGAATTGATAATTGTCGAGGCTCTGCCGAGACAATTATCAATTCCCACGGCCGAGTTAGATATTTTTCATACAATACACTAGATGCGCATTATATTTATCTTATAACATCCATTAGTCTTGTTTTAGTCGATGTTTCTAACAGAAATGAAAGTTTCTAAAAATAACCGCATTATGTCAGTTTCCTAAAAATATCCACGTGATACCAAAAATATCATATTTGGTGTTATCACACGGATATTAGTATAGACCTATTTTTTCCACAGAGAGTCTAACGTTATAGGCTCTCGAGTGTTTCCACCAATCTTTTAAAGAGACGGCTGCGTTATAGAAGATAGAGTAACCCCCCCCACCCCACCCCACCCCACCCACCCCTCCGCTGACTGATAATTTTTGGCGTTTCTCTGAGTACACTTTTTAACCATAGCAAATTTCGCCTAAGATGGTTGTTTAAAATGATCTAATTATTAATCATTATACACATTATCTTTATTGATCAAGACAGTCTTTCGTGAGCAAAGAATCACAATTCTCTTAGTCTGAAGAGGGCCTAGCATTTTATCACATGAAACGGATTTATTTTTTCTTTAAGGACCCACGTTAAAATGTTTGAATAATTCCATTTTCTGTGTTTCGTGTTTAGTTGAAAGAGGGGACCTATTATCTAGCGTAAATCTAGCCAGAAATTACAAACAGCGATTTGCATCAGTTTTCAAACAAACCCTGGTTACTTTGTTAAATTACTAATCGAACATCAGATAGCTAGCCTATGAAATCCTTTTCCAAGTTTTAATATGTAATTATACGGCAGAATTACAATACAATACAAATCATTTTATTTTATTATAGAATTAGAAGAAATTAGCATTACTCTAAATTGTGTAGAACATTACAACACGATTGCGTAAAACGTATAATGAAATAAGAAGAAACTACCCAAGACTTTATTCGCAAAAAAGTTCATTTGTCAAGTGTTTTACAATGACACATATATCTCCGTCCATTTTTTTCCTTTTATTCCACGTCATCTTTAGCGGGAACGTTTATGCTTTTGGCGTCACATTACCAACGTGCTAAATGACGCGTTTCGCTTTCAGTGAAATTCTCCACGCGTCAATATCACTTCTCATGTATTAAATATTAAATGAAATTTCACTATTTTACACCCAGAAAAGGGTAATAAAACTGATTTCAGAATTGTTTTAATGTATATAATTTCATTTTTGCGTTTATTTGTCTGTGAATACAGTCTGATAGAGGGGGTAAGTCATATGCAAAGCAAGATTCTCGGGCTCCGCCTCCGGATTTTTCCCTGTAAGGAAGAAGTGGAATTCATCTTCGTTGTTTATAAGATAATATCATTCTCGCATCGATATGTCGATGAATAAGTAATAGTTAAACGCTAATAATTGAAAATTAAACGATTTAAACAGCCGAAAGGAGGGAGCGTAGCGACCGACTGAGGCTGTTTAAATCGTTTAATTTTCAATTATTAGCGTTTAACTGACTTAGTCTTTTTCCCGCGCTTAGTATGATTGACAGCATTTCGCTCGATTTACACGGAATAAGCCGGTTGAATTCATTAAAGGTGAACGCCCCCTCTTTCCAAATATGGTATTGTTGAAATATGCACGTAAATACCGAGGCTTTCTAAAAAGGTTTTACCGATGATAAAAGATGCAGTATTGTTTGTTTTTATTGACCTGACAATCACCTCCGTTCTGTAGATGAACGAACATACGATATGTGTCCACTCTGTATTACAAGAACTTTCGCAAGAATAAACGATTTACGGTATCAGATGTCATTAAATGATTGTATATATTAAATTCGATAAGATGTGCCAGTAATTGTTAATCAACAAATTTGTTCATATATAACACCAACTCAAATATGGTCATTGTCAGAGAAAGGTCTACGGTGTATGTTCAATACTGAGCTCTGACGTAGGTGCCGACTCCATTACCATGGATATATCGGGTATATCTAAGCATCACATGATAGGAATTTAACCTGATCCCTTCAGTACATATAGTGAGTAAACCTTGCGATAACAGACTAGCAATAACTTTCCTTTGAAGATAAATTGTTAATTTTTTAATGAAAATCTAACGGTTAAAAGTAGATTTCACGGTTCACCACACAAAATCTACCTATGGTATACTAATCTGTTCACACATAGACATAGATATTTCATTAATTAAACTATAAAAAAGTTTCTAGCTACATACAGAAGCAAAAATGTTCATAAAAGTTTAGTAAGCGACCCAACCATGGGCAGGTACGCAAGTCATTGCGATATAACTGTAATAAGGTTGAAACCACATGCAAACAAAACGTCAGGCCATGTCACACCCAACCAGGTCCAAATCAGTGTAGAATGTGGGGAATGCATCATATGCACGTGAATTACGTTTTTCTCCTTTACTTTTCATGTGCTCGCTGCATATTAATGAGGGGGTAGAGTTTAGTATGTACGCATGCTTGGAATAACAAATAAACCTTGACGTTTAAATGAAATAATGATCAAAATAAACCTTAGCTGGGTAGTTTATGGAAAATAAACCATCAAAAAATTTAAAAATCCAGCATCCTGATTGGATGATAAAGTAGGACAAAGACTAAAGTCTGATGGAGCAGGATTTATATGCAAAAGGTTACATTAACATTAAATTGATAATGACTGCAATATTAATTTTTAGATATTTGATAGTTAAGTCAAAAGGTATATATGTTACACTTGTTTTTCTTCCAATTGAAAGCGCCGTCATAGCGCAGTTGGTAGCGCGTCGGACTGTCAATCTAGAGGTCCCGGGTTCGATCCCCAACGGCGGCACTCATTCTTTCCGACTATTTGTCTCTCACCAATGGGTTGATAATAGAATTTCCTGATGGTCTTCAAATACATTGAGGCCTAAGGCAGAGTTCACATAGGAATAGACTATTCGGGTATACGCTGAATGTTTTTCAATGTACGCGAATAGTTAAAATCAAACACTATGATTTCCTTTTAAAGTGTCACACAAGAAGGTACTAATCGAAAGGTCGTATAGACGCGTATAGGTGCGTGTAGTAGAGTTTAGTGGGAATCGTACATGTTCGATTTTCGTTCAGCGTGCAGTGTATGACAATCGGTTTTTCTGGTCCGAGTTTAGATTTTCACAAGTTTATTGGGTTTTCTTATTGAAATATAAGTAAGATAAATGATTTTTAAAGATTATCAACCCATAGGTGTAAGACAAATAGTAGCAAAGGATGAGTTTCGCCGTCAGGAATCGAACCCGAAGCATTCGTAATGGAACGCTGAGAGAGCGGTTCAGAGCAGTTTTGATAGAGATGATTGTCAACTTCACGATGTAACTAACTGTAATAAAAGCAAAGATAAGTAATCTTTTACAAGTATCTATCATTCTCACGAAAGGAAAGCATTGAATGCGCGTGCTGCCAATGTCAACCGCCGTGCCCGTATAGCGTATAGCGAATACCGTGTAGCGAAAACCGTATTCAGCATTTCGTATATCGTATACTTTTATGTGAACGCAGCCTTTTCTATCTACAAAACGTAAAGTAAAGACTCTGGACAGACTGTGCAGATGCACAGGCTGACCAGAGTGTTTACTTTGCGCACATTCAAAATTGTTGGAAATTTCACGCACAGGCTCATATATAATACGTACTTAGTGTATTGTATGTAAACAAATATCTAACGAGGTTGGGGGAATCGATAATTGTCGAGGCTCTGCCGAGATGCAATACACTAAGTTCGTATTATATTTATCTTATAGTTTTGTTAGCATTGTTTTATTCGATGGTTCTTACAGAAGTACAAGTTTTTCGCCGTGCTTTTTAAAAATAACCGCATTATGTCATTGATCTAAAAATATCCACGTTAAATCATAAAAAAATCATATGGCATGTTTTCACACGATTATTTTGTAAAGTTATTAGATGAAAGAAGAAAACTGTGAACTGTCAATTTAAAAAAATGTTTTGCCCCCCCCCCCCCAAAAAAAAAAAAAAAAAAAAAAAAAAAAAAAACCACCACCTACTTTACGCTTCTGCAAAAGCAAAAAAAAAAAAAAAAAAAAAAAAAAAACTCGACTAAATGACTAGGAATAAAAATGGATCTTCCGACAGTTCTCCTGTCTCCATAAATCAAACTTTGGAAGTTCTTATGCTGTTTTGAAGGCAAATTTGGTTCAAACTTGTTGTTGGGACATTTAACCATTTAACCGATGTTACAGCAACTTAATTCAAAACGAGGTTTGTACATACGTATATTTGAAACAATAGTTCCCAGTATTAACTGTTTTACTTTGTAATTTGTATGCAGAGGGGGTTCGTTCGAACCCCCCAAACCCCCTTTGGATCCACCACTGTCTCAACAGGACAATTTATTTCAGTACCAATAGGCGTATCTAGGACTTTGGAATTTATACGCACTCAGAAGGCGACAACCAAAGTATATAAAGGATAAAGGCGATACGCGGATTGTGACAAAAGATAAATGCCCTACGTCCGCTTTAATGATTTGAGCTTTGGTGAAAAATCAAAACATCTTAACTACAGCTTGAATAAGCTGTAGTTTCGATGTTGTGATCATTCATCAACGATATTTTTCAACAGATGATTATTTCTTTTACGCACTTGCGTAAATTGCGTAATGGGAGTTGGTACCTTCAACGTATGGTTGGAATGAAAATAGCACTATCTATTTTTTCATTTAAGCACTTTTATCAAAATGGATACTTAAAAAAATCGGACTTTTCGCTTTGCCATGAATTGTAAACCCATAAAAATCTGTTACTTTCTCCGATTTCACTTTTTATTCCCGAAACATGTTTATTATCTTTATTTCTACCCAATAAAATTGTCAACTTTATATCTCAATTAGAGTCAGTGGTCCTTCGTATCGTACATGATGGTAAATCCTCTACTTCAGTGATTTTATATCAGTTTTGATTGATAAACATGTATAGATCTGTTAAAATTTGTGAAATGAATAACTATCTCTTTTAAAGTTCCTAAATTATAAAGAGGAAGAAATCAATTTGACATGCTGATTTGGTTAAGGCATTTTACTCATAAAATTTAAATAGAGTGTATTATATTAAATCTTGTTCGAAAGAAACAATTCTTTCCATTACTCGATTCATTTTTGTATTTACGTATAGCTTAAAAGAAAATTGAAACTATGTGATTTTTTAAACCAACCATGCATTCAGAATGTAAGAAAGGTTCAGAATAAAGTAACCATATTTCTTTAATGCTTTTTTGTGGTTTATCGGATATAACGGTAGATTATCACTTGATAATCTCACCGCAAAAGCAGGGAAATTATCAAAAACTTATACCATGCTTTTGTGCATTTTACCCTATCTGACGTCATCTATACGGGGCGAAATGAGTGACGTCCCAACGAACGTTACTTAGCAATCACGTGCATATGACGCGCTTTACGAAATTATGTCCTAGAAATTTCACATTTTGTCTCATTTTTGCAATAAAGAAATGGAATAATCGTTTGTTTTCAAGAGAGATCGATTAATATTTAATTTCGAGCTTCGATCTTACAGTGAAATAAACGATTATCCTCTATCTCCATTTCACCAAAGCTATCCAAATGGGTTTCTTGAGCCTGTTTTACTAAACATCTTACGATCATTTTTGGGGTAAGTCAAACGTTAAAGGGGCTTCTACAGTTGTTGCTAAATATAGAATTATACCATGCATCTTCTCATTGGAGTCGTCTTTAGAAGACGATTCCAATGATATATTGCAAGGCAGAATCTAACGATAAATGAATACACCAGGTACTAACGTACGATTTATAATTTTGACTTACGATTAATGTTTTTGTAAGAAGCACAGTTAAACGGGGCCCTGGAAATGTTACTCGAATGTTTTCATCTTGCATGTTTTTTTTTTTTTGTTTGTTTTTTTTAGTTCGAGAAAATAAGCAAACTTTATAAATAAGTAATGTAAATAAATTTTTCAATGGTAATGAAAATAAAACGAATAAATGAATAAATAAATCAGATAAAAAGAAGTGAAATAAAATACATAGTTATAAATGAAAAATGAATTTAAAAAAAAACACATATAGCTATTGCTTATCACAACTAGAATTGTCGCAAAGTGGACTAGCACACCTACAAGTGTCTGCCCTCAGTGAAATGCTATTTTTGATCAAACGGCCATAACTGTGTCAAAACTCTGTGGACCGTATAAAATCCCATCTGTAAAGTTTAAATGAAATCTGTCTTGTAATCGCTTAAAATTGAGCGGACACGAAAAACTTAGAGACGGACGGACCAATGGCCGAGGTGACTACTATATAGCCCCAACATAGTTTTTGGGGTATAATGAGTGTTTCGGAGAATACATTTTTCTTCTTTTCGAGTGAAAAAAAAAATATTTTTATATGAACTGTCACGCGAAAAGGGACCATCCGGGAATTCTGTAAAATGAATTATTGAAAAAGAGATTTGATCCAGCTTAGGTCAACCAGAAGACGCATTTCAAAAATTCTTTCACTGGAAGGTAGATTGATCATTCTAGCCTAAGAAAATAAGCACGGTGCAAAAAGTTTCGACCCAAGTCAGTCTGCGCACTCCGCGCAGTCTGACTAGGGTCGACACTTTACGCACTAACCAGATGATCCTTTTTCGCGTGACGGGTCACAAATGAGAAAAGCGTAATACTTTCACGACTCCAGGAAAGATATCAGCTCAACTGTTAGCCCTGTGCAATAAATAATACTAACATTTTGCACAATGGCGATCTATTTCAAGTCCAAAATATCATCAGAAGGTTATATAACAGAGTAACATGCATGAATGTGACAAGTCTTCAAAGAGTTGGAATGTTCATTAAATATATATTAGCGATGGTATGACATTTGAAAAAAAGTGAATATGGTCGGCATTACAACAAGGAGCTGAAAATACTTTTGTGCACATGGTAGTCTCATAATTTCGACACTCAACGCGAAGTGATATAGCTAGGTAGAAGTAGAGGCTAGTCAGGGAAATGCCGGTGTGATCATTGCAGCCATAAACGTCGATTGGGGAAGGGTGTTGGAGGAAAAATCTTATTAGAAAGAGGGCTACTTTATACAGTTAGTAACATCGCAAAATTGACATTCACATGGATCAAAACCATTCTTAATCGCTCAGTTAGCGCCCCATTCATTCTCATTCATTTATTCCAGACACTCGCTCAAATCACTGAAAAAAAAGGCTCCAAAATCGTTGGAAACAATTCGAAATCGACGAAAACGATCAACATTTACTTGCAATTTATCAAATTATTCTACAATTGTTTTGGCTGGTGTGGATTTTATAGCGTCTGACTTGTTCGTGACAACACACAGATGTAATTCTTTTAGAAGGAGGTAATAAATATTGCTAATTTCGTCCAGGTTGGTCGAAATTAGAGAAATTGGATTACTTCCTTCAAAATTCATTCAAAACTCGCTCTACACAATCATGCAACACCATTCCAAATTAATTCCAAAATCACTCAACTTGTCAATTTCACGATGTTCCTAACTATACTCGTAAAAGCTAGCGGTATCCTCTCATACGCGAAGGATTATAGGTTCGACCTCAAGAAAACTCTTATTTGAGCTAGTGCGTGACATTTCCAACATTTCGGATGTTGTGGAACCTTAACAGTCACACAACGCAATAAGAATATTCTCTGGCCGCCTGAAAAGGGGTTTAGGCCTTATCTTTCTTCAGAGCGCAAGGTGATGACTCTAGTCAGCCTGTGTAGATACACAGGCTACCTAGAGGTTTTGCTATGCGCATATGTGAAATTGTTGGAAATGTCACGCACAGGCTCATTTTTCTTTCCTTCTTGTGATAGGTAAGCAACTGCATCTTTGCGTTCAGATTGCTATGATTTTTAAAAAGATGTAATAGAACTTATAATAATTCTTAAGGGGAGTCAAAATAAATTCATCACTTCCATTGCTACAATAACCTAAACTCACACAGGCCTATTCATTTGCCAATTGATTCATTAAAGCCCCGGTCTGGGTTCGTGAACATTTTCGAAACGCAAGACAATGATCTAAGACGACTATGTTCACAAAAACTAGATTCTCCAATATAAGAATGATTTGGCATTCCAATATTCGGTAATGCAAATGATTATGTCGCAATGATCTAAATATAGGCCCAACTTTATGAATATTTATGACCCGCAACATTTTGGACTCAAATTTGAATACAGCCCCATTACCGCTCCTACGCGTGGGCGTATCTCACGTGACCAAAATCTCATTTACAAATTTTCCTTTATACGGCAGATTATGCGTTTCAAGAAAAAGCCGCCGTTTGTCGATTGATTTGTATTTTTATGTAACTCATCTTTCGTAAACTTTTATTCTCTAAACGCAGACGAGACTTTAATTTAACTCTACCCAAACTGTGTTGTTACTCTGAGGTATTTTCTCTTTTTCTACTGACCCAAACCAATTCAATTATCCTGTAATGCATTTTGAATTTTGATATGTTTTATAAATTATTACTAATCAACTATGAACTTTTCAGGCGGCTAATAAATAATGCTTATATTCGAAATAGGAGCTTTTAGCTTGCGTCAAATTTGACACTTAGATATCAGAAACGATATTTTGTGCAGTAGCCTTAAGATGTGTTGAAATATAACTGTCACTTATTTTCTCTCATTCTTCATTCAAAATGGCAGGCAGCTTGTGGATACAAGAGACCCACGACAGTCCTATATCGCTCACCTGAGGCTCCTTGGTCCTCTGGACATCACATTAATAAAATCGGCATTAATATATATCTAATAATTTGTACCTATTATCAATAGTAAATGTGCAAGTCGTAAGTCGGAGAAGAACGTTTTTGAAAAGCCCAAACTACAACTAACTACAGTTAAAAACAGCATGAAATGGACAAGGTGAATAATTTGGAATAAAAAGCGTGCGAAGCGAGTTTTGAATGAAATTTAAGAGAGGTAATCCAATACCGTTAATTTTGTTCAGGATGAACAAAATTAGTGATATTTATTACCTCCCTTTAATAAAATATGCTTACAAGTTGTATAATTAGCCTCATTTTTCTTCAAGAATCAATCAGACGCTTACAATTTCAGTTATGTAAGTGAAATCTCGACTTTTTTTCCAGATATAGTGATATTGAATAAAATTGTTGATCTTATCTTTTTCAGTCATTTTGGAGCGATTTTGAACGGTTTGGAATGAATTTATGGAACACTGAGTGAGCGATTAAGGGTTTGATTGAGGTGAATGTCTATTTCACATTACTAAATTTATGTAAAGAAATAAACTTGGAACACGTCTTCTAGTCAATGCTACATATCAAATATAAAAGCTGTCTACTTTTTGACTTTAAAGAAGAATTTTTGAAAATATTTTCATCTTTCTTTGTTTCAATGGTATTTTGACGGATATATACAGCGGCAACACGTGATAATAGGGGCAAAATATGACCGAACTTTGTAGGCTAGATAATACAGTAAGTAACATCGTAAAATTGACATTCATCTCAATTAAAACCATTCTAAATTTTGTTGAGTAAATCTTTGGGACACTTCTACTTGTTTGTTGTTTTTTGTCTAAAATCCAATGCGGTTGAATTCAGTGTAGGCAAAGATGGGGAAACTGATCTCAGTCTACACTGCATGCCAAAGTTTTGTGTACACAGCATGAGAATAGTTAATTTAGTTTTAAAAAAGTATTTGCGAGTTGCAATTTGTGTCACCGAGTTTACCTGCAACAAATGGTATGCTAAAAATCAATATTGCAAGTGTTACATAACAAAACGACTTTTGATAAGTAGCTTAAAAAAATTATAACCTAAAAATGTGTAAATTCTTTAAAATATTACAATTCACGATGTTAAATCGATGATTAAAACATAAACAAAAAAGTAGAGGAAAAAATAAAGCAATTGTTTTGAATTGAACCGCAGTTTCTTGGGTGAAAGGCGGGCGTCTTACCGCTGTTATCGGCTAACTCTTGTGAGATAAGGGTCACCCCCTTTCCGGGAGACGACCTAAAAATTGAAAATTTACAATTTTTAAAATGTAAAATTTAAAAATGGCAATACACGCAAGTCAAATTCATGAAATAAGAAAAAGTACCGAATAATAAAAATGAAGTGCTTAGTATATTTGTGTTAATTTTTTTTCCCAGACCGGGCATTATATGCACCGAAGATAATAAACTGGGAAACGTTGAAAAAAAAGAGAAACTTCTTAAACCAAGCAATTTCTTTTTTTCTCGATGCTTTCTGCAATATTTTGCAGACTCTTTGAAACTTAGACTCACTTTTAACTGTCATGTGAAATTCTTTGAATTTTGATAAGCCAAAGTGTGTTTTTTATGTCATAAATGGGTAAGACAGCCCAAAATTATAAATTGACGTCATTTAAAAAGGTTTTCCTGGGTAACGGATGAGAAAAAAATATGACTCGTCACGCGAAAAAGGACCATCTGGGTAGATCGTAAATTGTCGACCCTGGTCAGACTGCGCAAGCTTACTAGGGTTGATATTTCTCCGTATTGTTTGTTTTCCTGAATGTAGAATGATCAATCTACCTGACTGTGAAATGTGATCTCTGGTTGACCTGTGCTGGAACCAATCTCTTTTTCAATATTTAATTGTACGGACTTCTCATTAGGTTCCTTTTCGCGAGACGGGTCACAAATGATTTGAAAATGTATCTTCAAGAGTTATGACAAGAGTGACGTCACCCAAAGGTTCCTGAGCACACAGACACCAATAATTAAATGCCAAACCGTCTGTCACTCGCGCAGGATGACATTTCACGTGATATTTCCCACTCATTTTTATGCATAATATTTAATAACTTTAACTAATTCTCTAGCCCCTGGGAATCGACTCGTCGGTGTATTAATTATAACGAATTAGATTATACGAGATATTATTGTCGCTTTACGATACAAATAGTTTTCGACATTTTCCGGTCAATATCGGAAAGAAACTTCCTGACCTTTAGGATTCCTCAATGACCCGGAACTTTGGGCAATCGAAATGAATCTGAAAGCTTTATGGAATGGAAAAATCTCTCAAATAATGGATTCTTATATAATTTTAGATTCATGATCCACGGTGGAAAAAAGTGAAATTGACATTTACCTCAATCAAAACCATTTTTAATCGCGCCCCATTCATTTATTCCAAACACACAATCAAGCCATTCAAACTCGCTCGACAATCACTTAAAAAGATAAGATCAACAACTACATTCAAAATAAAAATACATGTAACTAGAAAAAACAACGGTTTCACTGACATATTTGAACTTGTAAGCGTCTAATTGGTTCTTGAAGACATAACTTGTTTGCATTTTTTATTATTATTATTATTATTATTAGGGGGGGGGGGGGGGGTAATCACTATCGGCAATTTTGTTAATCCTGAAAAAAATCTGAAACTTCTCCAATAAGATTTTAAGATTACATGAACTTTATTTATCTTTAGACTTGTTGTTTTCAAAAAAGTTAAGTAATAGAACAACTCATTTTTTTAGCAGTCAGCAGTGTGGACAGTGTTGTACCATGTATGTACATTGGAGAAATAAAGGTTATGTTAAGTTATGTTATGTTATGTTAGGAAAAAAATCTATAACCTATAAACTAGTCAAATGAAACAATTTACTCAATTTTATTTCCATAAACACTCTTTTTCGAATTTTCGGTCACCAGACCTTCATCAAGTATTTATAAAAATAAAGTTGAGTAACATGGATTCCCTTTGGAATATTGTTTTTATTTAAATTATAAGTGAAACAATTTAGACTTCCAATTTAATTAAGACGTCTATATTTCTTAGAGAGATTTCCTATTGAACTCAAGATATTTTTTCTGCCAAAGAAATGTATTTTTTTTATAAAGGTAACAACAGTTCATATTTTATTTACAAATAAAATCTACAGTAATAAACATCGAAATGATTTATGGTTTAAACAATAAAGTAAATAATTCGTGTATTGAATTACGGACTAGCGCACCTGTTACCGTGAATTGTCTACTAGAATACAATAAATTGCTGGAATCAGTTTACAGAATATATGTGACACTTGACAGGCGAAATGGCGTAAATACCGTGTGTGGTTTGAATGTTCGAATACACCAACCCGATTAGCTCAGTTGGTAGAGCACCGGACTTCAAAACCATTGAAGTTCGACTGCGTGGATTCTATTCCCTGGCTGGTACACTAACAAAACTAATTTTCTTTCGGATGAGACATTAAACCGAGGCCCCGTGAGACGGTGCTTTACACCGATCACGTTAAAGAACCATGGTTTCGTCATGTATCCTTGGACTATCCCCTGTAACAACTAACCGTCTTCTGGGGGCGTCGCTCATATGGGCATATGCTACGGTAGCGACGATAAATAAACGGAAATACACACACACACACACACATGTTCGAATACCGCAATTTGACCAGCCTTGTCTTCAGGATGACAAAACGGTGCAAACAGTAATACATTTATACCCCGCTTTGCACGCGTTCTTGCGTGCGAAGCGGGGTATAATTTGATAACTGTTTGTACCGTTTTGTCATCCTGAACGCAGAGCAGGTTTGAAAGTTGTTGAAACCCTAGCGTTTTGAGTACAGCGTGAAATCATTGACATGACTTACCGTAACTTCTACTAGCATACATTACATGCTAGAATTATTGTCACACGGTATCTCCGTTATGTCTCTTTTAACTTCCTGAACCAAGTTTCAAAATATATACATATTAAATGACACTGTGGTGAGTAGATACTTATCATTGCACGAGGAAATAGTAAGGCATCAGAAGACGTAAGACAGTGGTTCGGGTCGCTATGACAGCATATTTATTTTTTCGCTAGATTTCAATCCATTTTATAGATTTTTTCCTTTTGGATTAAGTTGTAGATCACTCGATTCTCAAAGAGATTTGCGATATGTTATAAATTATTTGTTTTGCCCGTTAGTTTCGTTTTTTTTATATTTCTTTGAATGGGGTTTAACGTCTCTTTTAATATTTTTTGGTCATTCCTTCGGGAAAGGACGGTTTTGAGACGGGGGCGTACCCACCCTAGATGTCCTCCTCTTGGGTGGAAAAAAGATGGCGCCTCAACTCTAGCTTGAAAATCTTAAAACTTAAACCTAGTTCACAAAAAATTCTATGTTATAAAAGACAGATCTATGAATGAAAATGAAGCTCTTACGATGTCAAAGCACCGAATCTTTTTGATGGAAGCGCTGAAGCGACAGAAAGTTAAGCGATTTTACATGGAATAAAGAGGGACAAAATTTCGGCGGGATCTGAACGAAACTGTTGAACCTGTTGATAAAATTTGATGACGTTAAGAATTTCGTCATAGCAACGCCTAAAAAGATCATGTTCGGCGGTCCCGAAGTGTCACGATCCCGACCGAGAAATAGTCGTTATACATCGACCCTTTTCATCGCGAGGATCTGAAATAAAAATGATAAATACGAAAGTATTTTCATTTTTGTAAAGGCTAAAAATTTTGTGAAAAGGCTGATTTGGATTAAAAACTCGATTTTTTCCGCTTGATTTAAGATCTTTGGACTAACTGGAATAGCGCGAACGTTGGTTCTAATGACGTCATATAATCTACGTGCTAAATGACGCGCTTCGCTTTCTGTGAAATTCTCCCACCATCAATTTCATTTAGTTTTTATTAATTTTACACTCAGAAAAATATGTTTAAAAATGAATAATATCCAGAAGAGGGTAAAAAAACTAATTTAAGATTTGTGACCGTGTTATAATGGATATAATTTCATTTTCGCTATGGTGTGTCGATTGATAAATTCTGATGGTGGGGAAGAGTTATATGCAAAGCAAAATCCTCGGGCTCCGCCCTCGGCTTTTACATTTTGGATATAACTCCTCCTCAATCAGACTTTTTTCATCGACACATCATAGCGAAAATGAAATGATTTCAAACTTGTTCCTTTATGTTAGTTATTGCAGTCGCACACAAACTAGAACGAATGAAAAATATTAGACAAAGAAAATGCCATGCAGTGAACTATCTTGGGACGTTGTTTATTTACGGCGGGGGAGTAATTTCTCGAACATATCTGCAGATCAAGCAGGATGTATTTATGCTTCATTCGTTTCATCTGACCTTTGTTACTGAATAAAGGTCATCTCCATATTTTGCGTTTTACAATGTCTGTATTTAAAGAACAAAGGAAAGAACTGATACATTTGACCATATCGAAATAAATTGCTTTACTTCTATTTTTACCACCTTTTATCATGCCGTATGAGCTGCAAGCGAAAAGCTTTGTCCCAATACTATTGCACTGTTTAGGTAATTTTTGCGTCAAATGTTTTTTATTTTGCGCTTTAATTGGCAAATGAAAAAGTATTTGCAAAATTATAATTTAACTTACAAAATATATAGTTTTGTTTCCGAAGTTAAATAATGCCGTATCTAAAGCTTTATTCAAACTGTTAAAACGACATTTGATCGCACAAACGACGATTTGCGCTTTTGATGTTTGTACCTCAGTGAAACTCAGCAATTCATTTATTTCGGGTTTTTGCCAGTCGCAAAAAATAGCGAAAATGAATCTACCGCGAATGAAACCTGATTTGCAGTTGAAAAAGCCCAACCAGGGTGGTATTAAATTTTTGCAGGAAACAAGTAATTTCATCTTTTTCCAACGATTTCATTTTTATCAAATATACTTTCTAAGTATCTAATATCAAGGTCGTAAAATCCCATGACATACGGTTATAAACACCGTGAAATTGACACTCATCTAGATCAAAAACATATGCTCTGCGCTTCAAGCATTCATGCCTAACTTCACTCAAATCACCTAAAAGGCTCAGATATTGTTCAAAAAATGCTTCATAATCGTTCAAAATGATCAATGATTTAAGGTTCATGTAAAGTGTTTGAGACCCAATATTAAGGGCACTTCATTAGCCAAGAAAAAAAATATGTCCAGGTATATTATATATCAAAATGAAGCTATTCGTGAGCACAAGCAGTAAGGCAACATAAGACCGCCAAAGCTATAGCGGTATGGCCAAAACATTGTGGAAAAGGGCCATTTTTTACAGAACAAGCAACTGCATGACGGTTGCATAAAATTGCCCCGTATTTTAACAAAGTACAGTCTTAAGTACAATTTAGGTAGTGCTACA
Source organism: Fragum whitleyi (assembly GCA_948146395.1). NCBI lineage: Eukaryota > Metazoa > Mollusca > Bivalvia > Cardiida > Cardiidae > Fragum > Fragum whitleyi. Next base: position 27,609,941 of record OX411543.1, on the reverse strand, counting down.
ACCTTAGATATAAAGCTCAGTCTCAAAAGGCTCTTTTGAGACAATCAATTTCCATTTATTTTGTCAACATACATGTCAAACCGGTTTGGTCTGTTTTCAAAATAGATGTAAGGTATGGTGCAACATCACACCATAATATTGTGAAATATTTTCTGCGATTTATTTCAAATTATAGGTTTTTCTTAATTCAACTATCTACAATATTACTATATATTTATCATTCTGTGAATTAGAAATTGATGTTTTGCTTAAAAACCTTACAGGTATATAAACAATTAATGTCTATTTATGTTGTGATAACACACCATACCCTAAAAAGATCTACACGTTTACAAAATTAGTATGACATATATGACATATGTGTTTATAAAATAAGCCAAAATAAATTGCTTGCATAACAACGTTTTGGGGCTGAGTTTTATACCAATGGTTGTAGCACTACCTGGATGGTACTTTAGGCTAGACTTTGTTAAAATATGAGCCAATTTTATCCAACAGTCATGCAGTTGCTTTTTCTGTACAAAATGACCCTTTTCCACAATGTTTTGGCTATACCGCTATAGTTATAACAGTCTTATGTTTTTCAGCTGCTTGTGCTCATAAAAAGCTTCATTTTGATATATGATATTCCTGGACATACTGCTTTTTCTTGGCAAATGAATGCCCTTAGAATTGGGTCTCAAACACTTTACATGAACCTTAAACAAATCGATCTAATAATTGCACGATTTGATTGGCTGGTGATAGTTTTAAAGCTTCTGAATAGTCCGTGAAGACACGAAATCAGAAATATTCGTAGACTTCATTAAAGGGAGTTAAACATTATCGCTTATTTCGTCCAATTGGACGAAATTATCGATAATGCTTTACCTTCCTTGAAAATTATTCAAAACTCATTCATCACACACATACAATTTCATTCCAAAATTACTCAACAAGTCAATTCCACGATGTTCCTAACTGTAAAAGGAACATTTGAAAGAATGCATGTAAAATTTGTTTACTGAAGGGAGTTTTGGTTTAACATATTTTATCCAAATAATTTAAATGTTATGTTTACATATGACTATTTACGACTTATATTGAAATTGATTATAACGAAAGCTTGGAGCTTAAATTGTTTTTCTCCAAAGCACCAGTTCTTTTTTCATACGTTGTGATTCGAATATTGTTTCATTCCTTTAAAGGATTTCAGAAAAGGGCAGAAAAAATTAAGTGCCGATCTATTCAATAAAAACGAAAAAATACCCAATAAATAACGAAAAAGAAACAAAACTGTTACCGGTATTAAAATTGAATTATGAGTTTTTTCAGAACCTTTGACCCTTTGACTGTCAATTCGTAAAGTAATAACCTTAAGGGCATAACTTTGTGTCCCCTTCGTGTTCGTGAAATCAATTAACAGGGCATTGGATTTAATTTGTCCACGGTTAGTTAAACCGATCTATCTGTCATTTTACGATACATTTGCCCTTTAATTGTTTCAATTAAAACAAAGCGATAGAAAAAACGAGCTCGTAGCTTCGGGACACCTTTCCGAGCTTCAACCGAATGATTTTTTTGTTATCCTTTTCACGCTCGTGTCTTTAATTTCTCCGGAACAATTTAGGTCTATAAATATTATGAACGTCAGTACCACTTTGTTCAAAAGGGAATAATAACAATGACACGGTCATCGGTGTTAATTATCATTTACTTGTTCCAATATTTATGTTTAAACCAAGTTCCAAAAAAGAAATTTTACCAGGTATTTATTATAAAAAGGTATACTTCTCAAACTTTGATAAAGGATCATTTATAAGATTATGCTTTATTTTTCCATGAGAATGAAAGGTACGAAAATGTCTTCTGGTAATGAAAATATGTTCATTTGACTACATGTATGTTTCTGCAAAAAAGCGAAAATTTTAGTATTCTGTGGAAGTGGAACAATAGTTTAAACTTGGTAGGAGCAAAAATGCGGATAACACGTAACGAAATGTGGAAAAGACTTTTTATTTAAAAAAAAATGTCGAAAAAAATCTTTATTTTGCTGTAAAAGTGCTTGCTTAAGTCAGTTAAGTGCACTTTAACCCATAACAAGCCTCCCAGATTTCATGAAAGTTATTTCGGGTGCTTTCCTAATGAGATTTGAGGAGGCCCACCCATAGTTGTTTGCTATAATTTCAGAATCGTGATATACTTAAGAAGCCGGCCAAATCTTGCCTGTTAATTTTTAAGGCATATACAAGAATAGTAATCTTCGGACTTTGGTAGACGGTCCTTATCTTCTTAAAATGTAACATCTGGGCGAAAAAAATAGTGCGTTAAATGAAATCAAAACCTAGGAAATGATAGCATTGCAGAGCATGCAGATATAAGATGCCATAAGTTTATCAGGAATCAAACATCGTGCATCTTTGAATGATTCATAGGTCAGTTATAAGTTGCTCCCTTATACCCTTTCCGGTACCGATTCCGTACCCAAAAGTCATGACAAATAACGGATATGGATATGGAAACACTATTTAATGGACGTCCATGGCCGTATACGTCTAACAATGGCGTTTTTACAATATCCGGATTCCCCAGAAACCAGAAATTGAACACACAGTTTCATTTCAAATCCTTGGCAAAAGCGCATTTGTTTCAAACTTGTCTAGCCATCTTTTTCTTTTCCATGATTCGGAGTGCTCGTCGTCAGGGCGTCATAAAGGCTTTTTATTGACAGTTTCTGACTTTTTTCAAATAAAAGTGTACTCTAATAACGTTTGGCAAGTCGTTTGTGGAAACAGAGATCGTTATCGAATACCTTTAGAACGCAACTTGGAGTGAATGGACTGTCTACCCAAGTCCGCAGACTTAAATAAAGCTCACCTCGACTTGTACTTGCTACATACTCATTTGGAACATCACTCGGCCATTTCCGTAAACTGCAACAAACCTCGGATGTATGTAAAGCGGATGGGTATGTAACAAAATCGTGCATTTTGTTGGGCGAAAACAGAGTAAGAAAAAATAGCACTGTAGATTTATATCGTTTCAGTAAATAACGGCTGAAAAATCTTAATTTTTGAGAATGACGAATCCTTCTCAAAAATTAAGATTTTTTTCAGCCGTTATTTAAGATTGTGAAAGATATTTATACAGGATACGATGTTTTCACGTCAATGACCCAAACGAGTAGCGTTGGCGACGTCGAATATTTTCACTTACGGTTTCGAGGGCTAACGCCATTTAAACTGACGTCATCGAGTTTTTCCAATGTTTTCCCGTAATTTTTAAAAATAGTCCGTCCATGTACATCCGAGGTTGATCATGAGATTGACCGAGAGGTGTTCCGAATGGCTACATACAGATGCCATCCTGGTCAAGCCAACCACGGTTTCGCAGCTGTAACAGGCAACACTCGATCGGTCGGTTCAAATTCCATTTTGAAAGCATCAGAAGGATTGTTTAAAATAAAAGCGTGCAAAGCTGGGTACAATTGGCAAACTGTTTGCAACGTTTTGTCATCCTGAATGCAGGACAACTTTCTAAAATAAAGGAAACTAGCAAGTCACGCTATCGGGTCTTTTTTCGACGTCAAATGAATCAAACCGCTTATACCTTCAAACGAATCAAATAAACAATCGATTAATTATATTTGATGAGGATATAAGCGATACGAACTACAACCAGACGAGAATTAATTAAGTCAATGGTTTGCGGTAAATCCCCGCAATTTTCATCTGTCAACTTCTTCATGGAGAATATTCGACCCTTACTACTATACAACACGGGGGGTGATGTCCATAATCGGAGCCACCGGCTCCGCTTTCAAAAACATGTGTGGAACTTCCGCTCCACGTGTGGCTCCGATTATGTAGATGTAAACAATTCATATTTTGAATGAAAAATGGGGTAGGAGGTCGGGATTTCCTCATTTATATAATATTTAATTCATTAATCATAAAAAAGTCGAATGCTATTCGACCAGTTATACATTTTGCAACGTAAATGTACTAAAAAAATCTAAGAACGCTCGTTGGTTTTTGTTAAAAATGATTTCTTCTGGGAGCAGCCTTGAGCCAGGAATGTCAAAACACGTGGTTTTTACCTCCAAAATGCAATATTCTGAACAGAATTAATAACGCAGACCATTGTTTTCAGTGTACACGAGTTTAACAAAACAACCACAATACTCTAACCCAACGTTCTTTTCTGCAATATGATATATATATAAAAAAAATGTTTGGTTCCGATTATGTGGATTGGCTCCGATTATGTTCCCTGGCTCTGAAGTTGTGGAGTGTCTTGTTCTTCCATATGCCCCCACAGCCTTCAATATGAAGTTTCTGTTAGTTCCATGGGGCGTTTCTGTTGGTTCCATGGGGCACTGTTTTCTCGTCATTCCATGGCACACGTTGTCTATTTTACGTCTCACCTTCCTTTTTCGGTTACTTTTATTACCTCCAAAATGCAATATTCCGAACAGTATGTCTGATGTAAACCCTTGTTTTCAGTGAGTACAAATTCAGGAAAAACAACCACAATATTCTAGAAAATTTTTCTTTACTGAAATTTTCTTAGTTGAAAGAAAATTATTTGTCTCTAATTATGTACCAATGCTCCAACGTCTTGGAGTGCCTAGCCTTTAGGAACCGAAACTCAAAATCATTTGCCTAAAAAACTACATTTATTTATTTATTTATTTTATCTATTTTTTAGTGAGTTAGTTAGTTAGCTAGTGAGAAAAGGAATGACATCGTAGTCATACGCATTGAAGAGTTGTAAGCGCGTGAAGGCGACTATCCCCATGAGCAAATCACAACATAGCTATGCATTCGATGTTCATGTTGCCTCGATCTCACTCAAAATCTTGGGTTTTCGCATTTTTTTTACTCTCTTTGTAAACTCGTTTTCGATTAGCTCGAGTTTGAAATGAGTCCGGTCGGTGAAAGAATGGGCATTGGTCTCACTTTAAGGAGGTGTTCACGAATTAAATCCACAATGGCATGAGATGAATAGACCATAACATTGACTTATTTACAGCGCTTCACCCTATGGCTTTTGCTTTTGAAGGAGTCGACAAACGGCCCAGATACCTCATCTTTGTGGTTCACTGTCATCATTAGTCCACGATAACCTTAAAAATCTGTGACCTAGAGAGTAAAAAGTTTCCGGTCATAACACAAATTGTAGTACAATCCGTCCTCCCCATCCAGTCAGCACCGAAGTTCGGCATCGGTCGTTGTTATTATCCGCGTTTTAACCTGGCAATGGTCGAGTTATGACCCTTCAGTGTCATTGATTTTAATCGCGTAAATGAATCAGTTTAATATGTCTATGCGCAATGACGTCCCGAAATTCATTTTTTCGCTACCAACAAACTCGAAAACTTGGCTTTATCTGATAAATGTTTTCACGGTTTGTCGTTTCCTTCTTTATAAGCTGTATTACTCGACAAACTTGAGTTTCGTACGATGCATTCGATCTGCTGCATGAGAAAACATTGTTTATAACGAAAACCTTCTTTAAGTTATACCGATGCCTTCTCTTTCACCGACCAGACTTATCTCAAACCCAAGCATATCAGAAACGAGCTTGCAATGAGAGTTCACAAAAGAACGAAAAATCGCAAGGTTTTGAGTCAAATTAAGGCAGCATGCAGAGCAATTGGATAGCCATGTTAGGATTTAATCTAGGTAAAATTCAGAAATCCACGTGTCGAACATTATTTGAGAGCATTATTGCACATGACCACACGCGCTATTGAATTTTACAGAGCAATGAAAACTGACTTTGATTTCAAAATTTTGATTTTGGGGGTAGTCACCTGTAACTCTCCAATGCGTATGTCTTCGGTGTAATTCTTTTTGTCACAGATCAATAATTAGTTTACGTTGGATTTTTTTTTTTTTTTTTTTTTTCCAAACTCTAGATTATGGGAAAAGTTGTATCTAAAAAATTTAAGTGATGCGTTATTTTTGTTGTTCAGTATATATAAAACTTGTTTTCGCCCTTGTATATTGATCCGTTTTGCTAAATGTCATTTTTTTTATACTTCTGTTTAATTTTCAACATCCCCTTTATGAAACGGCACCCCTATACCGAAAAAGCGCTCATTTTCAGTATTTGATTTTCACAGTATTAAATAAGTTTTAATTTTTATTTAATCTAGTTTAATTACTTTCCGATTGAAAAGTTGACAAATATCAAATCCGGAGATGAAGAAGTAAATTCTGACATTAATTGGAATTTATATAAATGTGTTCAAAACTTTGCGAAAATTCGGAACTAAATGTTACGCGGGGCTTAAAAACAATGGACCATTGGCCCTTAAGCGCTAATCTGAAGCATTTACAAGTATTTTACAAATGTGACAAAGTGACAAAACTACTTTTTTGAAATTCGTGACTAGCTCAACAAAAGTCAAGATATCAAAAAGACAATCATAGATTGATGGGGTCCAACATTCTGACCAAGTTTCAGGACATTTGGGTCAGGAATGTGGCTTCTAAAGTGAACAGAAGGTTCTTCTAAGATATGACCCCTTGACCTCATTTTTGACCCCGATTGACCCAATTTCAAACTTGACCGAGATTTGATGCTGTCAAACATTCTGGCAAAGTTTCAGGATATAAGGGCAAATTATGTGGCCTCTAAAGTGAACAGAATGTTTTTCTTAGATATGACCCCTTAACCTCATTTTTGACCTCACTTGACCCAGTTTACATCATGATCAAGATTTGATGAAGACCAACATTCTGACCAGGTTTCATGATATTGGGGCCAAACATTTGACCTCTGAAGTGTACAGAGGGTTTTCTAAGATATGATCCCTTGACCTCAATTTTGACTCCACTTGACCCAATTTCGAACTTGTCCGAGATTTGATCGAGACAAACATTCTGATGACGTTTAAAGACATTTTGGCCAAAAATGTGGCCTCTGAAGTGCACACAAGACTTTTGCTAGAATTTGAGCCATTTCATTTACAAGATCCCATTTTTGACCCCACTTGACCAAATCTCGAACTGGACCAAGATTTGATGGAGACAGACATCCTGACCAAGTTTAAGACATTTGGACCAAAACAGTGGCCTCTAGAGGGCACACAAATTGGTGACGGACGACAGACGAAGGACGGCGGACACAGCTTGATCACAATAGCTCACCATGAGCACTTCCTGCTCAGATGTGCTAAAAATCGAACAAAAAGGGAGTTTTAAGAATCATTTAGTCCTTTTTTAGTGAGATATATTAATCGTATTTCTTGAAATATGAATCAAATGAACGCGAATTTCGCAACATCTTTTTTTGATACCACTCACAAAATATATCTGATAAAATTTCATGGAATTATCGACGTTGAAAGATTGTTAGTAGTGACGTTGTTAAAATTGGAACGCTTAGCGTGCGAAGTATAATAAGCAAGAAAAACCATTGACAGGCTCCGAAGAAATCTCTATATCTCTTCACATTTTATCCTCGATTATAGTCCGACAATTTTCTTGAACGTACATGTACTAAGTAATATTAATGAAGCTAACTGTCTAGTAACCGGAATATTGTAATAAAAGTAAACATGTCGAAGTGAAACGTAACAAACGTAACTTGCATCGTGAAATGGTGATAAAAAAGCGCCCCGTGAAACTAGTAGAAATTTTATATTGAAGATGTTATATAGAAGAAGAAGAGAGACGCTCCACAACTTCAGAGCCAGGGAACATAATCGGAGCCAATCCACATAATCGGAACCAAACTATTTTCTTTGATCTATATCATATTGCAGAAAAGTACGTTGGGTTAGAGTATTGTGGTTGTTTTGTTAAACTCGAGTACACTGAAAACAATGGTCTGTGTTATTAATTCTGTTCAGAATATTGCATTTTGGAGGTAAAAACCACGTGTTTTGACATTCCTGACTGAAGACTGCTCCCAGAAGAAATCATTTTTAACAAAAACCAACGAGCGTTTTTACATTTTTTGAGTATGTTTACGTTGCAAAATGCATAACTGGTCGAATAGCATTCGACTTTTTTATGATTAATGAATTAAATATTATATAAATGAGGAAATCCCGACCTCCTACCCCATTTTTCATTCAAAATATAAAATGTTTACATCTACATAATCGGAGCCACACGTGGAGCGGAAGTTCCACACATGATTTTGAAAGCGGAGCCGGTGGCTCCGATTATGGACATCACCCCCCGTGATACAAGCGAATATTTTTCAAAGACATAAATACAGATCGGAAAAAGGAAGTATACTTTTTGTACATGTTAAAATCAAGTTATTATTTCTACCAAAGTAAATCAGTATTTTCATTTTTTAATCATCAAAAAATAAGTGTAAAATTATATTTTTGAATTTACCGTATCGCAAATATTACTCGGCCACAAAAAAGAGCTTAAGCTTTCTTCATACGCCTCGGGTGTCCTTTGGGAGAAAGTTTATGGTAAACCGATACCTTTTTAATATTTTCCTTTTATTTAATTGATTGCCATTTTTATGGTTGTGGACTTATTACTTTAAGATATTAACGATAATTGAGTGGAGACCGACCAAAACAAGCCGTAAAGCAAGCACAGGCGGAACTGTCACCTGACCTTTGAACTGTCCAATGAGAGGTTGTTTTGTTTTTGGTTATATGTCATCGATGGGAGACGACATACCTGGCGGAGTTGGGTGTGGCATTCACATATAAGCTGACCCATATGGCGACTGAGTGCCGAGCGATCTGTGAACGGTTTTAGGGGAGGTAAAACATAATCGATAATTTCGCTCAAATGTACGAATGTATTTATTATAAGAAATATTATAATAAATATTTTTTACTCTCTTAAATAATGTCTACGTACATTTATGATTTTGTAACGCCAAGGAAAAAATCGGACGCATAAAAATCAACACCAGCCATTACAACCGTCCATTTATTTGATCTGAATGTTGTTCATTTTGAACAATTTCGAAATGTTTTTGACCAATTTCGGAGCGTTTTTTAGAGATAGGAGTGAGTGTTTTGAATGAATGATTGGAGCGCTAATGGAATGCTTTTTAATGATTTTGATGAATACATCACAATGTGATAACTGTTAGTTGACACGCTAAATGTCGACATCATGCTGTATAAAACACGATATAATAAAATAAAATAAAGTCCCACAAAACTCCCACACGCATTATTCTAATGCTAGTCCAAACTCATGTGGAGGGACGGCATCCCTGCGTTCAGGATGCCATAGCGTTGCAAAGTGTTTGCAAATTATACCCCGCTTTCTACACGCACTTACGTACGAAACGGGTTTATAATTCGCAAGCAGTCTGCACCATTTTGTTATCCTGAACGGAGCGTTGATTACCAAACACACCACAATCTATTGTCTCTTAATTTTGACACGACATGGAGGAAACTCTGTATATTTTAAGTTTGAAGGTAAGTAGCTTCGTTTTCTGGTATCGTCTTTTATCTTATAACTATACAAGTATCCGTGTGATAACATCCAAAACGATATTTTTTTATGATTTCACATGGATATTTTTAGAACAAGGACATACAGCGGTTATTTTTAGAAACTTTCATTTCTGTTAGAACAAGGCAAATAGAGGTTATAAGATAAATTTAATGCATACTTAGTGTATTGTATGAAAAAATATCTAACTAGATTGTGGGATTTGATAATTGTCTCGGCAGAGCCTCGACAATTATCAATTCCCCCAACCTCGTTAGATATTTTTCTCATACAAAACACTAAGTACGTATTATGCATTGCCCTTGCGTTACTTTTCCACGAACATTTGATAGACACACACAAAATTGAAAATGGATCTCACCAAATGACTTCACGCAAAAGCCAAATCCTAAAAGGTAAGTTAATAATAAATAAATATAGAATAACGGTCAATATCATTCATAGATATTTGTTCACAGTGGCAAAAAAATTCCTAAGTTGGGTATAACATAAGAGTGAACTAACCTAGACAAAATGGCGTCCTAAAGATTACACAATGTATTGTTTAATACTTAATAAATTGAAATAAAATACTTCAATTAATTGTTTTAGAATTAGATGATAGACATAAACTATTGAAATAATCTATGTTTATTTCCTAGAAATATCATTAAACGATGTTACAGAACATAAACTTATCACTGGAGACATTTATTACACTTATATAAAACTTTAAATGTCTATTTCTTTGTAGACATAAAAGTCTTTTGTATTTTCTTTACTTGTCATATTAATCAAAATAAAAAAAATGATTTCAGCATAGATTCCAAGGAAAATATATAGAAAAAAGATGATAATGGTTTGATTATGTTTAAATTGCTGTTGTACGTGACGGTTTGGGGACGAATAAAAACCCTTTTCAGGGATGATCCAAAAATCTTTACTTTTGAATAAGCAAAAACCCATCATACGCAAGTTACTATGGTGATTATTACTTCTGTTTTACTAATTGGATTTTTTTTTCAACGCTAGTAAGAAATATCCCAAGTTTTATTCGACCCACCTTACTACCGCTTGATCAAAGGTATATTTAATCCCGCGCGAGAATGTTTGTATGTGTGTGTGTGGGGGGGGGGGGGGGGGGAATTGGATATATTAGAATTTAATCTATGACTATATTATGTAGTTATTAAATGATAAATTATATCAGAAATCCATTAATTGTCTGTAAATAACTTTATTTCCTTAAGATCACGAGTCTCGAAGATATATGTTATACATATTAGAATGATCAATTGCGTGACAGTATATGAACGACATTATATTCAAAAGATTGAATAGAACTTGTTTTTAGAAAATGACGGTATGAAATTAAAAACTTTGATCATACCGTAAAAGGCAAGGTGAAGGACCACGTCATAATTTGTGATGACGTTTTTTATAAACTTTGTTAAATGTTATCCGAAAAAAGGGTGAATTGAAAGAATTTTGTAGATAAGTATTGCTAAAAATCGGGTTTTATTACAATTAAAATATCAAATTGTGCTCATAAAAAACGAAGTAAGTAAACTCGTCATTTAAACAGATAAAAACTTGACTAAGTCTCGTTTTTATCTCTTTATAGCTGACTCGTTAAATAAATTTGCCACGGTATTTCATGACCACCCATTCAATAGGCTCTATATAAAAAGGCACTTACGACCTTTTAGCACTAGAAACTCTCGGTGATTCTGCGGGCGCAGCCATGAAAGCGCGTCATTTCGCACATTATTAGTTAAACGCTTTTTTGCCGCGGTATATGACGATTTGTTCCCGGCTGGAAAAAATGATGTCAACCGAGCCGTAGGCGAGGGTTGACATCATTCTACTGCCGGGAATAAATCGTCATATACCCAGGCAAGAAACCGTATTACGAATTTATTATACCTCAAAGTTTTAGGGCTAAATATCTGTCTTTTGCCTATTTAAGGCGTTGGTATAGAAATATTTCTTTTAAACCACCAATATCCCTTAATGCGCCCCTATGAAGAGTAAACATGTACAAAGTGACGTCATATATAGTTATGACGTCACACTACAACGCTGCGCTGTTGTGATATGAAAGCGTTTGTTGACTGAACCTGAGAGGAACTTGGTACTTGAAATGGATAGATTTGAAAAAAATTGAAGTTATTTATTGACATCTATATTATTTTTTATTTGCACATTATTAACTAACATGCTTTTCAACTGTATCCTAGTGTGTATATTCGGGTCGTGTTATCAGCGAAGCGAAAGAATCATGGCTGCCATTACCGTTTAGATTTTTTGTCTATGTTCATGGCGAGGCGCCTTAAGGAAACATTAGAGGTTATACCGGAGCGGCCGTAGATATCAATGTTTGTCAGGTCAGCATTAACCAATGAAAATGCTAGAATTTTCTTTGCAGTATAATAACGGTTTATATGACGTCAAGTCATCAAGATTACGTTGAGTAAAACAAAATCAACTGCAGATTAAAACCGGGCATATTATAATTTGATTACAAAACGCAGAGTTTTACTGCGTTTTGTAATCACATTATAATTTATACCCAAAAAGAAATCCATATGCGATCAGAAAGCAATTTAAACCAAATATGTATTACTTCAAGCATGTTATCCCAAGAACCACAAAAGCTGAGTTACCTTAAATTACCTCAAAATTGCTTTACTTACGTCCGAGGTACTTTCCAGTTAACGGAGAAGTCCGAGCGATGTTCCGAATGCTTTTAGTACCGTGACAATCGAGAAAGTCTTCACGGATGTAATTATCAACCTTCGATTTCCGTGAGCGGGTTATAGTTGTCAGCTTATGATAGTTGATTAAGCGAGGCCAATATGACAAAATAACACCACAATCGTCTTCTAACTATCCCCTCTGTCTGTCCATCTATCCGCAGAAATCAATCATCCACTAGAAATACGGTGAGTCTTAAATTATACCGTGATCAAAATTAAATTGATTGACGGAATAAATGTATTCAATGGGGATCTTACAGAATTAATGCCGGGGAATCCGGCTTAGTTTTCTCAGCGGTAAATTGTGGTGTTGTCGATTTAATTAGAAGTTTTCTTGTCTTTGACGATGTGTCCATTTCCTCTCGTTATCCGCTTTGATGTTCATCGCGACAGAGATGTTTCCGATCAATCTGTCATTTGATTGCCTACATAACCGGTGATTGTTTTTGGCTGAGTTCAAGTTTTCGTTCCTTTATATGAAAAAGCGAGGGACATATCTTTTCTTGTTTTCAGGGATATAATAGGAAGAGAAACCTAAAAATGTAAAAATGCAATTTCTAAACATAAGTCCTTATGCCGCGCGCATATAAATGGTGACATAAAAAGTATCATAGCTAGTGGATACATATGCTTTATTGGTTCCATTTTCTATTTGACTGTCTTTTCAATATTGTTAAAGTAGAAATGGATATAAATACGGTAATGTTTACCGCCGAATCCTTCTTATCTTATTGCTCAAATATAAACATTGTATTGTCATTATCATACATTATGTCAAAATTTGAAGGTAATTTTCCATCGATGTTGGATTACCTTCCATTAAATTCACTCAAAACTCGCTCCAGACACTCAATCAATTTCATTCCTTAAACATTCCCAATTTATTCACCTTGCCAATTTCACGATGTTGTTAACTGTAGATATTTTGAAAGGAAATTTGTGTTGGCAGAACTCAACTAGAGATCGTATTTTGAAACTACAGCAAGATAGTATAATCAGTTTTGATTCAGAAACAGTACTTGAAACGAAAGATTTCAAACCAAGTAAGCATGCGCAAACCTCATAAGATGGCTTTTTGTGGTTACTGATGGCTCTTCCAAGATGATGGGACTTGTCACATATACAAATGTATTCAGCTTAAAGCCAGGGGTAGTTGGCTCTTGTCGCCGATAATGAAACAATTCTAACGTTACTAGCATGATATACCAAAAGTTTTTGAATCTGTAATAATAATAATAATAATGATAATAAAATCTTTATTTAACGAAGGTAACTTATTAAGGCATCATCATACACATAATTCAAACAGCATAATGATTAGCTTATTTACAATAAGCCCTTCGAATAACAAGATAACATGTAATGAATCACACACATACTCGTCAAACACGCGCGCACGAATAACTCACACTCTTTTTAAATAGCATTGCAAAGCACACACACACATACGCTCACACTAAATATATAGATCCGGACATACACATTTAACTTACGAAAAATCATTCATAGATATCAGATATTCTTTTAATCTTTTCTTAAAGCATTTGATGTAAGATATTTGTCTTAAGTGTAGTGGGAGTGAATTCCAATACTTCATACCTCTAAAGGAGAAAGTTTTTTCTTGTTTTCCGTTTTTGGTATACACTCCAAAGAAATATTATTGTTCGTTTCGGATCTTAGAAGATAAAAATTATTGCTACTTAGATTTAAGAGATTTGATATATAAGAAGGAGTTAATCCATTTATTATCTTAAATACCATCAAAACGGTGAATATACGCATCGAGTTTTAAATGTTAACCATTTAAATTCAATAAAATTGTCTTTAGTGTTCGACATCCTAGGTTTACTTAGAATGATCCGTGCTGCCCTTTTTTGAATTTTGGTTATCCTATTTATGGATGCAGGCGAGCACTGATTCCATGTTATACATCAGTAGTCGTCAAAACGTGGAGATATATATGAATTGTAAAAGATTTGTCTCTTTTCAGGGGTTAGAAATAATTAATTCTTTTCAGTAAATGCAATTTAAACGATAACTTTACACAAGTTTTATCAATAGGAATTTTCCAGGAAAGGGTGTCATCAATATAGATTCCTAAAAGTTTCTGAGAAGATACATTTTCTATTTGATTATCTAAAACTTTTTAAATTTAGTTTTTGAGATTGCTTAAGTTTGAATTTCGTTCCAATTAGCATACACGTAGTTTTTTTAGGATTTCAAACCATGTTGTTGAGGTGACACCGGCGCTCAACCTTATATAGGTCTTCCTGTAGGGTCTCGTTAATTTTTATTGTATTTGAACCAAACTTGTGGAGCGTTGCGTCATCAGCATACATGTCAATATCTGAGGATATATTTAATGGTATGTCATTTACATAAAGCAAAAATAAAATGGGTCCAAGAATAGATCCCTGGGGTAACCCAGATGATACAGGTCTCATTTCGGAAGATTTTGTTCCATTTTTTACAACTTGAAATCTATTAGTCAAATATGAATGAAAGAAATTACATGTGTCCTTTGAGAAATGATACAGTTTTAACTTATAAAGCAGTATATAATGAACAGAAACACAACTCAACTTAACAGTTTCATTATATCAATAACATTATCATTATATCAATTGGTCTATATCATGATCTGTAAGGATCGTTTGCTCAAATTAAGGACTTATCCCCACTAATCTTGAGTACCACTGAGCCAAATGATCAAATTGATCCATTCAGACTTACGAATATACTGCAATTAAGGAAGCCAAAGCACCCTATGATAACGTTGAATTATGTCCTTTAAAGAATGATTCTACTCTTTAACGTGTTCTTATTAATACAATTCTTGGTAAATTGTATTGGCATACAATCCTAAATTTTCGAAGTCTAAAGACTTCACATGATTTCGCATACGAAACATACCCGATGTCTCTTTCATTTAATTCTAACAATCATATTTTCACCATTTTCAAAGATCATACTATCTTTGTACACTTTTCGTCATTCAAAGTTAAAGACGTGCTGTTTCACGAAAAATACTCCCCTTTTATGGTTTTCACAAGAGAAAGACAGGAGCTTAAATACTTTTATTTGAACGTGGCTTTTTGATATATGAGCCAGTGCGTGACATTTCCTACCATTTCAAATTTGCGCAGATCAAACAAGGACTTTGGCGAAACCTGTACATCCGCACAGTCTTTCCATCGTCTTTACTGTGCGCTTGGTAGAAAGATAAGGACTCGAAGAATCTTAAGACGGTTAAGAAACCTTCTAAATGTACTACATGCCTGTCTAGGTTACCTAATGTTTGCAACTCACGCAAATGTCTGGTTGTAGGAAATGTCACACACAGGCTCATAAAAAATGTCGTTTCGATTTTAACATTTATCAGCTCGTATTCAAATACCGTTTTAAATCTTTTTTTTTTCGAACAGGCGTGTCCAACTGGTACCTAATACCTTCCTGCGTTAGTATAACTTAAGTTTGAGAATTATAGTTCCACAGATTTCCCAATTACCTCGACAAAATTTACGAAGCGGTAGACCCGACATACATTCGGAACATCGCTCGGACTTTTCCGTAACTTGAAAAGTACCTCGGACGTAAGTGTAGTAATTTTTGGGTCATTTTTTAGGTAATTCGGCTTCTGGTGGTACTTCGGTTAATACGCATAAAGAAAATCTCATTTTGTTAATTCTTTCCGATCGTCTTTCGAAATCTATTGGACATATAATAATTTGATGACAAAAGGCAGTAAGACACTGCGTTTTGTTATCAAATTATGATATGTCCATTATTCTTCTTTCGTTGATTATGTTTTATGCAACGTCATCCTTAGCGGGATCATTTATGTTTGTGACGTCATATAAACCCACGTGCGAAATGACGCGCTTTCATGTCTGCGCCCGTATTATTCCCGAGGTCTATTCCGTAGAATCGCCGAAGGTTCCCGATTGCCCGACATAGAGACTGGAACTGCAACAATTTGAATGGCCGTTATGAAAAATTGTGTCGAAGAGTTTGGAGCTCTCAACTGGTACTGGTCATTTTGTATACAACTGAACGTCGAAAATATTTTCCATTACTAGATGAAGTAAATGTAAAGACAACTTCTTTATTACATTCGATTTATTATGCAATTTGGAAATATATTCCGACAAAATGGCGACTTTGCAAAAGCTCTGCTAAATGACGTAGGTTTTCACCCAAGAATTTACCAAAATTTAGTAATTTTTGCATTTATTAATAAATGGTACTTTGCCTATAAAAAACCGAGAATTTAGTTTATCAAAATACAACACAAATTCGGTATATAGTTTTTTATTACCTTAATTGAAATTAAAACAACAACAACAACAGCAGCAAGAAGGAAAATAAACAAACGAGCAATAAGGCCAGAATTCCTCACATAAATTCAATTTAAAACATTTATTTAAGCAAGAATGATGCCTCGTGCATAAAGGTTCGGGGCAAAACAGATGTATTAACGACCATGTTTGTCTACAAATAAACCACAATGGAACTAAATCAATATGTCGTTGATCAGTTTTTCTGATAAACAGCGACCGGGTCCAACTCGATTTTCTCGACACGTATAATTGGACTGATTTATTCGATTATTACAGCAAGAAAGTTGCCCTAAGCGCAGTATCCGAGCAGTAATTAAATGAATTTGTTATCACCAATTTGGCACAGTAATAAATTTTACCCCCAAACCTATTAACTTGTGAATATTTTACTTTCTCCGTCAGCATCGGAAACTGAATTTTTATACTTTGTTATTTCTTCATCGAATAATCCGCGATTTTTGCCCTGGTAGGACGGAGCCCATAAAACGTGCCTATATATACTCAGTTCCATAAAAAAAGTGTGCACTTTTAATTTTTGCATTTCTCTTGATTTTTACAAAGTTGGAGGATAATTATGGAGTAAATTTGATACCATACTTTAGGCAAGACCTTTTGAAATTATAAGTCAAATCAGATTTGGATAAAGTATCGCGTGCTGCATACACGATGGCATTACTTAAACTGTTGAGATTTGACCTCCATACAACTTTTTCTTTGGTAAGAGCTATGTGTTGATGTTGCATTACAGAGTTTAAGAAGACGCTCCAAGCCTTTTCCAAACAAAAGTTTGGCGACGTGTACGTCAACGTTAGACATTGCTAAGTTGTTAGGCCAGTAACTTGTCGTTGAATGGTGCTATGACGTTCTATGACATCTCGATTTGCTTTTAAAGGCCTTACAAAATGATGATCTCAAAATCTATTGGAATATGAATTCTCAATCAATTTTAATGACGTTCTAAATCTAACAAGGTTCGATTTTGTTCAACGATGCTTATTGGTAGTCAAACCACGCTGAAGCATCATGCACTATTGTATTGAAAATGTGCTTTTATGCTTAGCAAAGTCGGAAACATTCAGCTGAATACACTTTCAGACCAATTATACGTCTAACGCGTGATGCACATGCAAATCATGCAAAATCAAACGCCTCAATTTAGCTGAAAAATTTTGCTCAACCCGCGAATTTTGTTTTCAAATGTCGTTTGCACATACTCTTTGGGATGGCCATACGACGTTTCATGGCGATAAATTGTGTACTTTCAAAGATATTCAAAATTTAAAAGTGCACACTTTCTTTTGGAACTGAGTATATATATATATATATACGATTTTCAGTATAAGCCAGTATATTCGTTCTATTTAATTTGTTATTTATTACTGTTTTTGCGACTGAATGGATATATGTTTATTAATTAGAAAACAGAGGTCGCGAGGGATATTTTCATACAAAGTGGATTTACCCATTCCCTATCCAGAACTTCTATTCCTTACCCTAGCGAATAACGCCCTGAAATACATTGTATTGCTGTAGATGGTTTACTATATATATATATATAGTAAACCATCTACAGCAATACAATGTATTTATAGCAATACAATGTAATACAACTGATCAAGTTGAAATTATGATATATATATATATATATATATATATATATATATATATATATATATATATATATATATATATATATATATATATATATATATATATATATATATATATATATATACTCACTATTTAAGATAGCTGACAATAAAAAATGAGACGTAAAGCCATGGGTTGTTAACCAAACTCTCATAATTTCAACTTACCCGACGATGATGTGAGTTCACTTATGCTTAGCACATATATGCTCTTGGTTCTTGAATACAGCTATACAGTTAACAACATCGTGAAATTGACGAGATGGATGATTTTGGACTGATTTAAGAATGAAATTGAATGATTGTGTGGAGCGAGTTTTGAGTGAATTTAATGGGAGGTAATCCAATTTCGCAAATTTTGTTAAGGATGAACAAAATTATCGATATGTATTACCTCCCTTTAATAAAATGTGCATGAAAGTTCTATGAATAACTTCCTATTTCTTCAAGAGCCAATCAAATGCTAAGAATTTCAAATATGTCGGTGAAAACGCATTTTGGTTATTTCTTCTTTCATTGTCAAGGTAATTGTTGATGTTGAATATTTTAGTCATTTTGAGCGAAATTGAATGGTTTGAGTGAGTGTTTGGAATTGATGATTGGAGCGCTGAGTGTGCGATTTAGAATGATTTTGATTGAGATGAATGTCAATTTCACTATGTAACTAACTGTATACACACGTTTAGGATAATTGCCGATTAGCTTTTAAAAGAACTCAAAGCTTTGAGCTGCTGTGGCAGGCATTTTCACGAGACAAACGTTATTACTTATGGCAAAGCAAATCGACAAGTGTCATTGAAGGTAACATCCTTATAAAAAAAAATTAAAGAATAAAAAAGAAACAGCAGATATCCTAGACCCTGTAAAATGACCATTAACTTGTTTAAGGGGAATGAAAAGTTCACACAGGTAATCAGGAGCCATACCTTTATGAATTTTGTGAACAGGGATCTTGCACCAAGATATTTCACAGAACTGGTTGCGTGTATCTTTATACCATTGCATGATATATATATAAGCCAGTCACTTACCCTTTCCAGTTCTGAAACAAGGTTTCACTCAATAGCAAAAAGGTATTTTTACCAGAAATAAGGATAATGAAGTCATCAGGATATAAATGTAATTCATTTTATACCATAGCAGCAATGTCATCGATATATAGCCATATATATAAAAAATAAAAGAGGTCTACGGATTGATCCCTGTGGAACACCACTTGATATAAAACCTTGATCAGAGGGTACTCCAGAAACATCAACTACCTGAGTCTTTTTAAAAAAAAACAAGACTAAAACCATCTCATAGTATCTGAAGTAAATCTTTTGGCTTCTAATTTCATTAATAAAATATCATAATTAACGATCTCAAACGCCTTTTATGAATCAAGTATAACTATTCCAACTAAATTTCTCTGTTCCACTTTAAATTTGAAGAAATCAGACAGATAAATTAAAGTTGAATTAAAGTTGTGGCAGTTAAAAAAAAAAAAAACCGCCTATTACCATATTGGAAACCGTGAAGGATGTTATCAAAAGACTCTTTCAACTGATCATAAATAACCCTATCAAAAACCTTAGAAATAATGTTCAAACCCGACACAGGTCTGTAGTTATCTACATCGGTTTTGTCATTTTTCTTGTACAGTGGAATACTTAAGTATTCTTAATATTATCGGGTACAGGGCCTTGAATGATGGAATGATTTATTACCTGAGTTAAATAACAGGGGATAATGGATGTACCACCTCTTATAAATCTACAGGGTACATCATCCAGTCTTGTAGCCTTAAGAAGGGTTTTCATTATTTTATTCTGATTAATAACGGATAGGTAAAATCTGCCCTGCGGTCAGGATGAAAACGTTAGCGAAGCGCTTTCGAAATGATACCTCGCTTTGCACGTATGTGCACGTGCAAAGCGGGGTATCATCTGAAAGCGCCCGCGAGACGCTTTTACATCCGGAACAGAGGGCAGATTGGAGAAATAGCCTTGGACATATAAAATTTACTTACAAATTGTTTACCATAGTAAAAACAACTTGGAGGTAGATTTTCAACCTATTTAGAGGCATCAGTAGCGAAAAAAGTATTGTCTTTTCTAGTACAACAAAAAAGGCAAAACAATTTTCACCATCTACTTTAAAGCCAATCTTTGAAGATGAACTTACACCATTCATAGAAGGTAGTCCAAGTTGATTCATATACTTCCAAAGAGATATGGACTAATACTCATTCTGGTCATAGACACGTTGGAAGTATTCTTTTCTTTGCCTAGTGGATACATATAATACGTAATTAGTTTTTTGTATGAAAAATATATCTAACGAGGTTTGGGGAATTGATAATTGTCGGTGCTTTGCCGAGACAATTATCAATTCCCACAACCGAGTTAGTTTAAATAGAAATTACAATACAATAAGTACGTATTATATTTATCTTATAACCTCTATTTGCCTTGTTTTCGTCGATGTTTCTAACAGAACTGCAAGTTTCTATCAATAATCGCAATATGTTCTAAAATATCCACGTAATATCATAGAAAATATAAGATAGGATGTTATCACACGCATATTCATATAGTTATAAGATAAAATGCATTTAGTAGCAATTCGAAGATCTTTAAAGAGATAAGAAAGAGACAAGAAAGTTTGGTTTCTTTATACTTCTTAAACGCTATATCTCGTTCATGAATACTTTGTAAATTTTCCTCCTTTATCCAGGATTCAGTTCTTTACAAAATTCTTAAATGTTTAAAGAGAAGCATTTTTTTTAAATTTGAAAGGAAGATTTGTTTGAAATTCAAGCAGGCATCATTGACATTATCACTTAATACGACGTAACTCCAATTAAAATTTAGTAAAAATGAAAAATAAATAAATAAATAAATAAATGAAAGGCCTCTTTGGAATAGTCTTTGAAAGATCATATTTTGACAGTTATATGTTTATTGATAGTTTGTCGATATATCGTACGAGTTCAAAAAAAATAAAGAGTGGTCACTTGCAGAAATATACGGAGCCCCGTAGGTGACATAATATACACATTTTTTATTCCGTAATAACAAAATATTATTTCGATAAAACGAATTAGTATTTCATTAAAACGAATTACTATTTCTTTATAACGAATTAATATTTCGTTTTATCGAAATACTATATCGTTTTTACGAAATACTATTTCGTTTAAACGAATTAATAATTCGTTAAAACGAATAAATATTTCTTGATAACGATTTTATATTTCGATAAAACGAATTAATATTTTGTTATATCGAAATACTATTTCGTTAAAACGAATTAGTAATTCGTTAAAACGAATTAATATTTCGTTATAACGATTTAATATTTCGTAAAAACGAATTAATATTTCGTTATATCGAAATACTATTTCCTTTTAACGAAATGCTATTTCGTTACAACGAATTACTATTTCGTTAAAACGAAATAATATCCTTCGGAACACTCGGTTGTTATCCCTTGAAATATGAAACCACGTGTGTACTTTCTAATTGTTACATGTGCGAGAGACAAATACACGTTTCCTTTAAAACTTTAGATGGATAACTAATGCCAACATTTGAATAAGGGTTAACTCTACCATAGGCGTAACTAGGCTAACATAAATAGAAGATATACGTAGGTCATGTAGTTATCTCTTTTAGTGTTGAATATAATAAGCCCTTTCAGGCTCGAATTTTTCGCATATTGCACAAATAAATGATTTCGATGAAAAATCTACAATCCCCCTCTCTCTCACACACACGCGCGCGCACACATTGATGAGAAAGTCCGTCGCTGACCGGTCCTTAGCTCACGAAGCAAGAACGAAATGCTCGAAGTACAGCATGGAAACCAATTAGCAATGCAGACAAGGGCGTAACAACCATTACGCACATTACGCAAGCGCGTAATGGAAATATATCCTCTTTCGAAAATGTCGTTGACGAACAGTCATAACATCTAAACTACAGCTTATTCAAGCTGTAATTATGACGTTTTGATTATTCACCAAAGCCCAAATCAAAGAGAAGGGGAACTAAGGGAATTCATCTTTTGTCACAGTTCACATATCTCCTTAATCCTTTGTCCTATGTTGGTCATCTTCTGCGTATGAATTTTCAAAATACTAGTTATGCCTATGGTAGAGTTAACCCTTATTCAAATGTTGGCATTAGTTATCGATGAGAAACTTTAATGGTAAATCGGCAAGTTGCCTTTGACCATTTACAATACAAATTAACATAGATTATGGTCAAGACAGTACATAATACAAATAACATACATGCATGTATATATTATTACAAGGCATTTCAAACAGAAAGTAATTGGATATGCATTTTCTTAAGAAGCAGCATCAGAATTTATAATATCATTTCTTTTTTTGAATGCATGGTCGATAAAAGCAGACACTCTTTTGATAGTTAGAGGATTTTCTGACATCATTAATGAATTGAATTTTGCTATGCTAGGCCAGCTTGCTCTGATCTCATACTTGCGTCTGAGATCAGAATAAGCCGGGCAGCATAACATAAAATGATATTCTGATTCGCACATATTTTTGGAACAGCATTTACATATTCTTTCATGTCTCTCAATTCTTTCATATCTGCCTGTTTTTATATTAAGACTATGTGAGCTTAATCGAAGTCTAGACATTTCACATCGCTGTTTATCAGTTTTAAATAATCTGTAATAGTCTAATTTTGGTTGTTGCGAAATTTTGTCTAACCACGTTTGTACATATTGATCTTTAATTCTTTGAGTCAGAACTGGTTTGTAATTTGTGTAGATGTCAAAATTTGTATAAATATCACCAAAACCAAGTTGATCTAGGATGCGCTTTATTGATGAACAATAGGAATTTTGTAGATAATTATTTCGATTATGCAATAGGTTGAATTGTTGAAGGTATACATCATGCATCATTGAAGTCTCATTTTGTTTTATTTTCACCCAGTAACTTAATGATCTAATTTTACCTAAAATTGAAAAAGGAAATCTACCGAGTTCGCCTAACACTGCTGCGCTTGGTGTTTGTGGCTTAACGCCTAAAACATACTTACAAAATCTTAATGGAGTTTATCTACTTCTTGATAGTCATAAACATCCCAAATTTCGGACGCGTAAAGTATAATTGTCGCTACAAGAGATTCAAATAAAGATAGTTTGGTTTTGATGTCTAAATGGATGCGGCTAAAAATAGATAATAGATGGTTATAGGCTTTCAGTGCTTGATCATTGAGCGCTTTAATTGCATATCTTAAAGAACCAGTATAGTGGAATTTAACTCCTAAATAACAAAAATCTTCTACGACTTCTAAATGTTCATCGCCAATTTGCCAAGTAAAATCATTCCGCTTTTTTCGTTTCTCAAAAATACAGATTTTTGTCTTGTTCGTGTTGATCTTAAGACCCCATTTTAACGAGTAAGATTGGATTGCATCTAATTGGTTTTGAAGACTGACCGGATCTGTTGTAAAAAGGGCTATGTCATCAGCGAAGAGGAGTAGAAACACGTTAAGAAGTCTTAAGTCAGACTCTTTTAAATTACTCACGTCAAGAATACTTTTGGCGTCATTTATGAACAAAATAAATAATAAAGGTGATAGCGGCTCACCCTGCTTTAAACCTAGAGTGACGTCATAGAATTCTGAATACGTCAAATTTGAGGAACATTTAATATAAGACTTTACATTACTATATATAACTTGCATCATTTGTATCATTTTACAGCTTATACCAGATTCTATCAATTTTATCCAAAGAGCTTCATGTTGTATAGTATCGAATGCTTTTTCGTAATCAATGAAACATAAATAAAGTTTAGAATTTTGTGAAAGAACATTTTGTATAATACTATGAAGTATGAATATACAGTCTGTCACTACGGTTAACTCGAAACCCATATTGATTAGGAATGTAAACATTTTCTCTTTCTGACCATTTGTCTATTCGATTTCTAAGGCATAATGAAAATATTTTAGAAACAATATTGATAAGGGTAATCCCTCTATAATTAGACGGATTATTTCGATCGCCCTTCTTAAATAATGGTACAACAGCTCCTTTGCGCCATGAATCGGGATATACTTCGTTATCAAAAATATGATTAAAAATTATAGTCAGAAATGGAGATATAAAGTTTTGAGAATCAATAAAGAAATCGACAATATTGTTATCAAGGTCACAACTCTTATGGCGTTTTAGATTGGCAATAGTACTTCTAATCTCTTCTTCGGTGAATGGACAATCAAGTTCGTCTATGTGTAAAGGAGAATCTCTTGGATTAGAATCACTTTCATTAAAGGAAGCTTTAAAGGAGACGTGTATTTGTCTCTCGCACATTTAACAATTAGAAAGTACACACGTGGTTTCATATTTCAAGGGATAACAACCGAGTGTTCCGAAGGATACTATTTCATTTTAACGAAATAGTAATTCGTTTTAACGAAATAATATTTCGTTAAAACGATATAATATTTCGATATAACGAAATATTAATTCGTTTTAACGAAATATTAAATCTGTATAACGTAATATTAATTCGTTTTAACGATTTACTAATTCGTTTTAACGAAATAGTATTTCGACATAACGAAATATTTATTCGTTTTAACGAAATATTAAATCGTTATAACGAAATATTAATTCGTTTTAACGAATTACTAATACGTTTAAACAAAAAAGTATTTCGTAAAAACGATATAGTCTTTCGATAAAAGGAAATATTAATTCGTTATAACGATATAGTAATTCGTTTTAACGAAATACTAATTCGTTTTATCGAAATAGTATTTCGTTATTACAGAATAAAAAATGTGTATATTATGTCACCTACGGGGCTCCGTAGAAATGTGTGTGTATTTCCGTTTATTTATCGTCGGTACCGTAGCACATGTCCATATGAGCGACGCCCCTAGAAGAAGGTTAGTTATTACGGAGGATAGTGCAAGGATACATGTCGAAACTTCTGCTGAGATCCGCCAAAGTTCTTTTATAACTTGGTCGGTGTAAAGTACCGTCTCACGGGGCCTTGGTTTAACGTCTCATCCGAAAGACAATAAGTATGTTAGTATGCCAGCCCGGGAATCGAACCCACGCCGTCGAACTTCAATGTTTTTGAAGTCCGGTGCTCTACCAACTGAGCCAATCGGGCTGACATTTACAGAAATGTTAATGACCCCGCATTTTGACTCTTAATCACTGTCTCAAACAAAATGAGATTGTTTTGACCGGGAAGCGTAGGACTGTTGTCAAACTCTGCAGGATCTAAATTAAATTGAAATTAAATAATAATATTTTCTTTCGTGTTACATTATATGAGCCAGTGCATGACATTTCCAACATCCGCACAGTCTAAACTCGTTATCTAATAAAACATAAAACTCGGCGTAACCTCGTTTTTATCTGTTTATGGATGACTCGTTTAATAAATTCGATATTCAATGACCACTCATTCAATATCCTCTATATATACACATGCAGTTTATCCGGATAAATGACTTGAATATTTATCATCATTACACAAAAATTTGGACAAGTTCATAATAAGACATTTCATCCTTGACACTCAAATCCAACCAACTGGCCGAGTAGTTAGCGGGTTCGAGTGCCAGCGGTACAATTAGGTAGCAGTAGTTAGAATAAAATCAGCCATGAGATTTTATTTAAAAAAAAAAAACCCTGATCTTCAACGAGTCTAGAATAGAAATATTATTCAGCCTGTCTTGGCGAGCTTAATAACATTTATCTTATAACTATACAAATATCCGTGTGATAAAATCCCGTATGATATTTTTTATCATATCACATAGTTATTTTTAGAACAGTTATATAATGCGGTTATTTTTAGAAACTTGCATTACTGTTAGAAACGTGTACGAAAACAAGGCAAATAGAGGTTATAAGATAAATATAATACGTACTTAGCGTATTGTATGAAAAAAAATCTAACTCGGTTGTGGAAATTGATAATTGTCTCGACAGAGCCTCGACAATGATCAATTCTCCCAAACTCTTTAGATATTTTTTTCTTATTCAAAACACTAAATACGTATTATATATTTATATTTTAGACGAGGATAAGTTCGGCTTTAATCAAACAAAATCGAACGACAGCTTCTTTAAATCTCTTTATGGACCAGTTTTGTACGTTAAAAAATTTTTTTATTGACGCTCAATTTATGGAAATTACGCGGTGACGTGTATTAGATGGCGTCGTTATGACGTCATTTAAAATGTGATCTTACACTATCATGTGTAAGACAAGGTATCTCAGGTGGATTTTCGCATAGAAAATGAGGGGATCTATGCGATATAATAAAGCGTTTCTTTATCGTGCTATCCCCTGAGAAAAAAAAAAAAAACAAGCACAATTTCGAGGACGAGATATATCTTTCTTTCTTGCACTTTTTTATGAATAAATTAATCTAGATCTACTCTAATTCTTCTCTATGTTTTATTTTTGCACCCAGATAAATCTGCTACTCTACCAAATTCGCGCTTCTACTCTGCCACTCTGCTGGTCTGTAAGGTTCACAAACATAATAAATCCGTCCTTTTATTGGATGAATTGATGTGGGTTTTTTTTTAAATTATGGTTGTATGAATCTGAAACCGTAATTACACTATGAATACGCAAAGCGAATTTATACATGAACGTTGTTAGGTTTTTAGTTTCATTCCTGAAAGATATCAACAAATAGTCTATTCATACCTTATGATTTAATAATTATAAGGAAACAAATGTGTGAAGATACATAGATAAAGAAATCGATTACTTATGGGAACACTTTGTGCGGAAGCAAACAAAATAGTTGCGCGCTTAGAAATGTTTACATAAAGAAT
Source organism: Fragum whitleyi (assembly GCA_948146395.1). Classification (NCBI taxonomy): domain Eukaryota; kingdom Metazoa; phylum Mollusca; class Bivalvia; order Cardiida; family Cardiidae; genus Fragum; species Fragum whitleyi. The sequence goes on along the minus strand of OX411543.1, from coordinate 27,582,930 downwards.
AAGAAAACCAAATCCCCGCCTTTCAGAATGCACGAAATTTGGTGGACTTAATTTTTTTTCTTTTAAGGGAGTTGACCCGTAAAAATTCTGCAACATTTTGAAGTTCATGATCTTTTACATTGTTGGCCAAGGTTTCCTAATGAGATCATTTGGAAACCTTGATTAATACTATTAAAGTTTATAACTTCCGAAACGCTGCCGAACTTTTACGAGTCTACTACCTTAAAAAGATGAAGAGAGTGTTGATTTCATGGAGGAATGAACGCGAAGCGAATACATAAGTGTCATTAAATTGGCCGGGTTTTAGCTTCTTACCTCCTTGAAATCAGAAAATATTTTTGTCATATCTTGTAAATATGATACGTACTTAGTTTTTTGTATGAAAAAATATCTAACAAGGTTGGGGAAATTGATAATTGTCGATGCTCTGTCGAGACAATTATCGATTTCCACGACCGAGTTAGATACTTTTCAAACAATACACTAAGAACGTATCATATTTATCTCATTATCTCTATTTGTCTTGTTTTCGTCGATGTTTCAAATCATAGAAATTTTCACGTGGGATGTTATCACACTGATATATGTATAGTTATAAGATAATATCAATATTGTCAAGCACAAAAGTAACACAATGAGACAGATTTTCATGGGAAACTTTGTGTGCTCGCTAACAAAATAGCTGCTATTTTTCAATGGGGAATATACCAAAATTTCAGCTAATTAAAATTCACCAATCGTGATAGGCAAAACTAAATTCAAATCATTCAAAATTCACCAATAGTGATAGGCAAAACTATATTTAAATTATATTTGATTGATCATTTTTAAAAGCAAAGATAAAAAGGTAAATAAATGAATACATGAGTAAAAACAAACAAAATAGATAAATATCTGAACAAATTAAAAAAAATTAGCCATCTACAGTAATATGATATTTTTCAGGGCGTTATTCGCTAGGGTAAGTATAGAAGTCCTGGATAGGGAATGGGTAAATCCACTTAGTATGAAAATATCCCTCGCGACCTCTGTTTTCTAATTAATAAACATATATCCATTCAGTCGCAAAAACAGTCATAAATAACAAATTAAATAGAACGAATATACTGGCTTATACTTAAAATCGTATAATTTTGTTCAATATCGTTTGATCTTTAAATCACGACGGTAAAATTTCGATTTCCTTCCATATTTTGTAGCTCAGTCTATTTATTAATTAACTTTATTTTTTGATCGGAATTTAGAAGATGTCTAAGTATATTATTTTCGGTTTTCAATTGAAAGGCGAATAATCCGTAAAACCGCCGTTAAATGAGGTCAAATAGTACGGAAAACGTAGGCAACCAGCGTTTATCACCATTAAAAACCTATTTTCTATCTATAAATTAAACATGTTCTTTTGTCGATTTTATGATCGTACATTTCACGCGATTGATCACAGCTACTCGCTTTTAAACCATCGACGATAGCTTTAACTAAAATTCTCTCTACGAAATAGAAGCAGTCGTCAACAATTTGTTAGGGATGAAAACGTTCGCAAACCGGTTTAGAAATGATACCCCACTTTGCACGTATACATACGTGCAAAACGGGATATCATTTGAAAACGTTCGCAAACGTTTTTACTTTTTTTTATCATGACGCCCAGAAAAAGTTCAATGTCAATATATAGATATATTTTTCTTTCTTTCGTGTTTTTTTTTAATTTATTTATTTTTTATCATTTTCATTTTGGGAATTCGAAAAAAAATGAACGAACAATAAATTTGAAATAGTTTATCGAATTATCTTTTTAAGTCAAAACATTTATCATATATTGTATAACATCAGAAATGAAACTTTTAATTACGTGGAAATTTTAAAAAAAATCTCAGTTGAGCATGAGAAAAGTTTTAATCTCGGGCCATGAGACATATTTCGGCTATATGTACGAGTTGTCCGAAGAACCACAGTATGATTGAGGCTTATGATAAAGATCTAACGATTTCTTAGGGTATTTGAGGCCTATCACGCGAAAAGCGGGCAGTAAGGTTATTCAATAGTAGCGAGTAAGCGTAATGTAAGATGTATACAGCAAAGAACAAACTAAATATTAAATATGGTTCCCAAACCATTGCAACAAAATTGTTGTATTTTGGCGATTTGTATCTTGAATATCTGTTATCTGAGCCCGATTCCATCTGAGCTGTTATTTTTTCGTTTTCATTCCCGGTGTGATTATCACTAGAAATGAAACGATTTTAGAAGATTCCCGAGTCAATTTCGATCAATGTGAAGAACTGCCACTGAAAACTAGTCTCATTGTCGCTAACGTTAATCGATTGATGCCACGTGACCGCAAACACCATCCATTGCGCATGGGCAGACTGATTGACAAAGTGTCAGTACCATTATTGGCCAATGAATGTCGTCCTTTTATGAGTCGGCGTTCTCCCCACTCGTGCAACCCGCCCCGGAGGCAATTTAATAGCTTCGTTTCATTTGAAATCATAATATTTTCCTTATTCATTGGTAATGACAATAGATTTTTACCGTTAACTATTCCGAACGCATAATTTTAACTAAAGCAACCTGTTTACCATATGGGGGGCCGCCTTTCGCTGGATTAATTATCCAGATAGGGTATCCGTATAAATAGTCTTTAAAACGACCTGCTTCGCTGATGTATTTAAAGAAGTTCCTGTGTTTTTACTATAGTACACCGTCAATATACGAAGATAATTTCAGGGACATTCTCTAGTTTTGTACATTGAAAATATTTTCATATTATAATAATTGGATATTGACACATTATATATAAATTCACAGTGCATTACTTTGAAATTAATTCACATGCTGAAAGTACCCGTATGTAGTCGACAGACAGACAGGTAGGGGACTTTCATTTTATCTTATTTTTCTATGATATAGATACATGTATAGCAAAATTTTGTTAATACAAATAAGTTTCAAATTTTGTTTATACTCTTGGAAAGCGTGTCATTCATACTGATAGATATTGAATATTTTATCAAATGCGCTCTAAAAGACTCAAATTTTGTAATTTCATCCTGTAGCATGGTTATTAAAGTGCGTATTGTGGTCAAGCCAACTCGAGATATTAAAAAAAATAATCACTGGTATTTAAGTGTAAAAAATATCAAATTAGTTTTATCGTGGGTATTATTTTACATTTTTCCTGAATTTTGCTTTTGTCTTTTGTATGTGTGACCCGTCGAGCGGAAAGGAAACTAGGTCTAGGCAATTCGTAAAGTGTTGATCCTAGCCAGAATGCGCATACTGACTAGAATAGAAACTTTTCGAACTTAGTTAATTTTCTGAATCTAGAATTAGCATTTTACCTTCCCGTATAAAAAATATTTGAAACGCGACCTCCCCTTGACCCCCACTTGAGACAATCTCTTTTTCGAATGTTTGTTTTAAAAAGTTCCCTTTCTGTGGTACGAATCATGGGTCCGTTTTACTAAAGTTCTTACGGAAAAATAATCGAAAATCAAAACCACAAATCGTACCTGGTGTTTTAGTTAATTGTTAGATTCTGCCTTGCAATATCTCATTGGAATCGTCTTTAGAAGACGATTCCAATGAGATGATGCATTGCAGAATTCCATATCTAGTTACTACTGAAGAAGCAACTTTAATTTTTTACTTACGCAAAAAGTGATCGTTCGATGTTTAGTAAAACAGGCCCCGTAATATACGACTATTTATTTTGTTTCCCTAGAATTAAATCCATTCAATTCTTAACAACAGTTTATCACCATCGAACAATTTGTTAATTTGCTTTTGTCTTGAATAGTTAGTTAAGCCATTGTTATCACATTGACGTCGTTTGCTATAGTTTATTCGTTGACGTTGACGTTGGTGAAGTAAACTTTAACCTTTGCCATATCTCTGTTGTTACTAAAGATATTTTTTTGGAACTTGGCAAAAGTGGCCGCATTATCACAAAGGCTATTCAGGCTATCAAGGAGGATAACTCTGGGAGCATTTTTGCTTAGAATTATGTCCATGTTTACTTAGATTCTTTTGCATTATCCAGCACCTCCAGGTGAGCATTTCATTATTTCAATTATTTTTCACGAAAGCCACCTTGGTAATTAATATGATAACATGTATTTTGCATTGAATACTACGTATTTACAAAAGGTCCTTATCAAAATATCAACAATATTACAAAAAAAAAAAAAAACTTTTCACGAAACCAGCCCAGCGTTCAGGATGACAAAACGACGCAAACTGTTTGCAAATTTACGTGCAAAGCGGGGTATAATTTGCAAACAGTAGCGCCGATTTATCATTCTGAACTCAGGGCAGTATTGTTCTCACTCATTGGAATGATCTGTTATCCAGGAACACTTGCCTAAATGAGATCCCTTTGTAATTTCAGCTGTCTTACCCAGATTGTAAACAAAACGAATAAATTTTTACTTACTAGTATCCATATTCAAAGAATTTCAATCGTAAATTCAATGTGCGTTGAAACTTAGAAAAGACTTTCAAAATATTGTAGAAAACCTTCACATAAAAAAGTGATCAAGCAATCAAGCCATCACAGTTGTATCTACCAAGTTTCTTCTATTCCGATCGCTTGTAGATTGGTCTCATAAAAATAAGGCAATCAGCCTTATTTTTTAAGTGTTCAACGCAGAGGACTCACATAGTCATTCTTTTGAGGTGATGATAAAAATAATGATGATAAATAAATTATAAAATGTATAATATTTCTATGGCTTCATACAGTGTAAATAATTGTGCATTTACATACATTTATGAAACCAAATTTCCCCCGAGGTCTTCAATAATTTTGAAAGAAAAAATAATTTTTTGGATAGAATGCAAGTTGAAAATTGTTTCTATTCGTGGAACAGGGAATTGTTTTTCTTTCTTATGCTCCTTTTTTTTAAAATGCTGACTTTTGGCTAAATGCTTAAAATTATTTCCTTTCGACAAAAATTTTAATGAAGCACCTGTTTTTTTGGATTGAAATGTTTTATATTGCATCCCAGTGGTTATTTAAAACGCAATTCAGTTAACAAAAATATCATGCACATATTAAAACGAAATGTTTTGCAAGCGTCTATATTAATGTCCTCACATTTTATTTATTTAATGGCCATTTTGATCCTAGCGGAAATGAACGAACTTACGAATCAGTCTTAAAATATTTCACACAAAATATCATTCATTTTTTGCACGCCATTGAACAATGATAAAATGTATATAGCATTTAATCATAAAATTGAATGCTGGCTCTTTTCAAAAATATTTACAGCCAGAAAAAATTCTTTTTTTGCATCCCCACTTTTATTAAAATAATGCTTATGACACAACATCATTATTTGTTATCGTTTAAGAGATTAAGTCAAAGAGGAAAAAAAATTTATTTTTTTTCGCACAAATTTTGGTTAACTTTTATTCTTAACTTTTATAAAATATTGTTTCTATTCTTAATACCAGTAGGACTGAGGGATTTGAATTTATTCAATAGTATTCGTGAGAAACAGCATTAACCTACGACAGAAGCGTTGACGATACTATGTAGTTTTGTCTTGTTAAAAAAATATCTTATAGTGAAGAATGCACACAGGTCACCAGAAAATTGCTTTGATCAAAATAAAAGATCCATGTCAGAATACTGGCTACAAGTATTTCTTGTTAAATATATTCAATCTAATCTCAAACCTGTGTCCATTTAGATTGAGCGGGACAATGGTTTAATTCCTCAATGAAAACAATTTTTGAGTTTACAGCTGTATGATAAGCTTCCACATGAAGTACTTATGTAAGAAATCGGTTTAAAAATGATCAAATATTTATATTTTGCTTCTTGATATATGATTATTAGATATAAAGAGAGGATCTATTGATTTCATGGTGGTATGAAACTATAAATCCAATCTCAATTATGTTTGAATCTGCTTCGCGTAAACATACATTTTGATTAGATTTTGAATACTTTACCTCTATGAAACAAAATACCCTCTCTTAATCTCTTAACTGAAATTGTCATAAGCATTTTTTTTCAAAATACAAATTCTTCACGAAGTCCTGAGTTTATTAGTAAACAAAATTCGTTTGTTTCAATCAGTTAAGTTTAAACAATACTTGGTTTGAATGACTGACACCCGATGACGTTTGGTCGGATTGCACACACCTTTATGTCTTTTTTTCTGCATGTTTTTGACACCGTGCGGGTGAAAGTTTATACGGCTAATTAGTTTCTCGTATTATTTGAAATTAATCACTGTGTATAACCAGCACCGATATCTAATAGTCAGCCATATGGAACCCATGTTAAGCCGAGTATCACACCATGATCGACAGAAAAACCGTTTAAATCCCTTTGCCCGCTGAATTTTAGATATTGTAAACCATCATTTAAAATGTATATTTTACAATGGCACTATCGAAAGTGCCTATTTATTTATAGATATTAAGTAAACAACATTTCGAAATTGAAAAAATGAATGATTTTGGAATGATTTTGAAATGAAATTGAATGAGTGTGTGGAGCGAGTTTTGAGTGAAATTAAAGGGAAGTAATCTAGTATCGCTAATTTTGTACAAGATGACCAAATTAACTAAATTCATTACCTCTCTAAAATAAAATATACGTACTTTTACTTTTGGTGTGTCATCATGCACCAATCAGGCACTTAGAAATTCACACCAACCAATAAAATTGAAGAATAATTGATCAATTTGAATTAAATATAGATCGTCTTGAACGATTTCGAAATGTTTTATAATGATTTCGGAGCGTTCTTGATTGATTTGTGTAAATGTTTGGATTGAATGAATGGAGCGCTGAGTGAATGATTTTGAATGATTTTGATCGAAATGAGTCTCAATTTCACGATGGTACTCACTGTATTTATAAAGGCACGTGTTGTTCTAACTCCTTATTTATGGCCATCAACGCCAAAAACCTAACGTTATATTACTTATTACTTATGGCCATATTTCGCTTACACCACAGGCTTTACGGGGTCGACATGATTAAATCTCGGTGTCGATAGTATCGAGTCTTTCTGCTGACAAGCCATTTGAGCCTGTGCGTGAGATTTCCAACACTTTCTAATCTGCGCAAAGCAAAGACTCTGGTTAGCCTGTGCATCCGCACAGTCTGACCTGAGTCTTCACTATGCGTTTAGTAAATAGACAAGGTCTTAAAGTATCTGTAGACCATTAGGTAACTTTATATTTACAATATGTGGCTGTATACGCTAACCAATATTTGTACCTCACGAACATGTCAAATTGTTGAAAATGTCACGCACAGGTTCATTTTTAATATAGAACGGTCATTTTACATTACTTACCGGCAACTTTTATTATCGAATTGTGATGCTCTCGCTGACGTCTATTAGATCTGATCCCTCTTGCCCCACTGGTAAACAGCCATATAAAACCGCTGGAAACGGCAACGATTGCAAAAAGTGCAGAGAAAAAAGAATTCATGTACGCGGACACGCGATATATTACCTCTTCCGTTTCAATAAGTAACGGGTATTATGGGTACAAAAGCAGAAAATCATGATTAACTTCCACAGTATTCGAAACCCATAACCATATGGCCCGGATGAAAACGGGATTTAAAGATGGGCCTATTTACCGTGTAGGGATCTATTTTTTAATCGGGTGTAATTAGACAGAATGAAACGGAAGGTGACGTGGGTACAATGGGGGTAATCGTTTCAACACCATATGCTTCTGTCATTATTTTTGCCTCAGCATCGTTTTTGAAAAGAAAGATGCGGTGAAAATAATCACCGAGAATACGATTCGAAATCAATTTTGAATCCAATTAGGACACTGTTTGTTTGTTAGTTATTTCACAGGACACAAATAGTACAGTGACATTCATTTTGTACCGAAAAATAAGAATTGAAAGAAAGATACGTGCCAAGATATTATTTGAACATGTGCGTGACATTTTCAACAATTTGAAATGTTCGTGAGGCGCACACAGTGAGAACGTAGACAGCCACATACTGTAAATATACAGTCACCTGATGTGCTACAGATACTTTGTAACCTTATCTATCTACTAAACGCCCAGTCAAGACTGGCCAGACTGTGCGGATGCACAGGCTGGTTAGAGTCTTTGCTTAACGATTGTTTGAAATTGTTGGAAACGTCATGCACAGGCTCATTTTACAAAATTCTTCAGCATAGCAATTAGAAATAGCTACAACCGAACTTCGGCGAAGGAATGTTTTCTGAGATCAGGTACAAATGTGCTAATACATGAGCAAACGACGTTAGAGATGAAAATTTATTATTTCATTGCCATTGGACCTTGAACTTGTTACCCAATTCAACATGTCATAACCTTTGAAAAAATATAACTAATTGACATTTGACTTGTAACAATATGTTTCATACTATAATCTAATTTTTGTCTTTTCGATGCTTTGAAGTGATCAAGTCTATTAAAAAGCTATTATTCAAAGCAATGATATCGGCGATGTATTCAATAATCTAGTAAAATATTCATGGCTACACCGACACTTCTGTCCGACAGTCGTTCCGTTTGATAGCCTTACCCTTGTTGCTGCGGGTGTAGTCATTGGGTGCACGTTTGAGAGTATAAAGATAAACAAACACTTAGACAGCGTAATACTAACAGACTTTGGTTTGTAATTTTTTGCGATTCAAATAGTCGTGAAATTGACATTTATTCCGAGCAAAATCATTCTTTGTTATTCACTCAGCGCTCCATTCATTCATTCCAAACAATGACACAAATTGATCAAAAACGCTCCGAAAATATTAGAAAACATTTAAAAATCGTTCAAGACTTTCAGCAAAAAATTCAAATGGATCTTTTTATTCTACGTTTTTACTAGCTGGTGTAGACTTTCAAGTGTCTGATTGGTCCACGAAGACGTACAAGCAGAAGAGTACGTTTATCTTATTAAAGGGAGGTAATAAATATCGCTAATTTTTGCCACCCTGAACAAAATTAGCAATATTGGATTACCTCCCATTAATTTCACACAAAACTCGCTCCACACACCCATTCATTTTCATTCCGAATTCATTCCAAAATCATTCACCTGGTAAATTTCACGATGTTCTTAACAGTAAGATTAAAGGCAATACTTTATTTATTAATTTAAAGACGTTCATTTTAGAGCCCTGAGTTGATAGTATAGTAAAACTTGTATTGAGCTACCACCAAATAGCGGTCGTTAAAGATTATGGTGGCTTAGTTCACGTTTTGTTTTATAAATAAGAAACATAATATTATTGGAGATGTATTTTAGTGTAATTTTCTCGATCACGTAATCATAAGTTGTCAAAACTTAATAGAATTGTTTTATTTAGACGATTCTATCGAGTTTTAACTGGAAAGGGTTCATTTATAACAATTTTAAGGCTAATACTGTGTACTTTTAAAGATGTTTTTATTTAAAGAAGGAAGTTTTGGAAAAGTTCGCTTAAGAAAAATGGTCGTTTTTTAGACGTGGTCGCCCGAGCACGATGGGCTGTACACGTCACGTGCTTGGGACTAGTACAGTTAGTTATATAGTGAAGTTGACATTCATCTCAATCAAAATCATTCTAAATCGCTCACTCCGCGCTCAAATCATCCATTCCAAACACACCACTCAAACCATTCAATTTCGCTTAAAACGACAAAAAAATACAACATCAACAACTACCTTGATAATGAATAAAGAAAGAACCAAAATGCGTTTTCACCGACATATTTGAAATTCTAAGTGTTTGATTGGCTCTTGAAGAAATAGGAAGTTATTCATAGAACTTTCATGCACATTTTATTAAAGGGAGGTAATACATATCGATAATATTGTTCATCCTGAACAAATTTGCGAAATTGGATTACCTCCCATTAAATTCGCTCAAAACTCGCTCCACACAATCATTCAATTTCATTCTTAAATCATTCCAAAATCACCCAACTTGTCAATTTCACGATGTTGTTAACTGTAATAAGAAGTGTTTATACTAATTTATTTTAGTTCGATTGCGACGAAAGCTGAAGCTCATTGAATCGCTCTCGAACACTCAATCCTGATGTTTTCACGTCCCTGAGAGAGAGGCAGTGGTTTAAACCCACTGCTACCCACTTTTTCAGCTGGGTGAACCGGGGCTGGCTATTAAGTGTTTTGCCTATAAACACACCCCGGCGACAGTGGGGCTCGAACCACGGACCTCCAGGTCAAGGGTCGAGTGCATTTACCACTAGGCCACCGAGGCAGTCTAATAAGGAGTGATGTTGCTGATAGAATATTCGCAAACTGTAGATCAAATTCAATTTTTTTCAGAGTAAGAATTTGAAAACCGTCTATATTTTGAGAGCCAATGTTTGGCTAAAAACATGTTTTCAACATTGGACAAGCGGATTGGAAATAATTCGAAGAATTCAAGTTTTAAAACAAATATCAAATCGTTTTCAATATATCTTTAGGGCTACGTTTCAATTTCTGGCCAGTATCAAAATAATGCTTTTTTGGAATGCAAAAATTTAATCGACAAATCTGATTCAATGGTTTTTGAAATGAAAAAAAAAAGAAAGTAAAATAGACCAAACATTTTAAATATTCAATATGATGAAATTATTATTAACATTGTGCCCACAAGATTCGTTCGTTTTGAGCGCATACAGATACTGACAAAGAAAATGTCATATTTAGAATTGTAGCAGTTCAAAGAGCTGGGTAAAATGACAATTATCAGTTAATTGAGTTAGAATCAGTTTAACTACATGTGTGATTATTCAGGTAGGAATTTTAATTCTATGGATTATTTGTTTTCCTACAATTACCACAGAGATACGATAAATAATTCAGGTTATCAACGAGTATATCGGACCAACCCAGACAAAAGTCAACCAGCCGCCATCGACACTTTTTTCGTTGACTACGAAACCTCAATTCCGACTGAGTATCACATATCGAGGGTTCAGTGCAAGACAGTACTTAGTGTATATACATTGTATATACACTTAGTACAGTCTTGCACGAGGGTTCAGTGCAAGACAGTACTTAGTGTATATACATTGTATATACACTTAGTACAGTCTTGCACTGAACCCTTGATATATAGTGTTTAATCATTTGTTTCAGTGTAAGGTCGGTTTAAAGTTCATTGAGTGAACAACAAAAGCTATACTCTCACGAGTTGCGAACAAACGAGTGAAAATGCAACTTTTGTTGTTCACGAAATGAAATATCAATCGATCTTTCACTGAAACAAACGATTATCCTCTATATGTGTACCATAGTGCGAGTATATATGTTCATGTTCTTTAAGTTTTTCAAGTTAAACTTAGATATACATTCATATACATTCATATAGTAATAAATAAAATTTAAGAATTTTTAAACACTTTAAAACCTTATAGATTTGACAAGGAATAAGCTGTCTACTTAACATCTTTTTTTCATTTAAATAAATGCAGTTTTTTTTATAATTTCGCAAAGATTTTGAAAGCTTGTGGGCATTATTAAATCTTTAAACCACAAAACTGCTTTTCTTCTAAAACTCATAAAACGGGTAGACAGTTTGTGTTAGCCATAAAGCGTTGACGAAGGAAAGACTGTTCTTAAATGTTCATTCCCGAAAAAAAGCCAAATACTTTTCTTTTTATCCTGGCTTTAATTACAGAATAAAGGATGGCGGATAATAAACATTAAAAAGTGTATTAATGCGCACTGGTCCATGCCGTTAACCTTGAATAAATGACTAACATAAACGCCTCATGCGTGAATTATGATTCCTTCATTTGCTTCATAAAGGAATCGTCATGCAGGACTTCATTTCACGACAGAAACGAATATTTTGCCCAATACTCCTTTTTCAGTCTCTCAAGATAGAAAGAGGGCCATGAGGTCAGTGCGAAAAGTATCGACCAGGATCATCTTGTGCGTAATACGCACGCTGATCCGGATCAAATCTTTCCGTTTTAGGTGGTTATTTATTTATTTATTTATTTTTTAAGCAGAACGATATTTTTACCTGGCTGTAAATCAATTCACGAAATACAGCCTCCTCATCTTATTTGGTATGTTTGTAATATTATATTTAGAAGATGTTGAATGAGTGGTCATTTAATACCGATTTTATTAAACGAGTAATCTAAAAACAGATAAAAATGAGGCTGCGCCGAGTTTTTATCTGTTTTAGATGGCGTGTTTAATAGATTCGGTATAAGATGAGCACAAATTTAATATTCTTTTTAAAATATTACCCGAATTTTGTGATAAAACAATTTAAAATACGGTATCTATCGATTTAAGATATTCCGCGAAACACCGTTTGTGAAATGACGTCAGCAAATCCATTATGACGTCACGTTCCCAACAATGAAAAAATAACGTTGCCATCCGCTCTTAGCTCATTTGCATAGTTATTCCACAAGTGTAATAACACTCGTGTAGTATCAAAAATACTCAACGGGATATTTCACTACTGCGACGTAGGTCTATTTAAGTCTATTTTTATCTGTACTGGCCGGTAGCCATAAAATCACATTAAATAAATTAATGGGATTACTATCTAATATTTATTTCAGTTCGATGGAGTTGGACGTTTCTTCGAAATCCAGTCTAGGAGCGGAGGCCATTAGCAAACCTTCTCTCAAAATGTCGGAGGCCAAGTCGTTTGAGCGTCCAGCCGTGGACAGCCCAGTATATAACTACCGTCAGAATCACGTGTCCCACGTGATGTTGGGCGGCGTTCATATCGTGTCACTTCATATTGACGGCAAGGAGAGGCTGTGTCTTGCACAGATATCCAACACTCTGCTGAAACAGTTCAGTTATAATGAGATCCACAACAGAAGGGTTGCCCTCGGAATCACGTGTGTACAATGTACCCCTGTACAGTTAGAAATTTTAAGAAGAGCAGGCGCCATGCCCATATCGTCAAGGAGATGTGGAATGATCACAAAACGTGAAGCAGAGAGGCTAGTTAAATCGTTCCTCGAGGACAATAAACCTCCCAAACTACCAGAAAACTTTTACTTCGAGGTACAACACCAATGTGGTTGGGGTTGTAGAGGAAAGTTTGAACCGGCTAGATATAACAGTTCTAGGGCTAAATGCATCAAATGTTCCTTCTGTAATTTGTATTTTTCACCTAATAAATTCATTTTCCATTTTCATCGGACACCGGAGTCTAAATATAACCATCCCGATGCTGCTAACTTTAACTCTTGGCGTCGCCATCTTCATCTTGTAAATGGAACAGATGCCGAGGACACGGTCCACGCCTGGGAAGATGTGAAGGCCATGTTTAATGGCGGCAGTAGGAAGAGAATGGTTTCCTCGCCACAGTTCTCGGACTCTAGACACCAACCGTCAGATCCTCCAGAGGTCAAGAAACAGAAACTTCAAGTGGACGATAGCATCTTAACAAAACCAAGCTTTAGGAACCCGTACCATAGTTATCCCATATTTTCCATGCCAGGCAACACGTACCCATTCAGCCCGCTAGGCACCCCAAATCCGCTAGCAATCTCATACCATTTAGGCAAATCGGATATGCGTGAGGAACGGAAACCTCAGAACCTGCCAGTACCGTGGAGACCGACCTCAGACTTTATCATTCCTACATATGACTTTTTGTGGACTAACCAATTCGGGGCAAGGGCTAATGGTCTACAAGGCTTTAGGCCAAATTACTTCTCACACACGACTTCACCAGTTAAAGATCTCTCTATATCGGAGGCTGACCGAAAAACACCTTCGGACAATATGAACTCCTCTGAGGATGAAGAAAATCTGTCACCACTAAATGTGCCATTAGACACTCTTAAAACTGGACAACAAAGACTATCAGCGTTTAAACCAGTTCTAAAATACGGCGAAAAGTCTAAACGTGTCTCGCCGGGGAGTTCTGCAGAATTCGGTTGTTTCGAAAAAAGCAGTGATTTTGACACTGACGATGTTGATGTGGGTATTGACGGAGAGTTTGTAGGCGACGAGGTTGATAAACCAAGAGATATGACTGAACCAACACAAACATGCTCTTCTTTAATTGACACGGAAAAACCTGTTTCATCTACTGAAAATGATGAAGTCAGTGTGAATAAAGACTCGGAAGAAACACAACATATTGGTCCAGATGGTCAACATAAAGTAAATAAAAAGGTTTGCATGAATCTATTCCTTCCCCTTCGTCAATTACTCAGCTTTTTGTAGTGATATTCTATAAACTATTCCTTTCTTTAAAAATATAAAATATCGCTAAACGACGAAAATTTATCTCTTTAACAACACTACGCATTTAATTAATCTTTAACAGTTACCGAAATTTCTTACCAAGGTTTGAATTACTTTATTTGGTTGTAAAGGTTTTTTTCAAAGTTTGAATAGTAATACGGCTTGTTGGGTTTCATTCCAAAATGAAACTAAACAGTTCGTAGGTTTAAACCCATTCCAATGAATTGAAATTGTGCTTTAAACAAATTCCGATTTTCCCCACATTTCACTGAGTCTGGCTCAAGATTTTCCCGCAATATTAAATAAATACAAAGTATAAAGTATAGACTAAGATCAGACTGAACGTCTGTGCAGGCTGGCTTTAGTCTGTACTGTCTGCTAAAACTTTGTATATTCTGTGAACAGCCAGAGAAGAGTTACAACCATTCAAACTACTTAACCCTTGTCATGCTGAATAAAATTTGGCTAAAATTTTTCCTCAAAATCAAAGTGCAAAAAGGACTGAAAGTTCAAACTGTAGGTCATTTTTTATTTGAAAAACTAAATCTATTGACAAATCTGGTTTGAAACTGAGAAACAGGTGGTGTAGACTAACATCAGACTGCACATATGTGCAGGCTGATGTTTTTCTATAGCTCCTGCCAAATGCAGAAACATTCCGGGTTCAGCATGACAAGGGTTGATATTAATTTGTTAAGGTTTCCTTTAAAAAGAAATCGAAGCATACACATGCTCTTGTTTTGAAATGGTAATGTTTCTTGCTCTTTAGAATAATTTGGACTAGCCGAGTTTCCTTTGGATAATGAAACTGTTTCAAGTTAAGGGCCATATCAACTTACCATTTTTAATCAAGGCATGTGAGAAACAACTTATTCCATACCACTGCCTTTTCACTGTGCTCAAATTAAAACAGAATGACAATCTTTCATTTCAAGTCATTAATGATGTCTATAATTTCACAAAAACATAACATGCACACTAAAATGAAGACGAATTCAAACGTTAATTTCCTGTGAAATTAATTACTATTTTCTGGAGAAAAATTGCAATGTACATAGAAGTGTCGCTATATCCTTACAGAAATTAAAATGTGAAATTTGATTTAATGCCAATCTCATTGCGACCTTAGGCTTTTATTCTAATCAGTCCGATGAGTTGCATTAAATAAGCAGTTTATAATGACTTGTATGTTAACGAGGAAAATGTTTTGAAGTTTAGTAATCGCACGATTTGCAAAAAATGCCATGATAAGTAGCAGGGTGGAGACCAATGTGAATTTCATAATTTATACCGATTTTTTCAATAATTTTGTAAACGCTAGACCGATTTTAAAAAAGGTTTGGAGCAGATAGGGGCGGAAAACGCCATGGATTTTCTGATTGTGGTAGATCTTTCGAAATTTTGTTAAAAAAAAATATTGACGAACAAGAAAAAAAATACTTGGTCGTGAATAACTATTCGGTGAACAGATTAAAAAAAAGATCTGACACATTCAGCTAATTTCGGCCATTTTTCCACCTCGTTTCAAACCGAATTCATATTGGTGACAGAATTATTGACGGTTTTCTGAAATGGTTTTGTCACGTGATTCTCCCCTTGATCCAGTTAACAACATCGTGAAATTGACAAGGTGAATAATGAACACAATGAACAAAATTAGCGATATTGATTACCTCCCTTTAATAAAAAAATGCATACAAATTCTATAGATAGCTCCTTATTTTCTCAAGAATCTATTAGACGCTTACATGAGGGATATCGGTTGGTTATCTCCCTTGAAATACTCCCAATGGAGGAAGGGTCCAAATCAGTTGTTACCCTGGGTTTTATCCTTATTTTTTTGCACTGTAAGATTTAAAGATGAGCTCTAAATCAAATATTGCGCAATTTATAAGATGCATTTGACATAACATAAATATTTATTTTCTTCTTTGCTATTGAAAACTGTATCATAATTACGAATTGCATTTATAAGTTATTTGTATTTGCAAAAAAAAATCACAACTTCCTCAAACAAACTTTGGATAAAATCCAAGGAAAATTTCTAAAAGGACCGCTAACGATTTGCGAACACCTCTGATTTAATCCACAGAGCAAACAAAGGAAATAACACACCAAAGTCTCCCATTTGAATTATGTTCGAGAAATCGCGATTTTGCTCTATCTAAATTTATTTTAAATGACGTTGTTGATTCTATGTTTTTCAATGAGTTTGGGCGTTTTTTCATGGTTTGAGTGAGTGTTTGGAATGAGTGAATGGAGCGCTAAGTGAGCGATTTAGAATGCATTGGATTGAGTTGAATGTCAATTTCAAGATTTAACTAACTGTAACATACACTGTATACCGTATTTGTTCTCATAATATGCCGAGTTACACATGTGACCCGTCACGCGAAAAGGGACCATCTGTGTAATGCATAGAGCGTCGACCCTTGTCAGACTGCTCGGTTTGCGCAGACTGACCAGGATCGAAACTTTTCGCAATGTGCTTATTTTCTGAATCTAGAATTTTCAATCTACCTTCCAGTGAAAGAATTTTTGAAATGCGACCTGTTGTTGACCAATGCTGCACCCGATCTCTTTTTCGAATATTAATTTTACGAAGTTCCCAGAGGGTCCCTTTTTACGTTACGGGTCACATATATTCTGAAAGAAATTAAAATGTGAAATTTTTATTCAATATCAGTCTCATTGCGAACCTCGTATTTTTTTATTATTATTTTTTAATAACTTTATTTTCACCGGTCCGCTAAGTGTTATAGTGTAAGCAGTTTAAAACAACGAAGTAAATGTTTGAAAAGTAGAAAAGTAGAAAATATACGCAATATAGTAAGATTTGCAATAACCTTCTCTGATTTAAAATGATTATATAATTCAGTAAACCTTCACCAGCTCGACCACCTCTGGATCGGGCTAAATGTTCTTACAATCGGGGGGAGTTCGTCCAAATTATCCATGGCTTAATCGTTTGAGATTAATAAAGCAATAAATTGATAAAATACATTTTGACCCTCTTGTTGTATTCTCTTTCTATAAATAAAGCTAGAATAAAATTATTTGTATTGATTTGGAATAAGAAAATCAAAGACGTATTTTTAGTCAATAGATTGTTTTTTCCATAAAAAGATATGTGTTACTCCAATGTGCTAGTACCCTAGGAAACTTGAGAATTTGTTGAAAATCAGAAAGTAAATGATTAATTTGAGGTGATATTTTAATCGTAATTACGGTAATCCTGATTATTTTGCAAATGTTACCTTGTATTTTGGTTAATTTCCCGTGGTTACCTTGGTATTGGCTCTCATGAGCGACACCAAAGATGTTGGCATTACAGTGGAAAATGTAGGGATATATTACGGAAGCACTGGTGAACTCTCTTTTGTTTTATGAAGCACCATCACGCGTAACATGCATGTTAAGGAAGTCTTAAGGTAATCATTGAGCCTGTGCGTGACACTCCGAACAATTTAGGTGGAGAATATGTTATATGTGACCCGTCAAACGAAAAGGGACCAACAGGGAACTCAGTTAAGAAGAATTTTGGAAAAAAAGGATTGGACCCAGCATAGGCCAACCAGAGGGCCTATTGCGAAAATGATCACATGGGCGGATAGCACCATCATTCTAGATTCAGAAAATGTGTTGATTGCAAAAAGTTTCGATCCTGATCGGTCTGCGCAGATCGCGCAGTCTGACCAGGATCGACACTTTACGCGCTTCCCAGATTGTCCCTTTACGCGTGACGGATCCCATAATATAAAGAAACTATTTTTTAAAGTCTTGATATACAGCATTTGCTAGAAATTACATTTTATCTGAGAAATGATCAGGTAATGACTATTTCTAAAATAACTAATCACATTAGTAACCGGCATCTATTCTCCAAATTTAAACAATCTAAGTAATGCTTACTTACTTCCAAAAATTATAACTTTAAAACTGTAACTTTTGAAACCATCTTCATTCTAATAACAAGTCCCATCACATTGTGAATTTCCTAAATTCTAACGTTTCAGACGCTTTCCTTTTTAGGGCGATGTCTTTTTTGGAATATGGCAAGGAAAATATGACCTCATTTAATCGATTTTTGTCAATATCTGCCTGCATATCAATACTAACGTGAAGTTTAACTATTCCAAGTTCGATTTTTTTCTTTATTTTGGGCATTTCGTCTTTTAATTCCTTTCAAAATAAATAAGAAATGATGACTCGAAATTGGAATAGATATTAGAAGACACATTTAACATACAAACATTTGTTTAATACATGGTGCAGCTAGTTCCATTGTATGGTATTTTTGCGTGTTTAATCTTGTCTTCCGTTAACCATATGTAGTGTACGTGATTCTTATTGCCCGTCTTTCATATTTTTGTTAACCTATGTAATAGCAGTGCTTAATTTTGAAATTGTGAAATTGAAGTAATTTTTGAATAGCATTACCTTCTAAAGTAAGGAATGGCGAACGGAAAACGTTACAACGTTACGTACGTAATTACTGTATTCAAACGTTATTTTTGATAAAAACAGTTAATTAAAAAACCGCTTAAGTGAAATTCCCACTGCAGTGTAAAGTCTCTTCTACAGTCATTGATTATTATGGTTAGTTTTTTTTTAAATGCGTATCGGATGCAAATCCAATAACAAAATGTGATTTACAGAGGCGCAGATAAACTTAAAAAGAAATACTAGATGCAAATACCATTAAATAGTACCAGAGATCTTGCGCATAATATAAGTGGCACTATCGCATAATTGCGTCAACCACGATATATAATTCATAAGTCTAAGGTCTCAAAATACCCAGATTAACTCTAAAATGAAACATTGAGAGACGATAACAAAGTAATAAATCCGTTATAAAGGAGAAGTTTTCAAAGGAACCGAGGTTGTAAATTAATATCATTAAGCATTCAGAAAAACTCAACCAGAAAGAAATCTCTTTTAATTTTAGTTCGTCACAAGTAATGAGAATTGGCAAACATAATGTAACTTTAAAGCCGTATCCATATTTATGAGAGTTAAAGATAAATAGTGTTAAAACTGATTGTGTAAAGTGAATAATTGAAATCCTGCACGCGACTTAATTGGAAGGAGACGTCGCTTGAATTAAAAACTATACAACACTCGTTTTTCCGGCGTATGAATTTTGCTCCAAGTGACCCATGATATTAAAATTCTCTGAACTCTACCTTATTTAGGATTAATCAGAAGTTAGTTTATATAACACCTGATTAAACGAGAAGTTATTTAGTACTTCAATATTGTTGTTGGTTGGGGCTTTGTGGCTCTTAAAAAAAAGAGTGATTTAATATAATAAATATGTTTTGTAAAAATTATGATGAAATTAGTTTGAAAACTGAATACATGCGCTATGACAGAAAAAGTAGATATACATGTAATAATATGTTAAATAAATGTAGTGGCATTTATTTGTATGATATCCCCGTATGTAATTATATCAAAACCGTTTCACCTGTTTATTTTACAGTCGCTATCAGATCAGCAAGAGGAGGTTTGTGACGGTAAGATGATTTTTTTATGTTCAAAATACTTGTAAAGAAAGTTTAAGAAAGTCCAAGGGCTTGTTTTACCAAACATCTTACGATCATTTTCTACGTAAGCCAACTCTTAAAGTTGCTTCTACAGTACATGTAGTATCTAAATATAGAGCATCATCTCATTGGAATCGTCTACTGAAGTAATCGTCCAACTCGTGAATTCTATTTGGAGTAACTGTTGGGAAAGTTCAAAAGCAACATACACCACTAAGCTGGAAATACGTGTGTTCAAGCAAGATTTATTTTATACAATTAACAACATCGTGAAATTGACAAGGTGAATGATTTTGGAATGATAAAAGAATGAAATTGAATGATTGTGTGGAGCGAGTTTTGAGTGAATTTAATGGGAGGTAATCCAATTTCGCAAATTTTGTTAAGGATGAACAAAATTATCGATTTGTATTACCTCCCTTTAATAAAATGTGCATGAAAGTTCTATAAATAACTTCCTATTTCTTCAAGAGCCAATCAAATACTTGGAATTTCAAATATGTCGGTGAAAACGCATTTTGGTTCTTTCTTTATTTATTGTCAAGGTGTTGTATTTTTAGTCATTTTGAGCGAAATTGAATGGTTTGAGTGAGTGTTTCGAATGGATGATTTGAGTGCTGAGTGAGCCATTGAGAATGCATTTGATTTAGATGAATGTCAATTTCACTATGTAACTAACTGTACAAAGTAACACAATAAAATAAAAAGCTGACAATCTTTTATAGCATTTTAAATCAAATCAATAGTATTTGTGACCCGCCACGCGAAAATGGACCATCTGGGAACTCTGTAAGATAAATATTTGAAAAAGAGATTGGGTACAGCATAGGTCAACCGGGGGTCGCATTTCAAAAATTCTTTCACTGGAAGGTAGATTGAACTTTCTAGATTCAGAAAATAAGCACATTGCGGGATGTGTCGACCTCAGACAGTCTGCGCAATCCGCGCAGTCTGATTAGGTCGACACTTTACGCACTACTCAGATGGTGCCTTTTCGCGTGACGGTTCACATTTTTTCTTGCGTTTATTTTGCAATGTTCCAATTTTCAGATGCTGATATCAACTCTAACAAAGAGCCGTGTGTAAATCTAGAAAACATCAATCAAATGTCGAAAGGTAC